>VBSM01003204.1:32348543-32376176 GCA_008086735.1 Cheirogaleus medius | reverse complement strand
AAAAAAAAAAAAATCAACAAAATATTAAGGAAGATAGCAAAAGGGGAAAAATAGGGACCAAAAGTAAAAGAGGGACAAAACAGACAGGAAACAATTAACAAAATGGCAAGAATAAGTTCTTTGCTGTCAGTAATTTCTTGAAATGGAAATTGATTATACAACCTAATCAAAGTTATATAAAGGGGCTGAATGGAGAAAAAAACTAGTCCCACAGATAATGTCTTTAGATTTAAGAAAGCACATGACACTAAAAGTGAAAGAAAGGAGAAAGATATTCCATACAAATGGTAACCAGAAGAGAACAGGGTGATCGTACTTATATCACACAAAAAAAACTTTAAGTCAAAAATAACTGTCACAAGAGAGAAGAAAGACATTATGCAATGATAAAAGGATAAGTTCACCAGGAGATATAACATTATAAATATATATGCACACACTATCAGAACATCTAAATATGTGAAGCAAACACTGACAGAACTGAAGGGAAATAAATAGAACAAATAATAATAATAGGGTATTTCAATATCTCATTTTCAATAATGGATAGAACAATTAGATAGAAGATTGATAAGGAAATAGAATTCTTGAACAACACTATAGACCAAATGAATCTAAGAAACATATACAAAATATCCCACACAACTACAGCAGAATGCACATTTTTCTCAAGAGTACATGGACCATACATACTCTAGGATAGATCACATGTTAGAACACAAAACAGGTCTTAAAATTTAAAAAGACTGAAATTATACTAAGTCTCTTTTACAATTATAATGTAATAAAACTATAAGTCTAAAGCAGAAAGAACACAGGAAAATTTAAAAATATGTAGAAATGAGACAATATTTTCCTGAACAACCAGTGGGTCCAAGAAAAAAAATCAAAAAGTAAATTAAAATGCATATTGAGACAAATGAAAACAAAGACAAAATACCAAAACTTATGGGATATAGCAAATTCCTACATAAAAAAGAATGACCTCAAATATTCAAACTAACTTTACATCTAAATTAACTAGAGCAAGAAGAACTAATTAAACCCCAAATTAGCAGAAGGAAGGAAGTAATAAAGATTGGAGCAGAAATAAATGCAATAGAGAATAGAAAAAAAAGTAGAAACAATTTTAAAGATCAAGACTTGAGAGTTTCTTTAAAAGGTCAACAATGTTGATAATCTCTTACTCAATTAAGAAAAAAAAAAGAGAGGACCCTCAAAAGTAAAATCAGAAATGAAATAATACATATTAAAACTGGTGCTACAGAATAAAAATCACTATAAGAGATCACAATGAATAATTATATACCAGCGAATTGAATAAGCTAGAAAAAATGGATAAATTTCTAGAAACATAAAAACCTACCAAAACAGAATCATGAAAAAAAGGAAAATCTAAAGAGATCTATAATTAGTAAGGTAGTTAAATCACCAATCAAAACCCTACCCACAATGAAAAGCCAAGGACCAGCTGGCTTCACTGGAGAATTCTACCCAACATTTAAAGAGAAATTAATGCCATTCCTTCTCAAACCATTCCAAAAAACTGAAAAATAGAGACCATTTCCAACTTATTTTTTGAGGCAAATATTACTCTGGTCCCAAGGCCAATTAAAGACACTACATAAACAATACATCAATATCCCTGATGAATATAGATGCAAAATTCCTCAACAAAATACTAACAAATAAAATTCAATGGCACATTTAAAGGATCATACATCATGACCAAGTGGGATTTCTCCAGGTTATTCAAGGAGGTTCCACATACAAATATCAATAAGATATGACATTAATGGAAAAAAATGATAAAAATCATGTGATCATATCAATATATACAGGAAAAGCATTTCAATAAATTTAACACCTTTTAATGATAAAAACTCTAAACAAACTAGAGATGGACAGAAATTGCCTCAATAATAAAGGCCACACATGGAAAACCCACAACTATCATCATACTCAACACTAAAAACAAGAAAAATTTTCCTATGAGGTCAGGAACAAGGCAAGGATGCACACTCTTGCCACTTTTTTTTTCATGATCAGGGTACAAACATTTTGGTTACATTTGGTGTCTTTGCCTCACCCAAGCGAGGATTAAGGCATGCCCTTCCTCTCTGCAATGCTCACCACGTCCATTAGTTGTGAGTTTACCCAGCCAAACCCCTAATCCCTAGAGAATATTACTACCATATGAGTACCATAATGTTGATCAGTTAGTGTCAATTTGGTGGCGAGTACATGTGGAGCCTATTCTTCCGATCTTGTGATACCTCACTTTGGATAACGAGCTCAAGCTCTATCCAGGAAAATATAAGAGGTGCTAGATCACTGTCATTTCTTATAATTGAGTAATATTCCATTGTATACATATTACAAATTTTATTAATCCACTCATGAATTGACAGGCACTTGGGTTGTTTCCACATCCTTGCAATAGTGAATAGTGCTGCCATAAACATTCGGGTGCAGATGTCTTTATTATAGAATGTCTTATGCTCTTTTGGGTAGATGCCTAATAGTGCTATTGCTAGATCGAATGGTATTTCTATTTTTAGGTCTTTGAGGTATCTCCAAATTCTTTTCCACAGAGGTTGCATGAATTTGCAGTCCCACCAGCAGTGTAAGAGTGTCTCCATCTGTCCACATCCTCGCCAGCATTTGTTGTTTTGGGATTTTTTGATAGAGGCCAATCTCACTGGGGCTAGCTGATATCTCATTATGGTTTTGATTTGCATTTCTCTAATGATTAGAGATGTTGAGGATTATTTAATGTTTGCTGGCCATTATTCTGTCTTTTTTTTCGAAAGTTTCTGTTCATTTCCTTTGCCCATTTGTTGATGGGGTTGTTTGATTTTTTCTTGTTGATTTTTTTAAGTTCTAGGTAGATTCTTGCTATCATCCCTTTATCGGATGTGTAGAAAGCAAATGTTTTCTCCCATTCTGTAGGCTGTCTATTTGCTCTAATGATAGTTTCCTTGGCTGTGCAAAAGCTTTTTAATGGATCAGATCCCATTTATTTATTTTTGTTGCTGCTGTGTTGCTTTTGGGGTCTTCTTCAAAAATTCTTTGCCTAGGCCAATGTTGGAAAGGGTCTTCCCAACATCTTCTTCTACGATTCTTAAGGTTTCATGCCTTAGGTTTAAGTCTGTTATCCATCTTGAATTGATTTTTGTGAGAGGTGAGAGGTCATGAGGATTCAGTTTCAGTCTTCTGCATGTAGCTATCCAGTTTTCCCAGCACCATTTTTTGAAAAGAGATTCTCTTCCCCAGTATATATTTTTGTTGCTTTGTCAAAGATTAGATTACCATATGCAGATGGTTTCATCTCTGGATGCTCAGTCCTGTTCCAAAGGTCTCTGTCTCTGTTCTTGTGCCAATACCATGCTGTTTTAGTAATCCCTATCAACGTCCCATCATCATTCTTTTACAGATCTAGAAAAAATAATTCCACGCTTTGTATGGAACCAGAGAAGACCTCGTATAGCCAAAGCAATCTTAAGTACAAAGAACAAACTAAGAGCTATCAGTCTTGCCACTTTAATTCAGCTTAATATTGGAAGTTCTAGCCAGACCAATTAAGCAAAAAAATAAAAAAATAAAAAAGCATCCATTCAGTCAGTAATAAGTGGTTAAATTACCTCTGTCCACAGATGACATAATCTGATATGTAGAAATCCTTAAAGATTACACGCATACACACACACACACACACACGTTATAACTAAGAAACAAATTCAGAAAAGTAGCAGGATACAAAATTAACATACAAAAATCAGCACCATTTCTATGCACTAATAATGAGTAATCTGAAATAGAAATTAAGAAAAAAATCCTATTTACAGTAGCATCAAAAATAATTAAATACTTAAGAATAAACTTAACCAAGGAAGCTAAAAGACTTGTACACTGAAAACTACAAAGTATTTCTTAAAGAAATTATGGATGACACAAATAAATGGAAGTCTTTTCATTGTTGTGTCACAGACAGCAAGTCCAGTGTTCATGGATTGGAAGATTTACTTTTGCTAAAATATTCATTCTACCAAAGGTGATCTACAGATTCAATGAAATACAAATCAAAATTCAAATGGCATTTTTTTTATTTCAGAATAATATGGTGTACAAACTTTTCGGTTACATATAATGTCTTTGCCTCTCCCAAGCCAGGGCTACAAGCTTGCCCTTCCCCCATACAGTGCACACTGCATCCATTAGTTGTGAGCTTACCCACCCCCACCAATGCCCCTCCCTCCTGACCGGCACCCTATAAATATTACTTCCATGTGAGCACCTTAGCGTTGATCAGTTAGTACCAATTTGATAATGAGCACATGTGGTGGTTGTTTTTCCATTCTTGTGATATCTCACTTCCAAGGATAGGCTCAAGCTCTGTACAGGATAATATATAAGAGGTGCTAGTTCACCATTTTGTAGTTGAGTAGAACTCCATGGTATACATATATCACATTTTATTAATCTACTCATGTATTGATGGGCACTTGGGTTGTTTCCACATCTTTGCAGTTAGGAATTGTGCTGCCATAAACATTTGAATGCAGATGTCTTTATTCTACAATGTCTCTTTTTCCTTTGGGTAAATGCCTAGTGGTGGGATTGTTGGATCAAATGGTATTTCTATTTTTAGTTCTTTGCAATATCTCCAAATTACTTTCCACAGGGGTTGAATTAATTTGCAATCCCACCAGCAGTTTAAGAGTGTTCCTATCTCTCCACATCCACACCAGCATTTGTTGTTGTTGTTCTGGGACTTTTTGATAAAGGCCATTCTCACTGGAGTTAGTATACGAATGGAATTTTTTTTTGCAGAAATGGAAAAAAAAAATCCTAATGAAACCACAAAGACTCTGAATAGCAAAACCAATCTTGAAAAAGAAGAACCCTGGAGGCCTCATACTTTTGGACTTCAAAACATTATTACCAACCAAGAGTAATCAAAACAGTATGGTACTCATATAAAGATATAGATAGATAGATAGATAGATAGATAGATAGATACCAATGAAACAGAATAGATATCTTGCCCAGAAATAAATCTACACATATACAGTGAATTGATCTGAGACAAGGGTGCCAAGAGTAAATATGGGAAAGGATAGTTTCTTGAACACATTTTATTGGGAAAACTGGATGTTCACAAGCAAAAGAATGAAACCTTGGCTTAGATCATACACAAAAATCAACTCTAAATGGATCAAAGTCTTAAACGTAATACCTGAAACCTTAAAACTACTAGGAAAAACATAAGAGAAAAGCTCCTTGACCTTGGCAATGATCTCCTGGATATGATACCAAAAGCACAGGCAGCAAAAGCAAAAATAGACAAGTGGGACTACATCAAACTAAATAGTTTCTGCATAGCAAATGAAACAATCAACACAGTGAAAAGGCAACATATGGAATGGAAAAAAAAAAGTTACAAAGCATGTAAATGATAAGGGATTAATATTCAAAATATATAAAGAGCCACAACTCAATAAACCAAATAACCAAATTTAAAAATAGGCAAGTGACTTTAAGACATATAAATAACTAACAGGTCTATGAAAAGATGCACAGCATCAATAATCATCAGGGAAATGTAGATCAAAGACTTTCATGATAATTACCTCATACCTGTTAGGACGGCTGTTATCAAAAGAACAAACAAACAAACAAAAACAAAACAAAACCAGAAAATAGTAAGTGTTGAAGAGAATATAGAGAAGTTAGAATCCTTCTGCACTGTTGGTAGAAATGTAAATGGTGCAGCTGCTATGAAAAACATTATTGAGTTTCCTCAAATAAATTTTTAAAAGAACTCTCATATGATCCATTAATTCCATTTTCAAGTATATCTCCAAAAACACCAAAAATTATTTCAAGGAGATACTAGCATTCCCATGTTCATTACAGCATTATTCACAGTAGCTAAGAGGCAAAAGCAACCTAAATGCCCAATATTGATGAATGGATAAAGAAAACTTGGTATATACATACAATAGAATATTATTCAGAATTAAAAAATAGAGCAACCTTGTCATGTGCTGCAAAATGGATGAACTTTGAGGACATTATGCTAAGTAAAATAGTATATGCACAGAAAAACAAATACTGCATGATTCAACCTATAAAAGTACCAAAAAACAATCAAACACAGAGAAGCAGAAAGTAGAATGGTGGTTTCCAAAGGCTGGTAGTATGGGGAAATGTGAAATTGCTGTGCAATGGGTATAGAGTTTTAGTCATGCAAAATGAAAGTCCTAGAGATCTGCTGTATCACAATGAGCATATAGTTAACAATCTTCTACAGCACATTCAAAAATTTTTAAATAGGGTTGATTATATATGGTTTTTTACCACCATTAAAAAAGGACACTTAAATCAAAAGTATGTATATGCAGAAGAATAGGTGGATGGTTAAAAAGATAATTTCTCAATTGTTTCAGAGATTTGGGGGGGCAATTAGTTGTTCACATATATCATTCCATGGAAATAACACAAGATTATTCAACTTACAGTTAATTAAACACGCTTAAAACTTAATCAGTCAAAGTAATTGTTTGAAAACAGTAGATATGGAATCTGGCTAATTTTTTTAAATGGAATATATTGGAACTGTATTAGAGGCGTAGCTTAGATCATGGAGTTTGCTGGAGGCGTGAGAACCAGCTGAGTAACAGTATGTTGTCAATGAACATTTGAAGACAGTGGGAGAAATCACAGCAACAATTTCAGAGCAGATGTGATCCACTCAGACCTCACTGCCTCCACCATCACTATAGAGGATGACTCCTCTCTTCCTCATGTCACCAGCTGAAGAATCAAAGTATGGTGATGGCACAGCTGACTGGCTGAACTTATCTCAAGTGCCCTTTTGCTCCTTTTGCTCTTTATGTAGTGTGGAGGGTTAATATGGCTGATTGGTTTCCAGTAGGTGCTCATCAGGACTTACTCTCCTACCATGATACTAATAAAAAGGGAAAATCAAAAATTGGACAAGCAAAAAAAAATCCATAAATATCTACCACAATTTAAATTATTGTGTGGTTTTTTTTTTGGTGCATGTATACAAGTTATTTTTTTCTCATTTTTCATCTTTTTAAAGAGAAGTTACATTTTGGATACTGATATTTCACTCCGTGCATTGTTTCTGATGTGTTTAGAATAAAAAGAGAAGTAAAATAGATGTTTGGTATTTCCTTTGAGGTTTTTTTGTCTCTATGTCAGAATGGTTCATTTATTTTTATTTCTTACATTTTAAAGTTGTTTTGAGATAATGTATGTGAAGCAGAGTTGCAGTTCTAGCAGCCATTGCTTAGAGTAATAAATCATCTTAAGAATTTCCTACATGTAATTATAACTTCATATTGTGCAAATGTCATCAGTCATGCATTTTGATTGTTCTAGGCAAGCATTGTGGTGATCCAGGTGTGGAGATAGAAGTCCATCTGGCCAATTATCTTTGCTGTTACCAGAGATAGTTTTCCCTTCCATCCATATTTGAACAAGAAATATCTTGAGCCAGATCCAAGAAGCTATGATAGCTTTGCAGTTCTTCCAAATGAAGGCAGAAAAAAATACAGTGTTGATTTTTGGTAATCATTTTCTTACACACTATTTTCATCAATGATATAATTATATGAGAAAAAAGAAAATAAAATTCAAACTAGCCTGACTTGTAGTCCATTTTTCAAAACTTCTATAAATCCATATTCATGATAGTTATCTGTCTCTGTACAGTTGAAAAATTTCAATCAATAAAAATACATTTCCATGACATAGAAACAATTTTTCCAACTAAATGTAAATAACTTAAATATTTCAAAACTTGTTTATTTTTTTCAGTGGGATTAATTGTGAAATGTTTGATTTAATATTAAGAGTAAATATATGAAAGTATAATAACACCCATGAACACTGAGCATTTTGTTTGATTTTCATTTCATATGGAAGAGTAAGCTTATTCATATTAAACCATAAAGAATATATTTTAAATAATTGTGTATTATATAGCAAAAAACTCTCTATATAAGTAAACACACATACAGAGTATTTATGATATATATGTGTGTCCATATGACATATGTGTGTGTGTGTGTGCTCAGTTACATATTGGTAACTGAACAAATATTATACTACTTCCTCTAAAGGTCTGCCAATAATTTTTCATATTTCTCATTGGTAGGGTATTAAAAAAATGAACAAAAAGCAGCACCAGAATACCACTTGGATCAGACTTCTCATGGCCTTATTCATTACTATTAACATAAACATCAATATTTAGTATTTTTACAAGAATGTAACAAGCCATTCATTCAACCATTCTTACAGCAAACATCTATTTAGCATCTAAAGACACTGTAAAAAGTATTACCTAGTCTTTAAACTTCTATTTTAAAAGAAAGACAGTAGCAGAAGTAAGGGAAAGAAATGCATTTGCTTATCATCATTCTACTAAATAGAGAAAAATATTTTCATCTCATTAATATATGCTTGAATTGTTTTTGTAAGGCACCAGGTGCTTATAATGGAATGTTAAAGTGGGGTAATTCTGAACCAAAGACAAGTTTGCAGAAAACTTGGACTCTTCAGAAATACGGTAACTCTTTAAATATTGGCATTTTTAAATAAAGATTAGTTGATAGAACATTAAAGCACTATATAATTTTTGAAGTATTTCTTAAGATTACAAATATGAAGCCCATTGAAAAAGTTATGTTGACACTTTCAAACTTTCACCTACATGGATATTACATTTTTTTAAAAATCAGGATAATTTTCAGGTTCAACACTCATCTGAACATGTGCTGTTATTATGACCTCAATCCAGAAAATGAAACAGAATAAATTGATAATGAGAATTATAAATTATGTACACATTTTTAAAACACATACGGGTATATTTTTCACTATATTTTCCAAATTGACTATTTTCTTCAGCTTGCATATTTGGTATGAAGTGTTGTGTAGAAAGACAGAAAATTTTAAAATAAATGAATGAAATATTCTATGCTTTAAAGAGAAAATAGCAGAATATCAGCTACCCAGTATCAAAGCAACCTGTGAGACTTATGATATATGAGGAATATTTGTTTCAAATATTTGTGTCACTATATATTGTAGGATTTATTGAATGTGTTTTTTTAAAGTTAATTCATAAAGTATCTATGATTGGAACTGCCCTGATTTACTCTACTGTAATATATTTATTAATCTCCAAGCTTAATTAGCACACAAATTTAGGAAAAGTGGAAATACAGTTCCTTACCTTGATTCACTTTCACCAAGATTTCTGAAAAATCTATATGCAAAATACATCACAGAAAGCAATTAGCTTCGATAATTTCAGACCTATTTATATTCACAGACTTCAGAATCAATGTCTCTACTTCTTATTTTTTTAAATCCAAACTTCTGGTAGTCACAGTACAGCCTGATAGAAATCAGTAATTATCTTCCAAATGTATCCAAAGTACCCTAAATACATCCTTGATATTCTGAAACTAGCTTTATATATTTGATATTTAGAATATTAAAAGTTCTAGACCACATTTATTTCTACAGACAATCAATAAATTTCCTACAAATATATTGCTCCTTACTTGCTTGTATAATTGAACATCTCAGTTCTTTTTATTTATATCTCCACAAATTGAAACCATCTGCAAACTAAATGAACATACAGCAGATTCCAGAAAACAAAATAAAGTATTTAATAAGGCTGATTATCTCTGTAAATCCTTAGTGATTCATTGGCCAATTTCCAACAAACATTTCCAAATATTACACACAGTAATAGCAAAATCCTATTTTACAAAAAAATGCTCTAACTTGATGTTATATCTGTAGAGTAGCCAATTTTATAATAATAATTTTTATGTCACATTTATTTTACATATTAATATATTAACAGATATAACATCTGCTGTGGTCGAAAACAATGTCTAATAATGACAATGTTCCTGCTGCTTATGCTGCTGATGGTGAAAATTCTTTATATGTTCCAATGTATATATCTTATTTTAAACTATAAAGTATTTTAATTCTATATTTGTCTTGGAATCATTTTAAGTACTAATAACACCTATCTCCCTAAAATTTTACACAGCGAAGTGATCCTTCACATAGGAAATGAACCATTTCACTAAGAGAAGGGAGTCAACATATGTGGCATATCTACTGATTGCCAAAGAACTTCTCATATGTGGCCTTATTCAATCTCATCCTTCCATGTAGGCCAAAGAGGTCAGAGATTGAGAAGCTAAACAACTTTTCTAGTTTTACAAAGTAAATGACAAAGTTGAGATAAAACATTTGGCGCCTATAAATTATAGTGCTCCCACTATAATCTGTCCATTTTACAGTGCCAATATCCTATAATTCCAAACATTTTATTTCTGCCATATTCTGTGTTTTTAGCAATCATTTTACATAAAACATTTTCATTCTCTCTTAATTTAGACTCCTCCTTACATTTCCATTCCTAGATGAAAAAAGAATGAAATAAGAAGCATAGAAGCACATTTAATCATAGAACACATAAATGCATGGATACTCTAGCAATTTATAGCAACTGTAATGTTTAGGAAGAAAGGAGAAAATTTACTCTACAAATATGGGTGATCATCATGAGATTTTATCCCCCAAGAATAATAAAATAAAGTAACCATGTGCCAACTAAAGAAAATAAATAAAACTATAGGGCAAATTATTTTTCAAATGTGTAAGGCTTTACTATATTATATGTGAATAGGGAAAAGTGTGTTATATATAAAATTATTCATACATAATTCTACCTCATCTACTAAAGTAAGAATTTCTGAAAGCTGAATGTTTTTTATCAATTATCATATAAGAGAGTCCTTGAGCTTATGGATGCTAATGCCTAAACATCTCTAGATTAAATCATCAGAGAATTAATGGAGTCACTAAAGCTCCACAGATTCATTCTGTAGCATTAAACTTCAGTAATACAAGCACAATGGGAGTAAAACTATCACAGAGACAACTCTGACCCATGAGAAAAATTTAGTTCCATTTATTTTTTAAATGTTTAACTATATTTTGGTTTAGTAGGTCATTTTATTTTTAATAACTCATGCCAAATGTCTTTAAAAAGGAGAATGCTTGCACACATGAGTGCGCAAGACTAAAGACTATTTTGGATTTATCCAAGTTATTTTGTTAAAAACAGATGAGGCATTATAACCGGTGTCTTCTTTCAAAAATTTCCTTCAGCCAATTTTTTATAGGGGTCCTCTCTTTGCAACGGTGCCTGCAATGGCTGACTTTTGTAATCTTACCAAAAGTGATGGTAGGAGGTTAAATCAGCAAATATCCTACATGGTATAATCTACACTAAACATTACAGGAGCAGCTCGTTCTTGTACAATATTCAATCGGAAATGTCCATTTCTCTCTTCTCCAAATGTTATAATTTTATTGCTTCTTCTGAGCAGCGACAGAAAATATTGGGGCCACCAGCTACTTTTCTCAAGACTCCAAAAAGCCTGGTTGAATCTGAGAAGTATCCAATAACTCCCTTTTGGCCTGTCCTAGTCAGTTCCTCCTCTTTCTTCAGTTCTGGCCCTGGCTGTGATCCTTCTGGAAGAGGTTATCACTGCAATTGCTAATCTCCAAGAGGATTCTGGGGACCCCAGCAGACTGAGACACTTTTAAACCAGTTCTACTGGAGACTTGCAAAGCAGCAGATTTGCAGAAGCCTTTTCCACTGGAGATCGTACCTCTTTTGATCATGGTCATTATTACTTTTCCTTTATTTTCATTACTTTTTCTCTCTCAGCCAGAGTTACTTTCTCTCACTGATGTTCTTCCAGCACACATTCTGCCCTTTTAAGCTTCCTTACAGCACATCATTATATTGGTCTCCTTAACAAGATAAAATCATGAAATTAAAATATTAATTTTTGCATACAATTCACTTTTTGAAACTATATGAATAAAAATGATATTCATGTTTATGTAGTTTAAACATCTTATTGCATACTTTTAATAGTATTAACTAATTATAATTAGGTTAAATATCTTCTAGATATTTTTAAGTAGATTAAATATCTTCCAGGTTGCATATTATTCATACTATTAATTAATCATAATTTGGGATTAGTTAAATGCTAGTTAATGGGCAGAAATAGTTTTCAATCCTCATGGGTATTGTTGAGTGTCAGCCTCTTTCAGGTAATTCAGGTAAAACAGTGGGCAAAGGTCAAGGATAAATGGATACAAAACTATCAATTACCAGCAAAACAGGTCAAAGTCCAAGCTCAAATTCATGATTTGGCAGCCTTATCTTTATATGACTATAGGAAAAAAGATAGAAAAATCCTACCTCAAAACATAATCACTGAAAATTTGAAATCAAAGGAACATCAATTTGGTTTTCCAACATTTCAAGATTTTATTTTAATATTATAATTGGTAAATAAGCATAAATATTACTATGTCTAACTTACAGCTCTATGTTTTTACAAGAAAATATATAAGAAAAGAAAATGTACATTTATCTTATACAAGTTTATAATGCTGCAAAAAAAGTGAAAGAGGCTTAAATTCTAGAAGCTGTCAATGAACAACAGGGATACATCATTAAGAGTGGATTCCATTTTTGCTACTATTTCAAAATTTAGAATAAAAGCTTTTAAAAATAGAGCATAAAGTCTGAAAGAATGTTATATAACAAAGTAACATAAATATCTTTATCATTCTCATGTGAAGTGAATATTGGTTTATAGTTAGTTATTAAAATATTAGATGCTGGGTATCCTCTCTTAGTCTGTATTTGACAATATATAGAAATGGTAATTAAAAATATTACCTACTTCACTTCTAAAGACAAGCGGAACAATACATGTAAAAATATGTAGTAAAAAGGATTCATCAAATTTTATTTTTTCCTTTATAAGCAGAGACAATTATCTCTTTATCTTTTCATGCCTAATGACTACAGTTTTTGAAACTAACAGTTAATAAATATATAGTATTAAAAACATAAAGAAATTAATGAATAACTAAAGTTTTGTAACACCATGAAAAGTACAGTTAAAGAACCTAGTATTCTTGTGCCTATACATGTTCTTGCTAATTTTATTTCCCATTATATCTTTTCATTTAATTTTATCTTATTTCTGTCTTATTCCATATTATTTATTCCTTATGTCTTTTCTATTTGTTTTAATAGAAAGGTGCTTACTCATTTAAGTAGGAAGCAGAATCTGCTTTTAGGAATGTATATTAGGAAGCAGAATCCGCTTTTTCCCAAGCTTTCATTAAAGCTAACATAATTCATCCCAATCAATTTCTTCATTTTTCATTTCTAATGTTAATGATACAATTTTTATTCTTTGCTAGAACCATAATTTTGGAAACAACTACTGAGTAGACAGAAGACCATCATAGAATTTAATAGCTATGAACAAAAAGCTTTTTAGTGTTTACTTTAGAAATATATGTCCTTGTAAATGACAGTAATGTCTGAAATAAAAAGAAATATCTATTTTGTTTATATATTATTTCAAATAAATGTCTATAAATCCATCGAAAAACACTAGAAATTTTTTTTAATTTCTTTTATATTTACCTTTTTAATTTCAGAATTATACTGGGATACACATTTTGGTTATATAATTTGCTTTTATACAGTTGGAGCCAAAGTCATAAGTGAGTCTTTCACCCAGATAGTGTGCACTGTACCCGTTAGGTGTGAATTTACCCAAACTCTCTAACATCTACTTGATTTCACTTGAGTTTTATTTCCATCTGTGCACATAGGTGTTGATCGATTAGTTCCAATTTAGTACTGAGTACATGTGGGGTTTGTTTTCCCATTCTTGCAATACTTCACTAAGAAGAATGACCTCCATTTCCATCCAGGTTGTTATAAAGATACTAGATCACAGTTTCTTTTATGCCTGAGTAGTGCTCCATGGTATACATACACCACATTTTATTAGTCCACTCATGTGCTGATAGATACTTGGGCTGAGAACACTGATATGAATCCATCCTCATATTGCCACCTGATCTTTGACAAAGCAGACAAAAACATAAACTGGAGTAAAGAATCCCTTCAATAAATGGTGCTGGGAAAATTGGATAGCCACATGTAGAAGACGGAAACACTATCCTTACCTCTCACGACTCACAAAAATTAATTCACAATGGATAACAGACTTAAACCTAAGGCATGAAATGATAAGAATTTTAGAAGAAAATGTTGGAAAAACTCTTACAAGCATTGGCTTAGGCAAAGAATTTATGAAGAAGACCCCAAAGGTAATCACAGCAACAACAAAAATAAATAAATGGGACCTGATCAAATTAAAAAGCTTCTGCACAGCCAAGGAAACTATCTGAAGAGCAAACAGACAACTCACAGAATAGGAGAAAATATGTGCATGCTCTACATCTGATAAAGGGCTGATAACCAGAATCTACAAAGAACTCAATAAAATTAGCAAGAAAAAATTCAAATAACCCCATTAAAAAGTGGGCAAAAGACTTGACCAGAAACTTTCAAAAGAGGATAGACTAATGGCCAACAAACACATGAAAAAAATGCTCAACGTCTCTAATCAGAAAGGAAATGCAAATTAAAACCACAATGAGGTATCACCT
This sequence comes from Cheirogaleus medius, assembly GCA_008086735.1. Taxonomy (NCBI): domain Eukaryota; kingdom Metazoa; phylum Chordata; class Mammalia; order Primates; family Cheirogaleidae; genus Cheirogaleus; species Cheirogaleus medius. The sequence goes on along the minus strand of VBSM01003204.1, from coordinate 32,361,536 downwards.
AACTCCAGTGAGAATGGTTTTTATCAAAAAATCCCAAAACAACAGATGCTGGTGAGGATGCAGAGGAAAAGGTACATTTATACACTGTTGGGACTGCAAACTAGTACAACCTCTATGGAAAGTAGCATGGAGATATCTCAAAGAACTAAAAGTAGACCTACCATTTGATCCAACAATCCCACTACTAGGTATTTAGCCAAAGGAAAAAAAAAGGCATTTTACAAAAAAGACACTTGCACAATTATAGCAGCACAATTCACAATCGCAAAGATGTGTAATCAATACAAATTCTTTTTTAAAAAATTCTTTTTTTGGCTGGACATGGTGGCTCACACCTATAATCCCAGCACTTTGGGAGGCCTAGGCAGGAGGATCGCTTGAGGCTATGGGTTCAAGATCAGTCTGGGCAATATATTAAGAACTCGTCTCTAAAACAAAAACAAACAAACAAATAAAAAATTTCCAGTTATCCAGTCATGGTAGTATATGCCTATAGTCATAGCTTACTTGGGAGGCTAAGACAGTAGGATGGCTTGACCCCAAGAGTTTGAGGTTACAGTGAGCGATGATCATGTCACTGCACTCTAGCCTGGACAACAGAGAAAGACTTTATCTCTTAAAAAAAAAAAAGAATATCTTTTTTTTAAATTATTTTTTCTTTTAACAATACAAGCTCTGCAATAAATTAAATAATATTGAAATCAGCCTTTTCTCCACATATTCAAGTTTCTTTATTCATGTAAAAAATCATTAAATAATCCAAGACTATCAATACAAATTAATATAGATCAATGCCCACGTAATTCCTAGCCTTAAGAAACCTGAACAAATGTCAAAGAGATCAAGGCATAGAATATCTGCCTCACCCTTGACTTCTTCCCCAGATCGATATTCCCTCTACTAAAATGGACACAAACACGTTTCTATTCAACTAATGTTGATGGGGTTATCAGAGCTTATAAAGACCAAGAAAGTCTTTCTGATTGAATTAAGCTGCCTATGAATTTTATAGTACACTTGGATTAAAATTATGTTGGTTAATTGTATTTTAGTGAACAAAGAAAAGTCACCTTTGGGATAGGGCTTTTAAACTTGCACACTTGCTCCAAACACTGAGTAGAAATCTATAAGAGCAACAGCATGCTTCTAATAAAGGGAGAAGCTTTATACTAAAAATAGGATGCCATGAAATAAATTCAGTTTAATATAATCCAATGGGGAATTTCTTTAAAACACAGTTCAAGAGCTCAATTTATAGTATAATGTAATCCTCTTTATTACTAAATATTTTATAAAGAAAATAACTTTACGTGTATTTTGTACTGCTGTGAAACCCAGTTACCACAGCTTTAATTTTTACATTAAAAAAGAAAGCTGCCATTATAATATCACTAATAGAAAATATTTACTTGTTGTAAAGAGAAGAGGGAAAAGCGGAAATTTAGAGATAGAAAAGGTGAAAGAAGTGCCAACATCACTGTCTCCTCTAATACAAAAATCCATATCTTCAAAGTTAATATCTCAGACTCTTCAGTTCTATTAACTGGGCCATGCATCTCATTTCGCATTCCATTTCTGAATTCCCAGTTATATCAATCCCTTCAAACCTAATTCCTTGACAGCAAAATACCAACAGTAATAATGTCATGTGCCTTATAAAAGATTAGATGAGACAATATACATAAAGCATTTATTGTACAGACCTGTGTACAGCATTTTTCCCTTATTAATATTATTAATATTTCTTTATGAGGAAAAATAATGAATAATTTGCCAACTTTGTATTTACACAAAAAGAAGATATAATGTCCTTAAGCTTCTCACATTACTCTTTCCTTGGCACAAATTACTCTGTTCTTATTCCTTGGTGCTAGGAATATGAGGATCTTTTCCTTTTATAAATTTAAAATCCCCATAACATATTTAACAGTGTAAAAAGATTTTTTAAAAGTTGGTGTGTTCATCAGTTATACATATGAAGGAATAGATATCTACTTTTCTAGCTTTTTTAAATTTTACTGTCTTTCTCCTACGTGATATTGATGCTAACGATCATGAATATTGCAGTACACTGACTAAAGTTTTTCTCTTCCACGAGTGTCCAGAAATCAGTGTTTGGCAGAAATAAATGACCTAGATGTTTCTCATTATCATCTTTTAGAAGATTGTGAGGGTTTTTCTTTTGTTTGTTTTACACTAACCTGGATATGAATCAGAAAAAAAAAGCATAAAATAAAAACCAATCCTCTCTAAAATATACATAAATGATTACTATTTTATCAGAATAATCTACTGTAAAAAGATTAATACTCAGTGTAATATTTACTACATAATTATATTTCATAAAATTATGAACTTTTAAAACTCTGAGATAATACAATGTATAAGTTAATGTCAAATAAAGCTGCAGCTGTGTTTCCTTTCTTGAATAAAAAGGCAGTTTATTCTAGAGTAAATAGGTTACACTGCCATCTCAAGGAAGCTAAGAGCATAGAAAAATTCATCTGTGTGAGATTAAAAAACGAAAACAAAAACAAAAACAAAAACAAAATCCTTTATTGAGGAGCCATGGCAGAATTTAAGAAACACAAGCAACTGTGATTATAAATTAAGGATCTGGAAGGTTTCCTACCATAATGTTCCAGAAATGATAGTCACAAAAATCACACAGAGACTTCTAAAATAGCCCTTGCAATTAAGGCTTTGCACTCTTCTCATCCAATGCTACTATAGATTGCTTCTGATAAATATACACTGAAGGAATATGGTATATAAGGAGGCAACTCGAATAAAATACCAGTGTGTACTCCTCACCATGACAGGTTAATTGTAAAAACACAACACAGCCTTTAAGATGTAACTCAAAGTCCATAAAGAATCTGCAAGGGTGGGGAAAAAGCCCATTAGACTTTTCACAATACACTGAGCAAGTGAAAATGTAATCTGGCTTTTATGTACATCACTAAGAACTGGCAGGTTATATAGTAGTGTAGTTTCAAAAATATTGGGATTTTAGTTACCTCTAAATTCATATTACAGCAGTCAATCAACTGTTGGCTTTAGGCAAGAAAAGAAGATAAAACAAATGATTTTCATTTAAAGTGGGTTTCTTACCTATTCCCAAACATGAAACAGTAGATAAACGTACTTTGGTACATGATTACATCTCATTTATGCATATAGATGGAGTATCAATAAATAAAGCCAAAATGCTAGCATAGTTTGCATGCCATTAATTTTTTTCTGATAACTTCCAAGACTGAAGCACATGAAAAAGTTATTTGTGACTTTGGAAAGTAGCATTTCATTACTAATGGAACATTTCATAAAATGCTAGCCTTCTTAGATAGGTCTTTGAATATCAATTTCACATAATACCTCCACAACAACTTAACAGGAAATTCGCTCAGTCATTTTTTCTTACACTTCATAAATTATTACACATGAATAAATGGAGCATATTCATTCTTTCAAGAGGCTAAGGTACCACTTAATGCACCTTAGATCTAAATATTAAGCCTGATGTTCAAATTATTGTTTCTTCCTAATATATATGATTTACTCTAGAATAAAACAAAGTCAAAATAAACTAATAACAAAAACAAGTTATACAAGCAATGTAACGTATTTAAGGATTTCCACTAGCTGGTTAAGACCTCATAAGATCACAGAAGAAATAAGAACTAAATTGCATATAATCTCCAACATCCCCACCTACATAAAAGTGTGTTTTTTTTCAGAAAGGAATTACACTCAGTTTAAAATTCCACAAAATGTCATTGAGCATATGATATTTACCATTCTATGAAGCTAAATGAGAAACAGTCTCTTTCCAAGAAATGTTCACAATTAGAGGATGGCAGTTGAGGAGAGAAGCTCATAAATAAATAATTACAATAAGATGTAATATGTTCAGTTATATAAGAACTATGTTCTACACATACAAGAACATTGTCCTGGCTATTCAACCTCTCTAGTCAACATAATAAAGCCTGATAGAGCATACCAAGAACAACTAAAGGGGAACACATATTATTTTGAAAACATGTGGGTAACAAAATATATTAACTCCTACTTTAAAGTAGTTTAGTGCTAAAATATTTGGAAAGTCAAGGATTAAACTGAAGATAGATTGTGGTATATGCAACTCACACACTGCAATCGCCATTCTGCCTAGAAGTAGCAAGACAATGTATAGAGCAAAACATGATGAAAAATGATGTCAGATTAAAGAAACTCAATTTTATATTTGAAGATCTATGTAGACAAGTAAGTATCCATTTAAACCTACCAATACTTTGACACTGCCTCATTATTTGCTCTTTTGAAGTCAAGGACAGCAGAATTTCTTGGTCACATAATATCTGGGCTTGTGCAACATAATAATTCCATTCGTTTTCTAAATTTAAATCCATATGCAAGCTCAAATATTGGGTGTGGGGTAATCCTTGATTTTCTTTTGTTTTTTATGTTATTTTTAAAAAGTAAAAGATTTTTAAAGGGGAATGTTGACCTCCTCATGCACCATTAGTATATACTTGCTCCCATATAACAATATAGTATATTTTCTAAGCTCTAAAGGATACAGGATGTATAGAAAAAAATTTATAAGGCTATATCTATATATTCTGTTCTTTATATTATTTAGATGTAACTTTATAGATTCATCTGGATTAAGAGTTTCCTTCTTATTAAAGACAATTTGCTTATAAGATTAGGAGATCCATTATTCATTCTATAACATTAGTGATGTGAAATCTATAACTAAATGAGAACTAGCAAATGTAAAAGATTTTGGAGGACAGGCTTTTTAGCAGAGCAGACTGGAGGAAGGATCTGAACAGAATATAAAATAATCGTCTCTGAAGTGTCTTCTCCAAAGCATCCCAGAATCATCCTCTTGAGATTCATCTCTACTGTGGGAGAGAAGACAAGAAGAACCTGCCAGTGGGTTACACTACAACTCTGTAAGGTCTTACTCAACCACCATCCCATCTGTTCCCACTCAGTCTCTGTTTTAGTTACTCAGGTGTGTGTGTGTGTGTGAGAGAGAGAGAGTGAGAGAGACAGAAAGAGAGCGAGAGCGAGAGAGAGAGAGAGAGAGAGAGGCAGAGACAGAGACAGAGACACATACATGCAGAGAATATCCTAGATCCTTATCCAAGAGCTCCTTATCTAAGAGCTTCCATTTTCTTAATTTGTTTCTTGTCAGCCCTGCAGTGAGACCTAAACTTCAGAGTAGGGATTATGAAATAGAATTCTTCATAGATCCACCCAGCCTCAGTGCCTAACCCTTGATTTTTTCCTTACTAGCTCTAACTCAGAGCTCAAATCATCATAGGAGCTTGTTCCACTCAGCTACAGCCCTCTCCTTGGAACCACACTTAAATGACTCAACACTCCCCTGTACTATGCCCCAAATCTCAAGGCTACTGATTCACACTGAGGATGGAGTTATTTGACCCAAGTACAAAAGATGGAATAGGACCTAGGCACCAGAAAGGGGCAGAACTAGAACAAAAGGGTTGGCACTAGTATATTTTAGCCAGTTCTCTTTCTAATCTCCTCTCACAAGGACTTGTTGCAATTCCTCATGGCTACGTACTTACTCAGCTCACTTTCCAAATTGGGCAGTCTCGGCAGATATTTCCCATTCATCCTCATCTGATCTCCTCGGGGCATTCAAGTTTGGCTTTTTTAGACAGCAAGCTATGATGAAACACTAATCAATTTTAATCAATTGAAGCTATTGATTGAGAAGCTAACATACAAGCCTCCTAAGACATTAAGAGACATATCAGACTACTAACAGCATAATTTATGGACAAAATTTGAGTCGCCTTCACAGGCTACTGTGATAAATTAAGACCACATAAGAGTACTTTGACAATTACAAAACTTTCTCATTGATTACCATAGAATTTTCCCAACCACCTTAACATGTAGGGACTACTATTGGCCTCCTTATAAGAATGAAGAATCTCACTCAAAACATTCAGTAATTTGTTTAAAATTCTAAAAAAAGAAAAAAAAGGAAACACTATTGAACATGGTCTTGAACTTAGATAACTGTTTTTCAAACTTAGCATATTAGAATCACTAAAGAATTTATTCAAACACAGGTTGCTAGGCCCTTACATCTAGAGTTTCTGCTTCAATAGGTGGAAGGTGGGGCTAGGGAATTTGCATTTCAAACAAGTTTGCAGATCTTACAGATATTGCTGATTTAGAAACCACACTTTGAGAACCACTGACATAAATCTATGACCAGACCCAGGATGTTTTCCACTGCAGCAATGAAACATACTTAGTGAAGAAGGCTGTTTCTGAAGCCACACTCTTAGGTTTGAGTGTTGGTTCCACCATTTGCTAGCTGTGGTAAGTTACTTAACATTTCTGTGTCTCTTGGTTTACTGATCAATAAAAAGGACCCAATAATACCTATTTCAAAGTCTTTGTGAAAATTAAGTGAGATAGCATATTTAAAGTGGACTAAAATTAATAAGTGACCATTAATATTATGTTTTCCTTATAATATTACTTTAGGGTACTACTTTAGGGAAATGCTTTATTTTGCTAAAATTCTTCTAACTTAGGCCAACATCCCAATGGTAACAACATTTGATTATAAATCAGAGATAATGTTATAAATATGGAATAAATTATTATACCATAAAAATTTAAATTTTTAGTACTAAGCTAAAAATTTAGTAAAGGAAATTTGGTAAAGGAAAGATACTTATTTGATTTTTCTCCTAAACAACAGAGATAATTTGACAAATGGACAAGTCTCCTTTCTGTCATTAGCTTTATGGGATAGAGTCTTCAAGATGAAATTAAACTTACTAACTTCCACTCAATTTTAACTAGGTAAAGCAACTATATCTGCACCACTAGCATCCTGTGAGTGTCTCAAAATTTTAATGCAGAGAAATAAGTGTGTTCGAAGTCTCTGAACCAGTGATGTTTCTGGTTAACATCAGAAACACTGGATGGCTTGCTAGATCACTGTGATGCCCCACCAGCATTTATGACTCAGCAGGTATATGGTGGAGCCTGAGAATATGCATTTCTAATAATCCCCCAGATGATGCCAGTTAAGAAACAGAATTTCTACAAATATCAAAATTAGATAACCTGATTCAGTCAATCTGTGTATGTACACATACACACATACATGTGCATGTGTGTCTCTGCAAAGCAAAAATAAGAAGTCAATGAAACAAGATAATTTCATAAGTATCTTATTATAGACAACAACCAGTGAATAAAATCACAGTTAATAACTAATTTGTTTATTGGCTTAGTAACTGTAGAATAGTTACAGTAAGGGTATCTTCAATCAGCATTATCTATTTCAAATATAATTCAATAGTACAATGGAGGTCAATATCTAATGTATACTGTTAGCTTTTCCTTAGACATTTTAAGAAAATGAAAATCTCTTTTAACCTTCAAAACTTCTCCTGGTGATTGATACTATAGCAATGTAAAATAAAATGTTCATCCCATAGTTCAAAATCTATTAAGAAAATGTTTTTTCAATCTTATTTATTTTATTTCTCCTAATATTTGCTCTCAATGGGAAAATATATCTATATTTGGCATCTATTTTTTTCTATTAATTTATTATTTATTTCAAAGTATTACAGGAGTACAAATGTTTTTGGTTACATGGATATCTTTTGCAATGCTCAAGTCAGGGTTAAAAGTGCACCCATCACCCAGATAGTGTTCATTGTACCCAGGCAGTAAGTTTTCACCCATCTGCTCCACACTCCTCAATCCCCACTTGATTTCCTTTGAGATTTACTCCTCTTTATGTACCTATGTACTTATCAGTTAGTCTCAAATTAATAGTGAGTACTTGTTATGTTTGTTTTTCCATTCTTTAGATACTTCACTTAGGATAACAGTCTCCATCCAGTTCCATCCAAATTGTTGCAAAAGGCATTAAGTTATCCTTCTTTGTTGCTGAGTAGTATTCCATGGTATACCTATACCATATTTTATTAACAAAATGTGGTATATATTTGGCATCTACTTAAATGGATATCAAATCTATACATATATTTGGCAACCTAAAATATTTTCCCAAAATTAATTCAATAATTATTTACACACACATTTGTTGAGCAACTGTTATCTTCCAGACACTGTTCTATACATTGAGAGTAACTACTGTAAGCATGGGAGCTACAGCAGTCCAAAGAGCAAATTCCCTGCTCCATGGAGTTTCTGAGAGATCCAAAAGCTTCTGAAAGTTCTCTGTGGTAGGCTGTGTAACACATAATTGACCACTTTCCCACAGATATGATACTGAATTTAACTTAATGATCCAAGCATAATCTTAAACTTGAACATCACCAGAATTGTTAAATGTCTACTGAGCCTAGGATAAGCTGTAATTGATCTTCTCTCAATAGTCCTAAGTATTCAGGCTTAACTTTTCAAGATTCATAATTCCTAGGACTAGATAATAGAAGGAGGAATGTAAATTGTAGGGGAAAAATCCTTTGTTGAATGGATCTACTATTTTTTCCATTAAATCTAAGATTAACAAAAAACAAAAATAAGTTACTGTGATTCAGTGATGCTTAAAGGTTAAGAATTTGATCAGACAAAGGAAAGAGTGAAGTGAAGAATCTTACAAAAGAATAAGTCAATTCCTCATGTAATGAGAGATTTCCCTTCCATTGTATCTTTAAAGTCTGATTATCTTCAGGACAATATACCATGGTTCATTATTTATTTAAGAAATTCTACATTATCACACTTCAAAGCCAGTGACAGTATTCAGGAAATATTATTTCCTGAAATACTTATTTCAGGAAATAAAAAATATGCATATATAGTGTATGTATGTACATACATGTAAAATGTACATACATTATATTATATACTTAATAATTATATATACATATAATCGATGTATTTCTTCATCAGAATAATACCTCTTTGATGACTTTCAAATAGAGTTAAGAATTTGAAGTCAACTACACGGTAAAATTTTTATAATGATGAAAATTAGGCATGTAGAAGCTTAGAATAAAGAAATGATTATCTTGTGTGGTTTAAAAAATATGTGTGTGTGTATGTATATTTTTTTAAAGGTGTATTTGATCTTAGTTATTCCCTTTCAGAAGTTGCAACCTATATTGTCACTGGCTAAATTCAGTGCCTTATTTGAGCCAGAATGTTTAGGTATGTAGGTAGGTAGGAAGAGAGAGAGATACAAAGAGAGAGAAACCACATGGACCCTCTCTCCAGTTATAAGGAGTCCTAGCCACTCCCTATTCATTCTGATCCCACATAAGTATTTTATTTTATGACCCTGTCTAGTCAGCCCATCATCTTACATATGAAAAATCAAAGTCTAAGAATATAGTTCATTGTCCAAGGCATATACATATAGTGTCCGTATTATTATTGTATACATGGTATTTTTTAAAATGTTAATATATAAATGGATGTTGTAATCACTAGTTATAATTTATACTATTATACATAATTTCCAGTCCAAAGCATGTTTGACAAACCAAAATGATAAACTCCTTGCATAACTTCAGCTTACCTCCAATGTGTTGGACTTTTTTTTTAACCAATTCACATGAATCATTTCTAATTTTATTATAGGCACTTCAAAATCATTTGTAAATTCATTATCAGTACTTAAAAATTCATTTACCTCCTCATATAACTAACTCCTCTATCTTATCACCATGAAATATATAGAATACTAAAAATATATGTAAGCAGGGAGAATTCACAAAAGATAGATAGATATGGGAATGGAGAAACACTCTTATTTACTTATTTATTTTCAATAAAGAGGTTTTAAAAGATGTCTTACTAAATTTTGAAAATTATCATTTAAAAAGCTATTTTTATTTCTATTTTCAAGGAATCAATCTAAAATACACATTGAAAGCAAAAATTGTTTATTTTGTATCATATGAACAAGTAATGAGAATCAGATTTTCTTCTCCATCACTTTTTAGATATTCAAGAACAGACCATAAAACATTGAAGGAATTATAAATTGGCATCTCTACATATCAGCATGTCTACTGAATGAGAATGTTTTGAATAAAATCAAACAACTTTAACATAATAAGGATCTGTGCAGATCATCTTTTATTATCTCAGGTTCTTAGAATATTCATAATGTAGCAAATGTAGCACTTCTGTTTTCACACTTAAATTTAGTTTATCTGAACAAGGATGTCAGACTGGCTGTCAGCAGAAGAGATGCTCAGACATTCATGTTCTTAGTACTGCATTATCACTTGAAACATGAGAGAGCTAAAGTCTTAAGAGCTTATATGTTTCATATCAAGATTGCTTTGGAATGAATTCCTACAACAGACAATAAAATGCCTGAATGAGAGTCCCTAAAAGAGAAGAATATTTGAGAGAGAGACTATAGATAAAACCATGTCAATCCTGCTATTTTATACTATTTAGAAAAATAAAAACAAAACAAGTCAAAAACAATACAACACAAAACTGGCAAAATCTTAAAACCATTAGAAGCCTGTACAGCAACAAAATCTTTCCTATACATGTTTGAACTAAGTGACATCATACACAAGGTATCTTTGCCTTTTATCTTTTTCCTATAGAAATGGAAGCTATCCATGAAACCACCCAATTCATGTTTTCCACTTGCCTTGAATACATTTGTGAAAAAATGGTTTATTTCATCTATTTTAAAAATTATAAGTTTCCTTTGTATAAGAAATGACTTATGTACCTTGTTATGTGGCCATCATTTCTTTCTACAAAGAGGCCATTCTAAAATGGTTGGCTACTCCCAAGACAATTTTAGTGCCTAAGAAAGAAAAGAAAAGGAAATTGGAATTCTGGTAACAATGTTTCATCCATGTATCTAAAACTACTCTTGCATTCTTATCATTTTAAAGACACATTTGGTTTTCCTGTTTGTTTAAATGATAGTGTATAGTAAGTAAATCTTGGACTAGGAATAAGAATACATGAATTAAATTCCCTCATGCCTCTTAGTAGTTTTGTAATATTAGGCAAATCATTCATAAACCATTTTCTCACATCCTCCTTGTTAAAAAATGTGTTCAAGTAGCAATGTTCAGGCTCTAGGGGATAAATAATGATTGGTTTAAGCCCCCATCGTAGGTATCTCGCCCACCTACAACTAGGATTAGTCTGCAGAGGTGGCCGTACGATTCCATTCTGGCCAAAGAAATATAGCGAGATATGTGCTGAGAAGTATTCTGGGGAAGATTTTCCTCTTTGATAAAAGAGAAAGCCTTGTGTGAAGAAGTCCCCCCCACCATCTGTGTTTCCTCCCTTTCTGCTTTGGACATGATCAAGTGAAGATGTGATGCCTGGCACCTTATAACTAGGGTTAGTTAAATCTGAGACCTGCTGAGTGTCATGGAGCAGAAAGGTGGAAAGAAAGTGGATCCCATATAACACTGATGAGAAAGACACTTCCTTATACTACTGCATGTGATTAGGAAGTATTTATAATAGCTGTAATGCCTTCCTACAGGAAAACTGAATCTCCTCTCCAGTACCAGCCAAAGCATAGTTATTTGTCTATTTACCTATTGAAGCATGTATGGCAATATGTCATAATTGTTTTCTTTCTAAATATTAAAGATATAAATACAAATTTTAAAAATTCTATTTTTAAAAAAGAACTTCAAAAATGTTAGAATAAATGTTAGAGACTCTTTTAATAATCTTGGTAGTAGGCAAAACTTTTGTGAAAAATATGCAATAATCAGAGGCCATAAAGAATTCCATGTCGGCCGGGCACAATGGCTCACGCCTGTAATCCTAGCTCTCTAGGAGGCCAAGGCGTGTTGATCGTTTGAGTTCAGGAGTTGGAGACCAGCCTGAGCAAGAGCGAGACCCCCATCTCTACTAAAAATAAAAAGATATTAGCTGGACAACTAAAAATATATAGAAAAAGTTAGCCAGGCATCGTAGCCCATGCCTGTAGTCCCAGCTACTTGGGAGGCTGAGGCAGGAGCATCACTTGAGCCCAGGAGTTTGAGGTTGCTGTGAGGTAGGATGACGCTACGGCACTCTAGCCTGGGCAACAGAGTGAGACTCTGTCTCAAAAAAAAAAAAAAGAAAATAATTCCGTGTCATGAAGGACATCATAGAAAAGGTTAAAGATTTAATGTAGACTAGAGAACATACATGTCACCTATGTAAGAGTGAATCATTATTCAGAATACATAATATTTCCTGAAAATAAATGTCAGAAGGATAAATTACTCAACATGAAATAAACAGAAACTCCACAGAAAAAATACAAATGATCAATAAATATAAGACAATATAAGACTCATTAATATTAAAGGGAAATACAAAATAAAATAAATGCAAGATTTTTTTTTCTTTAACTCATTAAACTCAAATGATTGATATGATATGGTATTGGTGTGATGCAGGGACACTTTCACATATTTTAATTGCAATATAAATTGTTTGAGAAGTGTAACTTGGCTACATCTACCAAATCTGAAATGTTAATAACGCTTGTATTTTTTGTTTTTGTCTTTCTGTTTTGAAGAGCTTCTTCCATCCTATGCAGTTATGGCAGAGACTCTCAATTATACTATTGGACATGCAGTACTACGGATTTCCTGTCCCTTTCCTTGCTCTGGGTACGGCAAGTGTCCAGCACATAACAAAAGTGGGTAAAGTCCTATTGAGAAATTTTCATATGATTCATGGAAGAGAGTTTCTCCTTTAAGTTGATATATGTAAGGACCACATAAAACGAAGTCAATCAATTGATGGCCATGTTTTCTGGAAGAAGGAGAGATCCTCTCTAGAAGCAGCCTCATAAAGGGGAGCAGATGAGAGATTCAGGGACATTTAAAAACTTGGAATGGCCCTTATTAACAAGTCCCAAAACAATAAATGTTGGCATGGATGTGCAGAGATAGGAACACTCCTACATTGCTGGTGGGACTGCAAATTAGTTCAGCCTCT
>VBSM01003204.1:32298353-32335900 GCA_008086735.1 Cheirogaleus medius | reverse complement strand
GGATTAATAAAATATGGTATATGTATACCATGGAGTTTTACTCAGCCACAAAAACAATGGTGATGCAGCACCTCTTGTATTATCCTGGATATAGCTGGAGCCCATTCTACTAAGTGAAGTATCAAAAGAATGGAAAAGCAAACACCTGATGTACTCACCATCAAATTGGTATTAACTGATCAACACCTATGTGCACATATAGTAGTAACATTCATCAGGTGTTGGGTAGGTGGGAGGGGGCACGAGGTGATGGGTATATTCACACCTAATGGGTGCAGTGTGCAGCATCTGGGGGATGGACATGTTTCAAGCTCTGACTCTGGCGGGGCAAAGGCAATATATATATAACCTAAACATTTGTACCCACATAATATGCTGAAATAAAAAATAAAACTAATATTCATATGGATTTGGGGAAAAAATAATAATAAAGCCAGCTAATGTGATATGCTACACAACCCAGGCCAAACAACCTCTGCACCATCCTGCTTTTTATTCCTCTGAGTTAAAATAGTAAAAAGCTGAGCTGTTTATTAATTACCACACATTTCAAAAGAAAAACAATTAGCAAGTAATGAGTTTATCAAAGTCAGCTTGAATATAAGAAATAAGAAATAAATCTTCGAAATGAAAATAAGAAATAAATCTTTGAAATGTCAGACTCCATGTAGTTCTGAGGGGTGTTGACATTGTGGTCTCTGTGAATGACATCCTTGGAGCTACATAACACATAGCCTACTTGGCCATGGGGTAGCTCTGAATGTACTCAGTTATGAACATTTTATACACAATATAAAATTAAAGGAAGGAGAGAGACGAACTTGTGGGTGAGGGTCATTAAGTTGTCTTGGACAAAGGTTGTTTTGTTTTGTTTTTCTTTATAAACACCATATTACCAGTAGCCTTTAAATGTTAAGTATGCCCACTGCATTTAAAATGATTCCATTTACAAAACATCACAGGGAACATAACTTTTCAGGAATATATCTCTTATTTTGTCAGAGATTAGTATTAATAATCAGTAAGAAAAAAAATCTCATGAATGGCACCCTGTCTGGCAGGACCCAATATGCAGCATCAAATCCTAAATATGGTAAGATTGAAACTGGAGGTACATACAAAATTAATAAAAAATACAAGCTCAGAATTCAGCTGGAGTTAGAACTAGTATTTAAAGTTTAATTTATAGTTGAATTTAAAGTTGAAAGAGAGGCCAAGCTAGAACAGGTAAGTACTACAAATGTGAATACTGGCTCTTCTTAGGATGACTGATGATAAATTCACCAGGAAAAATGCTGACCAATGACTTCCACATATGGCAAAGCCAGCAAGCGAATCAATCAAAGGTTGGTCAAAAATTAATCTTCTCCGGCTTCGGCATTCCACCTGTTAGCCGAGCAAAGAGATGAAGAAAAAAATCTATAATTTTTTTTCTTTCTTCTCTTTATTCCTTCCTTCCTTTTTTTCCCCTCCTTCATTCCACTAATCCAGTCTGTGAATCAGTCATCTATGGCTTTGACTAAAGTGCTGTTAGAAGACATATCTATAGCATTCTATATTTTCAAGGAAAGAATATAATATATTTTACATTTTTAAATCATTCCTTCAAGGAGGTGGATTAAACAAGAGATAAGAATCCACCAAAATTAGCTGGCCATTAAAACATACTGAAATATAAAAACCAGAGCTATTCATATCTCAATGAATAAAAAGTGTCACCTACTTAGGATATGTAGACTAAAAAGTCCATGACAGGAATATTAGCAAAATCTGCATGTGAGCAAAAGAAAGTGCAAAATAATACTAGGAAATGACAAACAATAAATCCAGGATATGAACTATGACCATATAACAGAAAGCAAATAAACAGAAAAGGACTGTGAATGTACAAATGATAAAATAGGACCCAGAATGCCAAGGACAATTAATTTTCAATTTCCAATGAGAACAAAGAGATGAATTATCCCCCAGAGACAAAAGATTTTGTTTAGGTAAACTAAGAAATTATTTATCCAAAGAAATATCCTTTTGAATGAAAAAGTTAATCAAAAAAATCTTTAACGTAGCATAGAAGAATTATGTCCTAACATCTCTCTGGTCATCGTTCCCTTGAGTAAGTGAGACTATAGGTTGAGACAACTTGGAACCTTGATATAGCCAGCCTGATGCTACCCATAAAGTTCCTCAGTATCACTCATCAGTGTCCACAAGACTTTCATCTTCATTTTGTAGCTCCAAAAAAGTAAAAGCATGGTCCACGTGCCAGAATTAGACCTGGCATTGGAACCTAAGACTTTAGAGTTTCCAAACCACTCTCTCAGCAAGAAGAGATATCTACTGGAAAGACTTTGTCTGGTTTGTCTGGTTCATTCCTCTATTCTGAACACTTGGAACAGGTCCTTAACCAGTAGGCACACAAAAAACACATGTTTAATTTATGTTGAAAGAATAAATTATTTTTCTCTGGGTCCTTTCTGTTGCTCTTCAATGTCATTTCCTCTTGTTCTGCTCCTGGAAAGTCCCTGATGACAACAGAGAATAACTGTTTGAGATCCTATGCAAAGCAGCCCTCCAAAATTTTAAGATTGCCATTAGGTTGTCCCTCAGCTTCTGTTCACATTGCCTACCTGTTTCTTTTATTTTCTTTTTCCTGCCACCTACAAATGTTAACACTTGAGAAGCACTTCATATAATATTTAAATGATATTTAACATCCGGAGTGCTTTCATCTTTAGAGCTTCTTGAAAATAAAGTTAATTTAATAAGAAGATTGCAGTGAAGGAACATGCACTTATCTAAAGCACCACAACGTGAATAACAAGGATAGAGAAAGTAATTGGACAAGTATATACCTTTATACGTAAACATTCTTGCTTAAGTGTGCTCTGCAGTCAAAAACACTGTCTAAACGACAAATGTGAACAGGTCAGGCTCAGTAAACCATATATCCCTTTTAGGTTGAAGGATTTTCTTAAACTGAGAGAAAGTAACTGTGTTTGCCATTGAATAAATGTTCATCATAAAGAAAAGAGACAAAAATCTGTGTTCTAAAAACTAAAAAATATTTTTGTATTGACTCTCAAGGAGTTTTGCTAAGTACATTCTCAAAGTCATGCTATAAGTTTTGGTTAATGTCTTTACTGGAGCTTCCAAGTAAGTGTATTTTAAAGCACCTTAAATTCACGTTCTCCTACGGGGAGGGAAGAAATTAAAATGAAGGTGTTTTGGTTTCAAGCATCATTATTTAGGTTGATGATTAAAGCATGAGATAATCTCAGAATATGTATGTCTGTCTGGGATGAGATCGTATCTCCCAATTCAGGTGGTTGAATTAATTACCCCCAATTACCATAAACCACATGCATTTATGTTTTGAATATTTTACATAACAAGAATCTCTCTAGTTACCTCTTTCTTTCTCTCTCTCTCTCTCTCTCTCTCTCTCTTTTTAGTGTTGTTTTGGGGACAGATTTATTGAAAAGCTGGAAAAAATTTACCTTACATGTCAGCCAACATATATGGTTCCAAATATAAGCGACCATTCTCATGAAGTTTACTGCATATATAGATATCCTAATACTGATAACACTGACCATTATTTGTGTGTGTGTATTCTCAGTTACTAATAGTTATTGCTATGTCACAAACCACCCCACAACATAGTGATTTAAAAAAATAACCTTTTTCTTTTCACAGGGCTAAATAGACTCTCTAGAGTCAACAGGGAAACCCCATTGATCTAGGCCCAGCTCAGCCAATCTCAGCTGGGCTCACTCATACATCTGGTACATGGGCAAAGGACTGGCTAGTATATGACTAGGCCCCAACTCCACAGTGTCTCATTTCCATATGGGATAACTCCAGGCACATTTTGATGGTAGCAGAAGGAACCCAAAGCAGAGAACAGAACATGCTAGGCGTTTCAAGACTTAGATCAGAAATCACACTCCTCAGAATAGCACACTATGAAACAAAACCAGTCTCAAGAGGTGAAAAATAAATTCCACTTCATGATGGGAAGAATTACAAAGTCACATTGCAAGATGTATGGGCACAATGAAATATGAAAATTTGGGGCAATTTCTGTATTCCATTTGTCACATATGCCTATCATGTGAAAGGGGCTGTCGTTTCCACATTACGTACCTTAAACACATTACTTAAAATATACTCAAAATAACCCCATGGCATAGAGGAGAGGTAATTAATGCTTAAAGAAGTGAAATATTAATCTTCTAATATCACACAGCCAATTTTTATAAAAAATTTAGAAAAATCTACTTATATTTTACAAAGGCTTTTATATAATCGCTTCTTTTAATTTGGACAAAGGAAGTGGGTAAAGCAGAGTATATTCCATTCTACAAATGGTGCTTAGAAAGGTAGGGTGAATTGGTAAACTTCAGTATTTTCATCCAGGACTAGTGCTTTTTCCTCATCATCTTGCTAATTCTTAATCCCAAAGTAAATGATATGTAGCATTTCCAAATACCATAGAATGAAAGATGTTCAAAAAGGTCTATAAATAGGCCACAATCTCAAAAGTAGCTGGTTTTGACAAAAGTAATCCAAAAAAGGCCACTAGATGTTGTAGAAGTCTTAAAGTTAACAAGGAATATGGGCCATTTTAAAAAAACAAATAGGATTATGTTCATGTTCATTAGCCCAAACCAAACTTTCCAGGTCACTCCTTTTTCCCCCTCTTCTGTATGCAACCAAATTATACCAATAAGTTCCCATTTGACTTGGAAAAGTTACTTTACTTCTCACATCCAATTTTCCTCATTCATAAAATGAGGAGCTTGAACTATATATATGGTTTTTCAGAACACTTTTATGTACTATTCTCAAACTGTAGATAATCAAAACCTAATCAAAATTAGGAAGAAATCAATCGTTACTAATTTTAACAATTTCTTTTAAATTACCATTGAGCTGTACAACTTTGGTTTTGCTCCAATTTTATAATTTATCAAACAATGCTTCAATTTCTGTCACCAAAGAAAAGTGAAGGGTATTTGACTTCCATTTATTATTTTAAGTTATCCTAAAGACCTGTATATAGTGCAGTGGGGGTGGTTAGAGTCACATATATAGAACCAAGGATTGATATAAATACAGTGACATATAATAACCTCTCCATCCTTGACAAACCTGAAATTGTATAACTAACATACAAAATGAAAAGAAAATAATCCCCCCAAAATAGAGAAATCCAGAAAATTGGTGTTCTTCTGGATAACTAGCCAGGAGAATAATACAGCTAATATGACTGAAAAGAACTGCATTGTCACTGAAATATTTCATGATTAATACGGTTAACACTTCATTTCCAGGCTATCTTATCATTACGCAACAAGTTAAAAGTAAAATCACATGCTAAAGCATACTAGCTAAAGACATGGGTTTTAGTAAGATTGTTTAAGTTCTGGCTTCATCACTATCTAGGCAATGCCAATTTTCTCATTTATCATATACAGTTGCTAACAATGCCTACAGGATATAGCTGTTTTGAGAATTAAATGAGATAAAGTACACAGCATAGCACTTGGCATATAAAAAAGACAATAAAAATTGCAAATTATTATGTATGACAATGATAATAAAACTGCAGTTTACAAATTTAAAGGGTTTTCACATAAACTCCCTCATTTGCGTTTTATATACACACACAAATTTCAACTATAGGCAAAGGAATCATTGCATCTTCCCCAGGGTTTCAATGAGGTTATGATCCTTGCAGAAACTCACAAAGCTAGCAACTGAAATATGAAACAAGGTTTCTGATTTCAGGTCCAGTACTCAATACCCTTCCTGCAGTACCACACAGCCTCACAATAAAATGTTCTTTCAAAATCAATTTACTTGCATAAAGGATTACATATAGGTGAATTGAAATTCTAATTACATTTTTTAAAATGAATATACAGGCATGCCTCACTATGCTAGAGAACTGAGCAAAGACAATTATAAATCAAATTCCTATGAAGTGAATCATCTTTCCCCATTGTATCATACTGTAAGAAGAAAATAAGAATACAATTTAACCTAGTATCTATTGATAAGTAAAATCAAAATCTAGAATGTTATAGTCTTATAGTGCTTTAACCTCTAAGAGTACTATTTAGATTCAAGTCTCTGGTTGTTCACTCTACTATTAATCTTCGCAATCCAATTTGTGCCTAGTTCACAGAAATATCTAACACCTTAAAATTAAAAATATGATAAATTTAGCTACCTTTCTCTAGCCTTTGCCAACGCTAATGCAATAAAAAAAGATTCAAACTATCACTCTGCATTTTATCATTGGGTACTGTAAGTGGAAAATATATCAAGTCTATTTTCTATAGAAATAAAAATATTTGTGGGGGCTGTGTGTATATATTTATATACATATTTATTCTAACTCATCTGCTATGTAAATGCAATATTCTGGGTATCTAATATGGTCTTAAAATGGAAAAGTATATATATATTATAATTTTTTTAGAAGAGCATTACACTTCATTGGTTTGTGAACCTCATACTTCTTTAAGGGATACATTAAAATTGAGGCTTTAAAAATCTTTTTTTCTTTATTATACAGCAATCAGTGTTGAATCATAATCTTGTGATTGTTACCACAAGCAACAGATTAAAAAGTCATCAGACAGATGGCCAATTTAACTACAATAAAGTGTACAAACTATATGATTATAATAATTAAACATATTTTAATTGCTAGTAATTACTGTAAATTACTTTAAAAGCTAATTATAACAAAATTTGAGTAAACTGACCTGTTTGTACCCATTTCTATTTGATGTCTTGGCAATAAAATGGATTCTAAAATATATTAAATGGTTCAAAAAAAGCTAACATTTGTTTAAAAAATAAAATAAGGAAATTTAATGTAATATTATTTATTTATTCCCAGAGCTTTTCTGAAAATAACTTTTTTTCTAATTCATATAATTAAAATAAGTGTGAAGTATTGCTAGATAAACTATGTCAACATAGTAACTATTCAGACTTATGCTAATCTCAAACAATTCACACAAAAATAAAACCAAGACTAGTGGAGAACAACTAACAAGGACACAATAACCCAAAAGTTGTGTTTTTTTAATTCAAAAAATAATTGTATTTGCCTTTGTTCAAAATTTCCATATTCATTATGAAAACTATAGTAATTTTAAATTAATAACAGCTTTTCAAGCATTCCAAAATATATGCCAATTAATTGTCATGGCATTGTCTCCAACTTAATAATATTCAATTTATTAAATAGATATAGAAATTAAGTTATTCCCAGTGCTAGTCATAGAGATTTATTGGTCTTGGCTGGACAAAGAGACTAAATGGGGATCAGGTCAATACCAAAGAGAAAGTTTTATAAGGTCTTTACAATGGAAGCTAACTAATATTTATTGAGTGCCAATTTTGAACAATGTGATAAACACGAAGAATGATTCTAAATGACTGTAAACATTGAATACATAAATTCCATTAGTCTATGGGAAGAGAAGATATCATACATTTGCTACCAATGCAGACGTTCAAATCCCACTGGCCAACAATCTTAAAATCAGTAAGAAAGTAGTCAAAACACTTGATATAATTTAAGCAAGACTCTCAATACCGAAGTAGGAATAAGATATACAAAATTAATGTGTTAATATTTATTTAAAATAAGTGTATTCAGTATGTTAGATGCATTAAAATGCATCATTGCTATGACTCTGGTATATAAGAGAAAAAGTCAAAAGCCAGCTGTGCAGCTTAACAATTTCTAACATCAGGTTAAAAATGGCAGAGAAGGGATGTCCTCCTGGCTCTCTGCTCCCAGAGTGGAAAGTGAAGAAAGCGGATAACCACACGTGAGTGAACTGCACTTCCACAAGACCAGATTTGCAAGCCTGCAGACAATAACCGAGAAACAGAGGGAAAAGAAAGACTGCAGCCAAAATCAGAGGTGAATCGGATAATCTTCCACAAAACCTGGAAAATAGGAAATATACAACAGGGAGGGAGCGAGGTGTGGATTGACCGGCTGCCGGCCCGCTGCAGCATCAGATCTACCTTGGGCTAGGAGATGCCCCCTCTCACCAAGCTCCACACCCACGCAGGCCGGGAAGTGCCTGAGTTGATGGGAAGTGGTAGCACCAGGCAAAGCTGTGTGGAGAGGAGGCTGGAGCAGGGAACATTCTGAACTCTCCTTAGCGCTCGGCTGAGGCAGTTTCAGGTGGGGGAGGGTCTGAACTCAGCAGTCACTTCCCTGCTCAGCAGGAGTGAGAGCCCAGTCTGGCCTTTCCTTGCAGGATGCTTCCAGGACCAGGTTGAGGGGAGTATACCCGAAAGGAGGCTTTGACCTTGGATATAGTTAAGGTTTTGGCTGGCTCTAAGTGGACAGCAAGCGCAAAGCTCGGATCCTTGAACAGTGGGGACTCCGAGAGTTGCGGGAAGTCCCTCTGCTCTTCCAACACCACCCAGGTCTTCCCATTCCTGCAGGTTGACTTGGACTCTGTGTTTAAAGGGGCGGTGGGGAGAGAGTGGTGGTTTCTGCAGCTGCCCTGCCAGATTGATCTTGCGTGGTCTCTCACTACACACAACTGCCTGTGCTCTGTGTCTAGAGAGTAGAGCCCATCTTGGCAAGGCGAAATTGCGAAGGAGGCTGCTTTTCCAGATATAACCTGGAGAGACATTATCACCCACATCCCCCTGTGACTTGGGTCTGGGTGCTTTGCGCCAAATGGTCCGACTCCGCCTCTGGGCGGAGCTGAGAAACAGGTTGTTCCCATTCCTGCTGCTTGTCTCAAATTCTGTCTTTAAAGGGGCAGAAGGTGCAGAGTGGCGGTCTGTGGGGCTGGCCCGCCAGGTTAATCTTGGGCGGTCTCTCACTGCACACGACAACCTGCGCTCTGCGTCCAGACAGCAGAGCCCGTCTTGGCAAGGTAGAGTAGCAAAGGAGGTTGATTTTCCAAATATAACCTGTAAAGCAATTATCACCCACACCCTCCTATGACTTGGATCTGGGTGCTTTGTGCCAAAGGGTCTGACTCCACCTCTGGACAGAGTTGAGAAAGAGGCTGTTCAACCCAAAACCTGGGTTGTAAGACTGTCACCTCCAATTCGCTTCCACCTCCCTGCTGATGCTGGCCACTGAAAGGTGGCTTTAACAGCCTATCAGGACAGTCTATCAAGCTGAATTTACTCTTTACCTCTTTACCGTGGCCTGATAGCTGGTGCCTCCAGCCAAAGGGGAAGCCCCATTCCCAGGAATTGCAGAGGGGTGAGGAAATCTGCTTTCTGGGCTGAGATCTACTGGGGTTGAAGAAGACCCTTGGTGGTGACCAGCCCACTGGGATTTCGTGCAGAAGGGACTGACCTCACCCCGGCAGGGGCTAAGAGATGTGGCAGATCTCTTTCTGGTTTGGGACTCTCAGAAGCCTCAGGCAACAAAAGAGAGAGTAATCTCAAAGCCTATCACAGTGTCTCCCACTTCAACCTAGGGATTGAGAGCAAACTTGCTATCACAAGGTGATCTAACCCCTGAGTCTCTAAGCAAGGGGCCTAAACTCGTTAATCTCTGTAGACAGAAGGTGAAGACATTAGATCAAAGATAACCCAATAGAATCAAACTCCTCTAAGACGATACAGGAACAGAGCACATATTCCCAGCCCTGCCAAAGATTATTCCTTTGGAATCCCAGAATTTGGCTCATAACCCAGTCCCAACACCACCGGTCCTCGACAAAACACCCAGATAAGAAAAAAAACAGCAGAAGATCGCAGGAAACATGAAGGAGTGGAGACAAAAGTCACCTCCAAAAGAAAATACTCGACCTCCATCAAGTGACACCAACTTACATGATATGATTAAACTAAAGGAGGAAGAATTCCGAATATGTATTGTTAGAAAACTCAAAGGAATTGAAGAGAAAATAGAATCCCACCATAGAGAAACCACAAGAACAATTCAGGAATTGAATGAAAAATTCTCCAAAGAAATTGAAATTATACAGAAAAACCAATCAGAAACTTTGGCAATGAAGGAAATGATCAAGGATCTCCATAATACAGTGGAAAGAATCAAGTACAGGATGGACCATGCAGAGGAAAGAATCTCAGAGCTCGAAGTTTATGCCTATGTGCTAAACAAATCAGAGGAAGAAAGGGAACACAGAAACATGAGACAAGACCAAAGCTTACAAGAAGTGTGAGATTATGTAAAAAAGCCATAACTCAGGGTGATCGGGATTCCAGAAGAGGAAGAGGAACAACCACAAGGGCTGGAAAACTTATTTCACGGAATACTGGAGGAAAATATGCCGGGCCTGTCCAGAAATCTTGATATCCAAATACAAGAAGCACACAGCACTCCTGGGAGACTCAACATGAAAAGGCAATCACCTCGTCACATGGTCACTAGGCGGACCGAAGTAAACATGAAAGAAGCAATCCTCCGTACAGCAAGGTGAAAACAACAATTAACCTATAAAGGAAAACCTATCACACTAACAGCATACTTCTCACCTGAAACCTTACAAGCCAGGAGGTATTAGGTGCCTATCCTTAATCTTCTAAAACAGAACAAAGCCCAACCTAGAATTCTTTTCCGGCAAAATTAAGTTTCATCAATGAGAGAGAAATAAAGTCCTTCTCAGACAAGCAATCACTGAAGGAATCTGCAAAGTCCAGACCAGCCCTAAAGGAAGTTCTTATACCCACATTTCTAACTAAACAGGGCAATAGAAACTCCTCAGAGTAAAATCTTCAAAGAATTAAAGGTTAAATTTCGAACTACATGATGGTTCGAGGAGTAAGACAAAGCAACAAGATTTCACCGAACAATATGAATGGAAATCTTCCTCCAATTTCAATCCTCTCAATAAATATAAATGGCTTAAACTGTCCTCTGAAGAGACATAGACTGGCAGAGTGGATAAAAATCCACAAGCCTAGTATCTGCTGTCTACAGGAAACACATCTAGCCCACAAAGATGCCTTCTGGCTTAAGATCAAGGAATGGAAAACTATCATCCAGGCAAAAAGAAGTCAAAAGAAAGCAGGGGTAGCTATACTATTTGCAGATAACACAGGCTTTAAAATAGTAAAAGTGAAAAAGGATAAAGATGGCCATTTTATAATGGTGAAAGGGAAAATCCAACAAGAAGATTTAACAATTCTTAATATTTATGCACCCAATGCAGGAGCACACAGTTACATAAAGCAAACCTTGTCTAATCTAAACACCATGTTAAACAACACTGCTATAGTAGCAGGGGACATCAACACTCCACTGAATGATCTGGATATATCCTCCAAACAGAAAATAAGCAGAGAAATAATGGACCAGAACAGAGCCCTGGATCTAAAAGGTCTGACCGATATCTACAAAACATTCCACCCAAATAAAGTTGAATTTACATTCTTCTCAGCAGCCCATGTATCGTTCTCAAAAATTGATCACATCCTAAGCCACAAATCAGATCTCAAAAAAGTCAAGAAAATAGAAATTATACCTTGTATGTTTTCTGACCATAGTGGTATAAAATTACAGTTCAATTCCTATAGAAACACTCAATGTCTCACAAAATCATGGAAAGTAAACAATCTATTATTGAAAAATTATTGGGTCAAGGAGGAAATTCAGAGGGAAATCAAGAGTTTCTTCGAACAAAATGATAACAGAAACACTTGTTACCAAAACCTGTGGGATACAGCAAAAGCTTTCCTGAGAGGAAAAGTAATAGCAATAAACGCTCACATCCGAAAAACAGAAAGCTTAGATACTGATAACCTAATGAATAGACTCGAGGAATTTGATAAAGAATAGCAAACCAATTCTAATCCTAGTAGAAGAAAACAAATAACGAATATCAAAGCAGAACTAAATGAAATGGAGAACAAGAGAATTGTATGGAAGATCAACAAAACCAGAAGCTGGTTTTTTGAAAAGATAAACAAAATTGATGGCTCTCTTGCTATATTGACAAGGACTCAAAGAGAAAGGACTCTAATAAACTCAATAAGAAATGAAAAAGGAGAGATCACAACAGACACCACAGAAATACAAAACATTATGTTTGACTACTATAAGAAACTATATACCCCAAAACTACATAATGAGGAGGAAATGGACAAATTCCTGAATTCTTACAACCTCCCTAAGTTCACCCAGGAGGTAACAGAATTCCTGAAAAGACCAATCTCAAGTGCAGAAATTGGAGCAGTAATTAATAGCCTCCCCAAACGGAAAAGTCCCGGGCCAGATGGCTACACTACAGAGTTCTACCAAACATACAAAGGTGAACTCATACCTATACTACAGAAATTATCCCACACAATTGAGAAGAATGGTATCCTTCCTAACTCATTCTACAAAGCCAATATCACCTTGATACCAAAGCAAGGAAAGGACACAACAAAAAAAGAAAATTACAGACCAATATCCCTCATGAATATAGATGCAAAAATACTAAATACAATTTTAGCAAATAGAATTCAGCAGCACATCAAAAAAATAATTCACCATGACCAGGTGGGCTTCATTCCAGAGATGCAATGATGGTTCAACATACACAAGTCTATAAATGTAATTCACTTCATAAATAAAATCAAGAACAAAAACCATATAATTTTGTCAATAGGTGCAGAAAAAGCATTTGACAAAGTCCAACACCTTTATGATAAAAATTCTTAACAAAATAGGCATAGGTGTCTCATACCTTAAATTTATCAAATCCATTTATGACAAACCCACTGCAAATATCATTCTGAATGGGGAAAAACTGAAACCATTCCCTCTTCGAACCGGAACTAGACAGGGATGCTCACTATCTCCTCTTCTATTCAACATAGTGCTCGAAGTCCTACCCATAGCAATCAGGCAAGAGAGGGGTATTAAGGGCATCCGAGTGGGGGAAGATGAGATAAAACTCTCATTCTTCGCTGATGATATGATATTATACATAGAAAACCCCATGGATTCATCCAGAAGACTCCTAGATTTGATAAATGAATTCAGTAAAGTTTCAGGTTACAAAATCAATATACACAAATCAAAAGCATTCATATATGCCAAGAACCATCAAGTAGAAACTCAAATCAAAAACACAATACCCTTCATTATAGCCCCAAAGAAAATTAAATATCTAGGAGTATATTTAGTGAAAGATATGAAAGACTTATACAAGGAGAACTACAAAACGCAAAAAAAAGAAACTGTAGAAGATGTAAACAGATGGAAAAATCTACCTTGTTCATGGATTGGTAGAATCAATATTGTTAAAATATCAATATTACCTAAAGTCATCTACAGAATTAATGCAATCCCCATCAAAGTACCACCATCATTCTTTACAGATCTAGAAAAAGTAATTCTTCATTTTGTATGGAACCAGAAAAAAAACACATATAGCCAAAGTAATCTTAAGTAAAAAGAAAAAACTAGAAGACATCAGTCTTCCTGACTTCAAGCTGTACTATAAAGCAATAATAGTTAAATCAGCCTGGCACTAGCACAAGAACAGAAGCATCAATATTTGGAATAGAACTGAGATCCCAGAGCTGAAACCATCTGCATACAGTAACCTAATCTTTGATAAAGCAGACAAAAATATACAATGGGGAAAAGAATCTCTCTTCAATAAATGCTGCTGGGAAAACTGGATAGCTACATGTAGAAGACTGAATCAGGATTCCTACCTCTCACCTCTCACAAAAATCCACTCAAGATGGATAACAGATTTAAACCTAAGGCATGAAACCTTAAGAATCCTAGAAGAAGATGTTGGGAAAACCGTATCAGACATTGGCCTAGGCAAAGAATTCTTGAAGAAGACCCCAAAGGCAATCACCGCAGCATCAAAAATAAACAAATGGGGTCTGATCAAATTAAAAAGCTTCTGCAAAACCAAGGAAACTATCATTAGAGTAAATAGACAACCCACAGAATGGAAGAAAATATTTGCTCTTTACACTTCTGATAAAGGTCTAATAACAATCATCTATCAAGAACTCAAAAGAACAAGAAAAAAATCAAACAACCCCATCAAGAAATGGGCAACAAAAATGAACAGAAACTTCTGCAAAGAAGAGAGAATAATGGCCAGCAAACATATAAAAAAAATGCTCAACATCTCTAATCATTAGTGAAATGCAAAACCACAATGAGATACCACCTAATCCCAGTGAGAATGGCCTGTATCAAGAAATCCCCAAACAACAAATGCTGGCAAGGATGTGGAGAGACAGGAACACTCTTACACTGCTGGTGGGACTGCAAATTAGTGCACCCTTTGTGGAAAAGAAATTGGAGATACCTCAAACAGCTAAAAATAGAAATACCATTCGACCCCACAATAGCATTGTTAGGCACCTACCCAAAAGAGCATAAGACATTCTATTATAAAGACATCTGCACCAAATTTTTATGGCAGCACAATTCACTATTGCAAGGACATGAAAACAACCCAAGTGCCTGTCAATGCATGAGTGGATAATTAAAATTTGGTATATGTTCACAATGGAATATTACTCAATTCTAAGAAATGACAGTGAGTTAGCACTGCTTATACTATGCTGGATTAAGCTTAAGCCCATTATCCAAAGTGAGGCGACAAAAGATCACGAAAATGGGCTCCACATTTACTCGCCATCAAATTGGTACTGACTGATTAAAACTATGGTGCTCAAATGGTGGTAATGTTCACCAGGGATTCAGGGGCGAGGGGGAGAGGTAGACCCACATCTTAGGGATGTGGTGAGAATTGTGAAGGGAAAGGGCATATTTCTAACCCTTCCTAGGGAGAGGCAAAGATATAAAATGTAATCAAAATGTCTAAAAAAAAAGAACCATTTATAGGATGTTGGGAGGGTGGGAGCAGGGAGGAGGGGGATGGGTGTATACTTACAGAATGAGTGTGATGAGCATCACCTGGAGGATGGACGCGCTAAAAGCTCTGACTCTGTGGGGGGGAGGGGTGGCAAGGGCAATATATGTAACCTTAACAATATTTGTACACCCCCCCCAAAAAAAGAAAAAGAATTTCTAACATTATTCATTAGGCTTGACTACATTTCATTTTCCAATAGGTTATTTTTACATAGAAACTTGAGCTATATTTTCTCATTCCATTTTAGTCATGATATACATAGAGATGTTTTTATTATGACAAGTTTTAGGGTTCTTGTTTTTTTGGTGGCAATGATTTTAAGTAGCAATTCTTGCTCACTTTTGACATAGTTTTCTTGATCTGTGTGCTAATTATCATTATTACTTTCATTGTTTTCCATTTTGCAGCTCATTTTCAGGGTCTTAAACTGCTTCAACTTACGATAAGACAAAGAAAACATTTTGCAGATGCTTCACTGTCTAGTTTCTCTATGTTGTTAATAGCATGGTCAAGATAGCACAACCCAGAAATCAGTAAGATGAAACTATTCTAATACATGTTCCACTAATGACTACTTTAACACTTTTAAATCAACTACTAAGTGTCAGGCACTAGGTTCCAGGAATATAGAGATGAATAAGATTAAATATTAGTAGTTAATAATGCTGAGTTATAATTACTTTATAAATTTCTTTTTCTTATGAATACTATCACATCTGTTTTGTGTAGATTTTTCCAAAATTTCTTACTATTGAGTTCATCTTTAAATTCAGGATTATTTAACTATCTCCAGCTAACCTGATTTTCCCATTAAAGTAGAAGGAACATAAAATACTCTATGGTGTCCGTTAGGTAGGGGATTGATCACCTAATCTAATAATCAATATACTATCTGTGATAAAGTTACCTGTACTCTCCAACTTCTTCCCAATCGCAAGATCAATTTTATAAATTGCACTACCAGCATTTATATCAGAACTGTTAATGTATTCATATTATAAATTCTGCTACAGTGTTTCAGTTTAATGACTTGAATTAGATACCCATATTATATTTGTACCCAGTTAATGCATACCTGGTTTTAAAACTGGTTCTACAGTTCCTAAAAATCCTATCAACCTGCAAATCAATATGAAAGTAAATGTGAACATAGCTTGCAAGATTTTTTTTATTTTTTATAAAATTATACTGCAAAAATAAGTTTTTTGAAAGGATAAAAACACATTTGTATTCTTCACATTCTTTATTAAATAATCTCCAGTATTAAAACAGAGATTGCTTTCTACAGAAATTAACCTAGGTCCCAAAATGTATTAATAGTAGAAATAATGTAGAAAAACAACTACTCTCTTCATGCATAAAGAAAAGAAATTTTTCTAATGAAATATTATTAACATATTTTCTCAAATTGCTAGGACAAAAACAACTTGCTGGTGATGTAACATTTCATAAATGCCATTGCTCTGAACAACAGAGACTACATATTGTTACTTTGTCTCGATTCAGCTAAACAGAGGTAAAATATTTTTATCTGATGCCATTTTGTTTGATTTTCTGCACTTCACAGGCCTCTTTTGAAACCAACCTAGTAAGGATCATAGGCTTTAAGAAACTCCATCTATCTGGCTGCAGTCAGGGTGTAGTCCCCTGGTTCTGTAGTTTGTTCCTGTTGCAAAGGATATTGGCTGTGGGGACTAGTGGGGGCTGAAATCCAGTCCATGCTGCTCCACTTGCCAAATGTAGTGCCTTGTTGCAGGACCAACACATTCTGGGGCATCATAGAGGAATGTGTACCTCTTTGCAATGTTCTGCCCACAGATAGTCACTTTTTACTATTCATCTGTCAACAGGCAGAATCATTTAGTAATTCTCACCAGGCACTATATATGTCAGCAACAACCCTGCCTTTTGTTTGTTTGTTTGTTTGTTTGTTTGGAGGAAGAGGAGGGGTATAAAATTGTAATCAATGGAATCAACTGACTCCTCCCTTGCCCTCATTATTCACATCCAAACACAACAATAAATGTCTCTAACTCTTTTGTCCTATGTTTAGGAACCATTGTTTAGGAACACATGTTCTCTGACTTGAAACATATTGACTGCCTTCCAATTGGTGTTTCCTCCAGACTCTCTTGAGTCCTCAGAATCTAATTTATATCACTACTGCTTGATTACCATTTGACCTCAAATCTGTTACACCACACAATGCACCCCCATTGTCCCCATTTGGTCCTCTCATATGCATCATGAACCCGAATGTATCATAGCCTCTCCAGTCTTAATGATAATACTCCTGGTGTGTTTCCACTGCCTAGCACCTTCCATTCCTTCCCCTCTTCTCTGCCTAGCTTTTCAGATTTTCAAGTCTCAGTTCAAATATCACCTCCCTATTATACCCACCCCTGACACCGCTGTCTTGGATTAGGTGCTACAGTAGTCTGTGAGTCTGCAACACCTTGTGTGTTCTTCTATTGTAGTACTGGCAATGGAGATCTGTAATTCTCCGTCATCTCTTCTGTCACACTGACCTGCTTGAAGAAAAGGACTCTTCTTCACTTCTATAATACTAATACTTAGAATAGAACTGACACATAAAAAAACAATGAATAAGTTATTATTTGGAAAAATAATATTTATGGGGCTGAAGAAACCATTAACTATCATCTACCTCAATCTTCAATTATAGATGAAAAAAATACTTACTTAGCTGTTATTCCCAGATATGGATTACCTAAATCCAGGAAGTTTGGCAGATCAGCAAAAAATCCAAACACTTATAAAATGCTGTATGTAGGGTCACAGTTTTATTATGCCTTTGAAATTAGTTCTCAAATATTTTAAACATTATTTTAAAATAAGCCTTTTTCTATTGTAAAAATAAAATGTTCTCATTGTGGAAATTTTAGAAAATATGCAAATTATTAAACAATTAAATACAAAAGAGCTGCAATAACATCACCCAGACATAAAGATCATTAATAATATTGTATTATATAAACTTCTAGTCTTTCTTTAATATCATGATAAGGTTATTAAATAAAATGCATATATATATATCCATCTATATACCAGTTTATTGAACAGCTAGATTCCTCTGAGTGCAAAGCAGGAAACAACTTTGTTCTCTGTCTTCATTGCCTTTCAAATCACCTCTATTCTCTCTTTGCAGTCCTTGGGAAATTGCTTAGGCCAATGCCAAGATTTCTTATCCCTTTGAGGTATTAAAAACAAATCTAATTTTCATATCCCAAACTTTATTTTGTAATTCAAGTTAAAGCTGCTTTTCATGGGTATCTTGGGCTTGGAAATCTGCACAGGGCTAGGGAGTAGGCAAGAGTTGAGGTGAAGGGGCCACATCTTTACTACTTTCTCTGCCTCATTCTTCCACTCTTCCTCAGTCACTCACTGTGTTGTCTCTGTCCTCTCCCAAGTTAGAAAGATGGGCAAGTGAGCAAAAAGGAAAAGATTGCAAAGATCACATTCAATAATGACATAGCAGATGCCCCAAGTGTTGACTCTTTCAAAAAGAGCTTCTGTAGGAACTATGAGATCCACTTTCCTCCACAACCCCCTACTACCCCCAGTTTGCTTACAACCTTTCCCTACAATTCTAAGTTATGGGCAATGCACCCTCACAGTGGCTATTTATGCACCACCAACCCATACTGCCATAGACTCTGATTGTGGGGTCTTCTCACTCTGGCGCTGATTTCTGACTAGTCTTAGGTATCTAATGCCCTCTATAGTTCACCATACCAGGACCTCCTCTCCATCATCAGGGGAAGAAGTGCAGCCTACCTTCAATGCAGATTTCTCTCTTTGCTCTGCTATCTCAAACAGATTCAGCCAGACTTTGATCTTTGACTTATTTATGAAAATATATGGCAATAGTCTATATCATCTCCAAAACCCAAGAAATGCCAGATTTTCCCAACACTTACTACCTCTACCACACTTACTCTGCTCTGGTCAGAAGGTGGCAAGAGGTCTCTAAGTAGTTTTGCAACATAGAAGGGATTAGTATGTAGGTGTACCCTCTGAAAATCCACCCTTGAATCTCTCCTGAGCAATTCTGTGTGTAATTTACTGAGATTCTTCCATGGTAACATCTTGAAAAATTACAATACAATACCATTACCAGGATGCAGACACTGAAACAAGCCACTCATCATATTCAAATTTCTCCTGCCTAACTTGTACTCATTTGTGATTGTACATATATTTAGTTCTATAAACTTTTACATTGTAAGTATGCTCATGTCTCTACCACCACAGTCCACATACAGAACAGCTCCCACATATCAAGTCTTGTGTTGCCTTTTTATAACCCTATCCATCCCTACTCCCAAACTTTGTCAAACACCAATCTGTTTTCCATTTCTATAATTTAGTCATTTCAAAAATATTATATACATGGAAGCATACAGTATACAGCTGGATTGGCTGTTTTTTGGATTGGCTGTTTTTATTCAACATAATTCTCTAGAGATTCATATAAATTATTGCATATATCAATAAGTCATTCGCCTTTTTTTTTTTTTTTTTTTTGCGACAGGGTCTCACTCTGCTGCCCAGGCTTGAGTGTAGTAGAGTCATCATAGCTCACTGCAGCCTCAAACTCCTAGGCTCAAGCAATCCCCCCACCTCAGCCTCCTGATTATTTTCCAGTTTTTTGTTATCATGAAGAAATCTGCTATAAACACTGGTATGCCATTTGTATTTGTGCATAAATATGTTTTCATTTCTCTGTGATAAATGACCAAGAATGAAATTTCTAAGCCATACATTAAGGATATGTTTAGTTTTATAAGAAACTGCCAAACTGTTTTCCAGAGTGGCTGTACCATTTTACACCGCCACCAGCAAGGTATGAATGATCCAGTTTCTCTGTCTCATTGCCAGCATCTGCTGTTACTTTACACATTCTTCTAGGTATGTACCAATATCTCACTGTGTTTTTAATTTGCATTTCCCTAATGGATAATGATATTGAACATTTTTTCATGTGTCTTTTTGCCATCTGTATACACTCTGGTGGAACGTGTTTGTCTCACTTCCTCTTTTTCTAAGTTGATCATTTTTTTAACTCTGGTTTTGAGAGTTCTTTATATATTCTAGATACTAGTCCTTTGTCAGATATATGGCTTGTAAATATTTTCTCCCAGTCTGTAGCTTGTTTTTTTCATTTTCATCACATGGGCTTTTATAGATTTTTGTTTTAATGTGTTATAGTTTATCACATTTTTCTTTTTTATAGATTTTACTTTCAGTATCAAGTCTAAGAACTCTTTGCCTAGCACTAAATCTGAAGATTTCTCCTATGTTTTCTCTAAAAGTCAGCTATCCTATTTGAGTTAATTTTAGTATAAGATGTTAGGTTTAGTTCGAGGTTCACATTTTGGCTCTGGATGTCTAATTGCTCCAGCACATATGTAATTTTGGCCACATTATTAAGAATTTTCATTTATTGGGTGCTCACATTTGGATATACCCCAAGAAAAGTGAAATTATTTCAAGGTCTATGCCTACACTAAGGTAATTGTTACCAAAGTGGCCCTAACTATGGCAATTACATCAGGCTCAAATAATTTAGAAGGTTAAAAGAAAGCAAATGAACCAAAAGTTTCCCTATTAAAACAAAAAAAAACCTAGAAAAATAAAAGCATAATTTTAATTAGTAATTTTTAAATTTTTTCAATAAATTTTATTGCGTATATTGGAGAGTTACAACATGATGTTATGGGATACATACAGATACTAAAATGTTTACTATAGTGAAGTAAATTAACATATCCATTATCTCACATAGTTACTGTTTTGTGATAAGAAGAGCTAAAATTTACTTATTTAATAAAAATTCCAAATACAATACAATTTATTAACTATAGTACTCATGTTGCATACTTGATCTCTAGATTTGTTCATCCTACACATCTGCTACTTTGTATTTTTGACCTACATCTCCCTATTTTCTACTTACCTCCTCCCCCATCCCTGGTAACCATTACTTTGTTGAATTCCTCTTTATATTTGAATTTGATGTTTTTTTCATTCCACATATGTAACATCATACAATATTTTTTTTTCTGAGACTGGCTTATTTCACTTAATATAATGTCCTCCAGGTCCATCCATGTTGTGGCAAATGGTAGGATGTTCTTTTTTAAGGTCTATTGTGTGTGTGTGTGTGTTTGCGTGTGCACACATACGTGGGGGGGGTGATCACATATTCTTTATTCATTATCCATCAGTGGACACTTAGGTTGCTTCCATATCTTGACTATTGTGAATAATGCTACAGTAAACATGGAAGTGCAAATACCTTTATAAGATGGTGATTTCATCACCTTTAGGTATATACCCAGAAGAGTGATTGCTGGGTCATAGAGTAGTTCTGTGTTTAATTTCTTTAGGACCCTCCATACTGTTTTCATAATGGCTGCACCACTTTACATTCTCACCAAAAGTGTACTAGGGTTTCCTTTTCTCTACAACTAAACAGTAATCATTAATCTTTGCTTAATAACTAATAAGGGAAATTAAGATTAAAGTCAATATGGAAAGATTTATAAAGTATCAAATGAAAAAAATACTTTGCTCATATTGAATTTCGATCACTATCAAAACAGCTAAATATGATCTGGACATTCTTTATTATACTAAATATTCAAAGTTCATTCACA
Organism: Cheirogaleus medius; assembly: GCA_008086735.1. Classification (NCBI taxonomy): domain Eukaryota; kingdom Metazoa; phylum Chordata; class Mammalia; order Primates; family Cheirogaleidae; genus Cheirogaleus; species Cheirogaleus medius. The sequence continues at coordinate 32,314,338 of VBSM01003204.1, read as the reverse complement.
GATGTCAGATATTCAAGAGAACATCAATTTTTTATAGTTCTCTGTTATAAAAACATTAATTGATCATTTTCTGATGTCACAGATACCATAACTCAACAGCAATTTATACTCAAGTTAAGCACTAATGCCTTAAGATATCATTAAATATGATAAGTTAACTTCTCTCCCCTGCAAATAGCATGGTACTAGTTATCCACCATTCTTGGATGAATTTGGAAAATAAAATCACACAAATCATTTCTATGTGTTGTGGTTTAGATGAGAAAACACAGTTAAGACAGACTGAAGAAAAACTGTTTAATACTTTAAGCCTTTTGGACATATCGAGGTTCAATCTCTTTTCTTTAATGATTCTAAGAAAAAAATTTCTTTGGGTTATCATAATATATTGACATGCTGGAACTTGAGAGCATCTTGTGACTAACTTCTTCCAACTAAGAAATGTCTGACATTCACTTACATAAGCTTCCTATCCACACAACTTTCAATTTTCATAAAAGACCTGATTTCCACTATTCTTCCCTTGTTCCTATAATATACTTAATTTGACTGATAAGCAACTTCTTTCCTTTTATATTTATTATAAGGAGATGTCCACAATATCATAGTTTAATTTATGACAATCTAAAGAAATGTTATTATTTCTTCATAGTATCACCATTTTATTGAAAAATTATATTTAACATATACAACTTGAGGCTTTTTAAAGATACAAGGAGATGCTAAAAATAAAAAAATCATGGTTTCTTTTATCACTTTGCAAAATGGTTAGTGTGATGGAAGAGTCTCCTAAATGTCACCATTATATTGAGAGATGGCCTTTCATAGGTGCTAAGTAAAGACTGAACATTCTTCAGTGTGTTAGGACTTAAACATGCAAAAGAAATCTATATCTTCGCCTTAAAGAAGCCTATAGTCTAATTTGAGATAAAAGATTAACCCAAATTAACTAATTAGAAAGCAATATAAAGCCTATAAAAGTATATATAGGTAACTGAGGTCTAATGCATAGTATACCGAAAATTTTATATTTGGCAGAAAATAAATGCCTTGTATTCTGGGATGAGGCAGAGAAGACTTTGAAAGATGTCAGAAATAATGGAAAATATTTGAGTATTTGTCTGGTATCATAGCGTATCCTTCCTCATACTTCATTATTATACCAGGTTGGGTAAATCACTCTTTTACTTACTACCAGGAGCTGTAGGGTATACCCAGTTGCAACTGGCAATACAAATACCTCTCCTCTCCTCCCCTCCCCTCCCCTCTCTTCTCCTCTCCTCTTCTTTTTTCTGCCTCGAGTCCATTAAATCTCACTTAAGCTGCTTTTTATAAATGTGCTCAGAAACCTAGGCAGTGGACTCAAGTGACAGAATTTTATAAGGCCACCAGATGGTGGCAGTGTCCAGTTCTGACATTAAATCATATGTATATAATAACAGTCACACTCTGCAAGCATTACAAAGAAACATCATCTAGTGTTCAGAAATGGATAACTTAAGTACCTAACATCCTTTGAAAGACAATAACTTACAACTGTATGTAATACATACTATAACTCAACTTGGTCTAAAGTTTGAAAGTGTTCCTTTCTTAATCTACTCAAAATCTTCTACTGCTCAAACTCACCAAGTGTTAATTAGACTATATCCAAAGATAAGAGGTTGGTTCAAAAATATTTTGTATAATATATATTTAAGCTTTTGAAGTGGTCTTCCTAAAGCTGCTTTAAGGTTTGAGGTAAGGTGTTGGTAGAGGGATTTATAGCACCTCAACAATTTCTACCCCCCCTCAAATTGCTCTGCCTGGTTCCCAATCTTTTGATCATTAACTTAGCTTAGATATTTAAAATATAATTATACTTGTCACATGAAGGACTGTGAATCAGAAGACAGAGATGAAATAATAATGATAATCATAGTGGATAACATATTTTCAAAGTTATGATGGTACTTACATACTAGAATGGTTACTTATTTGAGGTGTGTTTGCTAACTAAAACAATTTAGTGTTCCAATTGAGGGCAACCTAATGCAGCATCTCTTTTCATGGATTCATTAAGTTTAAAATTTTATAGTGAACATTGGCTAAGGTTAATAATGTATAATATGCATTATGCTTTTGTAGAGTTTCACTGTATTTCTCTTCACAAACCCCAGAGTGTTTCATATTACTTATAACATAACCAATCAATCTAAAAGATTGATTCACTAACTGTTTCAGCCACAGCAATCTTCTGGAATAAATGTGCAGTGACTGACAGCAACAATTTTGGTATGGGTACTATGAAAATGGCAAGAATAAATAATTTTTCTTAAGTATCTTGAATAATTTCCACTTAGTAGCACTTGCAGAAACACCAAATAGCATCAATGAGCAGTGAGTAAATTTAACCATTTATGCATAGCACTGTATTGATTTTAACAAAAAAAAGTAATAATTTGCCAGTACTTCCCATAAATCATGTTGTAATCCTTCAAAGAGGCCATGACTCTGCAGTTGTAGGCAAATGTATTTTTAATTCAATTTATAAATGGTTTTAAATGACATAAACTATGCTCTAATAATCCTCTGGAACAAAAGACTTAGAACAGGACATTAAAATGAGACATTTTCTGCGTTGGTTTCAGTTAAGATCCAAAATCCAAGAACCAAATACATGACAATTCCCCCCATATTTTTAATCAAAGTTCTAGGTCATCTATACAGAACTTGCTTAAGAGGCTCTCAAAAATCAGTTTTGTGAGCCAGCACCCCTTGAAGTGGTCAAAAGGTTAGACCAGGCAGAGAAATAATTGGGGTGGGGGATTGTTGAAGTGCTATAAATCACTTTACTATTACCTCACCTCAAACCTTGAAGAAACTTTAGGGAAATCACTTTGAAAGCTTGAATGTAAACACTGATGCCTGAGGACACAATAGTTAATGTCTGATATACATTTTAGAATGTCCTGTCCTAAAGCCATTGTTTTAGTTGAGTTCCAGAGGATTACTAGAGCATAGTTTATTTCATTCAGTATTTTTTAAGCCATTCATAAATTGACTAAAATGTAATAGGCTGTGTTTCTGAACTAGCAGAGCAGAGAGAGGCACTGGCTACATTTTTCCTGGGAGATTTAAGCGTCTGTAAATGTTTCCCATAGACCAGAGGGTGCAACTACGAAGAAAGAGCTTGCTGAAAGACATTTCAAATCCTGTCCAAGTATGCATAAGGGAATGGAGTAATCCCAACAGAAGGGATGGATTTCCAGATTTCCATGAACTAAGGGAGAAATATTACACATATAGCCAGAAGAAAATGTATTTCCTGTATCATAGAAAATGTAGCTGAATAGTCCCCCTAGGCAGCAGTCTCCAACCTTTGTGGCACCAGGGATTGGTTTCATGGAAGACAATTTTTCCACAGAAGGGAGATGGGGGGCAGTGGAGCTCTGCAGCCTGGTCTGTGGCCTGGGGGTTGGGGACCGCAGCCCATAGGGACCTCTGAGAAACACACATATATTTCTGTCTCAATATGTTACTTTATGCTGTGGTAACAAACAACCCCTTAGTTTTAATGGCTTAAAACCACAAAGATTAATTTCTTGCTCATGCAACATGGTTGTTATGGGTCAGTGGCGGGCAGAGTTTGGCTCTCTCTTTGAAGTTTCAGTGATTCATGCTGAAGAACATTCATCATCTCTAAACTTGTGGACTGCAGTGTCCAAAGGAAAAGGAAGATCTCTGGAGACTTCCAGACCAGTTCAGCCTACTAGTGACATTTGTCACTTCTGCTCACCATTCATTAGGCAGAACTGGTTATGTGGCATCACCCAACCAGAGAAAGCCAGAAATTTCAATCTTGTTACGCATCCAGGAGGCACACAGCCAGAAATTTTTGATAGTTTTCACATCTACTGTACCTAAGGTAAAACAACCACCCTAAGGTAAAACAAATAGTCACTAAAAAAGAAAGAGAGAGAATCCACCAAACTCAGCCAAGCTTATCCCAGGTTATATTTATGTCAACCAAGTCAGACTTCACCTTTACCTCTCCTACCTTTCTGAGGCTTAACCCTGGAGGAGCCAGAGGCAACCTCCTTGAACAGGACAGAAAGCATGAAAGTCAATTAGGGAAAACACAGGAGAGACTGACCAACTCCTCTTTTCCCCAATACTAGTGGCCAGCATAAAGCCACTAGAACTAAAGGGAAAACTTTTGAAATTAAATTAATTTTGGACTCCCTTGTGATATGAATGGGATGTAAAAGAAATTACAGTACTCACATTACAGGATTAGCAGTGATTGCACAATATTTCATTTATAATAGAAAGTAAATGATACCCTTGGCCTATCGGACATTTTATTCAGGAGCAAGAAAATATTTAGCCCCATACAGCAGATTTAAATGAAAAGTAGTGAAGACAAAGTAGAAAAAATATCACTTTGCTTAAATAAAAACACACAAATGAAAAAAAAAGTTTGTGCTAGGTGAAATAAGTTTCAGTGGATGATAACATCAGAAAATATTTCATATAACCAAAAATATTTCATATAACCAAGAGAATCTTAGAAGCATTATGATATAAAAGCAATTACAGAAATAGGAAATCAGGCTAGACTACCCTGGAGTTTTCCCCAGATACATGAAACCAAAATTAAAGATAAAAATGCTGTGAGAATGTGACTTAAGTCAAAAACACCTAGGAAAATGCTCCATCACAAGAAATGAATGGCAGAAAATCTGATTAGACTCTGTAACACTGGCCAAATAGGAATGCTAGGCAGAGACGAAAAACATAATTTATTTCCAACAAACTAGATTTAGGCATAGAGCAATAACCCTTCATAGTATCAGAACACATTAATAGGAGAACTCCCAGAAGCAAACTACCATTAAATCAGTAACTATTTGCTTTTTGAATGTTTCTCTGTCAATGATACACAAAATATCAATGAAGAAAATAGAATGTAAGTGCCTAAAAAAGTCAAATATTCAAAATAAAAAAGTAAAATACTGATTGTTTTATGTAAATTGGCTATAATTTGAAGAGAGGGTAAAAATTACTTTAGATTTAGAAACAAAGAGTTGCTCAACAATCTTCAATCTTCAATCCAGATCCAAATAGCTACATGAAAGTTTCCAACTGAGCCATCTATAATCAGGTCTTTCAACTAGAGTAGTATGATTTGTATTGTTATCTTTGTTTCATATGAAATCAAATTCACATTATGTGAAAATTTTAGGATATTACATTACAAAACGGCAGTGAACATCTAATAGAAACAAATTTCAAGTTCATTGGTTCATTGGTTCATTGGGTTTGCTTTTCTGTACAAACCCCCCATTTCGTTTAGAAAAGTGATTCTCTTTATCACACTAAGAAAATTTGATCAGTGGCTTTTAATTATATACTTAATACATGACTTAATTTGTATAGGCACTGAGTGTACAAGTTTATTTCATATCTGTGATCTATCCTATCATCATAAAGTCCATGTAAGGTATGCAGAGTAGAAAAGTGTTATTGCCCCTATTTTACACATTAGGAAACTAACACTTCAAGAGATTAAGAGATTGTCCAAGATTCAGTGACTACCAATCAATGGCACAGTCAGGATATGAAACCACATCTTTAAACTTTTAATCATTGCAAATTAATTCCTTTATCAATTGGAAATAGCATTACTATGGTTTTGGATACAATTTTAAACTGTCTAAATATTCTAAAAATTACATTTTAATACATTCCAAAAATATTTACTAAGAACTATGTTTAGAGTTATTTTTATAAATGGTGATAAATTATAATTTTCACCTTCCTGGATCACATGGTTTGGAAAGATATACAGGCCAAGTAACAAAAATAATAATATATTAAATAATACATATAAAAACAGAAGTTTGTAAAAGTAGAGAGAGCTCATTTTTTCCAAGGATTCTGGAATGGTTTACTGAGAATATGAGAGTCATCTAGTCTTTAAAAGATGAATATAGGAGGTTGCACAGATGATCTGGAAAAGGCTACTTCAGTTGTAGGAATCCAATGTGCAAAGTCATGGAGACATATTAAAAAATGGAGTGGTTATATTAATAAGTACTAGATTATTTTACTTTTAAATACTGTTTCCAATTTCTAAAAATTAAATATTAATTATTAATTAAATTCATTAGCACTTTATTCTTTTTTTTAGCAGTTTATTCTTATAAAGCAATTCCTACACTTGATATATCTGTATTTTTTATTATCCCACAAGGAGAGCTAAATGAAAAGTTGGATAATTATACCCCCAAAAATGCAAATAACTTCTACAGTTTTTTACTATTACTACTGACAAAACTTTTGATAATCATCTATATGCTAAAACTATAATTTCAATTATTAATCTTTATTGCATCAAATTCCACACCCTCTCTTATGCTTTAACACAATCATTAAACCTTTCTTTTTGAGCTAGCTAGTAATACATTTAGCTTTAATCTCCTAATCTCTCAATAAAATTCACAGTAGGTGCTCCTATGGATTGATGAAAAAGATTAGAAACTCTGGGTCCAAAAGAACAGTCATCAAATCCAACTTAGCTGTCACCAAGACCCAACTATTTTGGTAGGCTACATGAACACCTATAAATAACATGCAACCTGACTTCAAATTATACCACAAGACTATATAGTAACCAAAACAGCATAGTACTGGTGTAAAGGTAGAGACATAGACCAATGGAACAGAATAGAGAACCCAGAAATAAAACCATATAGCTACAGCCAACAGATTTCCAACAAAGCAGACAAAAACATACAGTGGGAAAAGGACACCCTATTCAATAAATGGTGCTAGGATAACTGGACAGCCACGAGCAGAATGATGCAGCATCCCTATTTCTCACCATATACATAAATTAACTCAAGATAAAGACTTAAATGTAAGGCCTGAAACCATAAAAATTCTAGAAAAAAATGTAGGAAAAACTCTTCTAGACACTGGCTTAGACAAAGAATTTCTACGTAAGTCACCAAAAGCAAATACAGCAACAACAAAAACAAATAAATGTGACTTAATTTTAATTAAACTAAAAAGTTTCTGCACAGCAAAGGAAATAATCAACAAAGTAAATAGACAACCTATACAATGGGAGAAAATATTTGCAAACTATACATTCAACAAAAGACTGATATCCAGAATTGACAAAGTACTTAAACAAACCAGCTAGAATAAAAGAAATTACCCTACCAAAAACATGAACAGACTCTTCTCAAAAGAAGATAGACAAATGGCAAAAAAATATGAAAAAAATACTCAACATCACTAATTATCAGGGAATTTAAAACCACAATGCAATACCACCTTATCCCTGTCAGAATTCGCCATTACTAAAAAGTCAAAAAACAATAGATGTTGGCACAGCTGTGGTGAAAAGGGAACACTTACACACTGTTGGTGGTTATGTAAACCTATATAACTGCTATAGAAAACAGTATGGAGATTCCTCAAAGAACTAAAAGTAGCCCTACCATTTGATCTATCAATTCCATTACTGGATATCTACTCAAAGAAAACGAAGTCATTTTATAAAAAAGACAACTGCACAAGAATGTTTATCGTAGCACAATTCACAATTGCAAAGATATGGAAACAACCTAAGTGCCCATCAACTGATGAGTGAATAAAGAAAACACACACACATACATACCATGGAGTACTACTCAGCCACAGAACGGAATGAAATAATGTCTTTTGCAGACACTTGGATGGAACCAGAGACCATTGTCCTAAGTGAATTATCTTAGGAATGGAAAAACAGATACCACCTGTTCTCACTTACAAGTGGGAGCTAAATAAAGGACATGTACGGCCATATGGACATTGGAAACTAAGGAGTAGGGGAGGATAAAAATCTACCTATCAAGTACAATGTACACTACTCTGGTTATGGGTACACTGAAAGCCCTGACTTTACCTTGATACGTTATAATTTATCTGTGTAACAAAAAAATCGTACACCCTAAGTTTTAAAAAAATAATAATAATAATGTTTAGAATTTATTTCATTTCATATTTATTTCATTAATCTTGCTCATATATATTTAAGTATAATTAATGACAAAATACTTCATATTTTATGATGATTATAGTTTCTTTGCCAAAGGCTATATTTTTATTGAAAGTTTATGCAGCATCCTGTGAGAAGAATCTTGAATTGAGAACCAACCATATATGCAAATGCTTCCATCTTAGTTTGAGCATCTACCAAAACAAGATCACTAACTCATGAACATGTTCCAGCATGCTCTCCAATGATTACAATCAAATAGTTTTTTAGGAAAGAAAAGGCAAGGGACTACCATCAATCTACTTCAGTTAGGTAGAATAAAATTTTAAAAAAATCAATTAAAACCATATACAGAAAGACAAAATAATATTCTATAGGCTTCAATGTTTAAGGACATGGTAGGCATCTACTTGGAGGCAATGTTTTAGAAGGAATGTATTCAAGACATGGGTAAACAGACTAGATGGTTAAAGTCACTCATGGATGGTTAAAGTCACTCCATACAATCCACCTCTTTTGCACTGCTGCCCCAGTATTGCCACAAAAATAAACTCTGTCACCATCCTCTAACCAGGAATCCAATCACACTAATGTTACTAAGACATGTGTGACTTTCATTGAAGATTCTCAGATCACAGGAAGCATGGCCACTGTATAGAATACAACATTGTAACTTAAAAATTCCATTTGACATCTATATTCTCAAGTCTTTTCTGGTCCCTGGCCACTTAATTCTCTTTCCTTTTATCTGCACAGCACTTAGTCTCACTCTTCTTTTCTCTTATTTCTTGTGCTACATAGCTTACTACTTTTCCAAAACCTTAGATATAAGGGGGGCTGAGGAAGTTCTTTGCATATTATATATTTCTGTAATATTATATATTTTTACAATGCAAATTGTTTTACTTTTGTAATCAGACAAAAAAGAAAGAAATAATAAAGAAATACATACAAAGAAAAGAGCTTCAATTAGACTAAATAAATGAACAAGGATATGGCTTATACAACTGTGAAATCCCTAGCACTCAGAATAATGCATTTGTTTCACAGTATGTACTAGAGGAATGCTGATGATGATAATGGGAATTATTCAATGTAAGAAAAGAGTGTAACAATAACAAAGATGAAGTTAGTGTGATAAGGAAGTACAATATGTATTCCTTGAGTTTATTAGATATGAAAGAGAAATTAGGTGAGGCAGGAAAGATGAATGGTTTGGATTAGTCTATTATAAACAACATTTCTCTACTGAGTGCTCAATAGGTTATCAGATACCTCTTAGAAAAATCTTCCTGTCCCCCTCCCAAACCTCATGGGTAAATCCCTATCACTGAACTTTGTTTCTTACATACATATAACACAATTTCCCATTAAGTATATAGTTTCTTTTAGTCGCTTTTAAGTTCTTTTTCTCTTTAGCCTGTAAATCTCTCAAAGGCAGTATTACATTTGTCCCCTTTCCTTTCCACATACAATACCCAACACAGGACTTACTCCAGTGCTGAACACAGAGGAGGTACAAAATAAACATCTGTTGAGTGGATCAATGGATCCACCATAGACTAAGTATTGTTCTACAACCACATTTTCCTCCTTAACAATATATCTTGGAGATTTTCCCATGATGGTATTTAAAGTACTACAACTTTCCATTTGCCTTCTTATTAAACCAGCAATACAGTTAGCATACACTGTGTAAGTATACCAAAGTTTAACTATTTTCCTATTGGACACTTGGGTTATTTCTTTTCAATTCTTTAATAAAATCGTGTTTAGGCAGTTTTGCTTCTTCCTTTCCAATCTGTCTGCCTTTTTGAGGCTTTTTCTTGCCTTATGCCACCAGTTAAGACTTTCATTATAAATGCTGAAAAGAAGTGGTGAGAGCATACATTCTTGCCTTGTTTCCGACTTAGAGGAAGAGCATTTGGTAGACAATGTCCCTCCTCTACAATTTCCTGGAAGAGTTTGTATAAAATTGGTATTGAAATAATAATTTCATCCTTAAATATTAGGAAGATTTTATTAGTGAGGTCATGTGTGCCTGGGGTTTACTCTGTGGGAAGATTTTGTTTTGTTTTGAGTTTGTGGTGTTTTTTAACAGCTAGTTTGTTATATAATTTATATACTACAAAATTTACTCATTTATGTGAATTAACTGATTTTTAGTAAATTTACAGATTTATGCAACCATCACTGCAATCCAATTATGGAATAGTTCCATCACCCCAAAAGAATCCTCATACCCGTTTGCAGTTACTCACCATCGCCACTACCAGTGCCAGGCAAATGTCACACTACTTTCAAATTCTATAGATTTGTTTTCCTGGATATTTCATATAAATGGGAGCATATAATAAGTGGTCTTCTGTTTCTGGCTTATTTCAGATAGCATAATGTTTTTAAGGTTTATGCATGTTGTAGTATGTACCAGTATTTAATTTCTTTTTATTGCAGAATATTATTCTACAGTATGGATATATCTTATTTCATTTATCCATTCACTAGGTGTTATGATGTGGAAAGGGTTTAATACAAATACAGTTGCTCTAAAAGATACAGAGTCACTCAAGTTATCTATTTCTTCTTGTATATACATCTCTTTGTAGATTGACGGGAGTATTTCTGAGGATAAACTCCTGAAAGAGGAACTATAAAGCTAATTATTATGAACATCTGTAATTTAATAGATACTTAAATAATTATTATATAAATTACACTCCAGATGGGTTTAACCAGTTTATAGTGATACAAATATATATGTCTATTTCCCCACTCCATTACCAACCAACACAAGAAGTCTATCAATGTTACCATCTTTGCCCCAACTCATCAGCAAAGCTATCTCATCACTGTGTTAATTTGCATTGCTTTGATTATTAATGAAGTTGTATACTTATTCTTAATTTCTATGGTATTATACTCATTATCAGCCCAGTTTTCCTCCCCCTATATGAATCTTTCCCAGACTACTTTCATTTCACTCTATTCTGAATTGCCTGGAGACACAATTCTTGTGTTGTTATTTTGTATAACTTTGTGAACAATAGATACTTAACAAGCATTTTCTGAATGACATGTTCACTTATCACTGACTTTTTAAAAATTAATTTATTTATTTCAGGATATTACAGGAGTATAAACATTTTGGTAAAATGTTTGACTTTGCCACACCCAAACCATGATTCGAGGTGTGCCTTTTCCTCCCTACCACACTCGACACATCCATTAGTTGTGAGTTTGCCCCCCCAATCCCTCAATCCCTGAAGAATATTACTACCATGTGAACACCATAGTGTTGATCAGTTAATGCCAATTTGATGGCGAGTACATGTAGAGCCTATTCTTCCATTCTTGTTATCGCTGACTTTTACATTCTCTGTTTAACAAGGTCATAAGATTCTTAAGAACAAAGACCAATTCACATAAACCATCATATTCTATCTAACAAAAAATAATTTTATGTCAATAAATATTTGCATATTAATTGATATGAATTTTACTGAGACCAAAGCTAGGGTTTTAGCATTACCTGTGGATTAAATTGCATAAATAAAAACTACTGGTAATCCATAATCATATACTTAACCAGCAAGTGACAGCCAAAAACATAACCTCACAAAAACTGCTTTCAGCAGGTTTTACGCACACACACACACACACACACACGGGGGAAACATGTAAATATAAATGTAGCATATAAAGTATAGAATATAAAAAGGATAGATAGAATGTATGAGCATATGTATTATATAAATATATAAAAGTCAAATAAAAAATGTTAAGAAGATAAAGGTGCTTTCCTTTTGAAAAATGAAGACCACCGATTCAAAATCAACATTTATCACAGGCACTGTTGTTGGCTCCCCTGGTACACCAGGAGCAATAGAGATTTTATGCTAATTATTTCTCTTCATGCTGACTACTAGATAGATATCTTGCAGCTTACCATAGTTACATTATAATAGAATAAGATTGTATGAAGACAAAAAAATCCTGTTATGCAGTCCAATTTAGAATCCATTTCAAAAACTCTATGGTGCTACACCTAGAAACTGAAATGTGCTGGGAATCTTAGATTTTTGCATATATTTCTGTTACATTGAAACTTGGTTATTATTTTTGTAAAGATAATAATTCTCTCTTTATAGGCAATTTGATATTATGTTTTATTATATCTGCAACAACAAAAATGTCATTTGTTTTCTAGCTTAGGTTCCTAGGTTTACATTTAGTCTTACTTATTTTTGTAGAGAAAATACACTCATAGTTTATACTGACAACAGCAACACTCTAGGGAAGGAAATAGTATTCGACTTGCCCTTGCAACCCGGGAAGATAGGCTGTTCTTAATATTAACTAGTGAAAGCATTTAGAAAACTAACAAAATTGATTCTAGTCAAATCCTAGAAAGGCATAATATTTTATCAAAAGAGCACATAATTATTTCAATGGGGCTTTTAAATCTTTATTCAAATCCATAAGTCATTTAATATCTACCATTTACTTTTTTACCAATTCACACGACAAAAAATAACTTATAACTAATATTATTGGCATTAAAGACACTAAAAGAAAACAGGACGAATGGACTATCAGTGATTCTGGAAAAATCTGGCTGAAAAATACTAAGATACTATATTAGGTATATGTTCAACTTCTTAGATTAAACCACTGAACCAACATTTCACAAGCTAAACATTTTTAAAGGGTTCAAAGAAATTGGTTAACTGACTTGATAATAATGAAAGCAATGACAGCTGCTACATGTATTTTTTTAAGGATACACATGAAGAAGGAATATGTAGAATCACTAAAAAAATAAAAAACAAGGACTCCATTGAAACTATTTTTTAAAAATATTTTACTCTCCTTTTCTTTTGCCTCTTCTTTGTCATCACAACTCTTTAAGAACAGCCCAAATGCCAAGATGGACTTTTATGTCCCACACGGTAAACATTACAAGATTGCCATGTAACATAAAATTTGTGGCATATTAATAACTTTGAGAAAATCTTCTCCCATACACACATATTAATTTAAATTTGATTTTGATGTCACTTGTTAACAGCTTGTCTGGAAAATAAATCCTCTTATCAAAGGCATATCAAAATCCATGCTTCATTATGGAAGTTTTACAAGTATTCTTTGGATATATTTCATTTATTCTTCTATCAAGTATTACAATGCCTGGCATTTACCTGGTACTTGAAAGTTTTGTTTTTTTCTTTTTCCAAAGTTTAAACCTAAGTATGAGCAAATTTTAAATAGAATGGGTAGATATTAAATAAGTGCATTGTAAAAAAAATCAATACTCAGCCTTAGAAAAATTAGAGAACTTTTCAAAAGTGACACTGTTAGTAATAAGAAAACTAAGTAGAATTCAAGTCTTCTGATGTCAGATCCAATGCTTTTTCTTCTTATTCATGCTGCCTCCCAGTGGCACTGAATTAGTCTCTCTTGGGAGATATTTGGAAGCAAGATTTTCTCTCCGAGGACATTTAAGAACCATTTAATAATTGTATTTGTTGAGTGACATATTTTTTTAAAAAGCAACTTTTATTAAGGTTTAGATGGAGGTAAGTTTTTCTAAAATGGGTTACTAATTTCTGAACAAGTAGTACACTGACAATTGTGACTCAATTATTTGCTTAATACAAATATTTCATATTTGATTACCTCAGCCAATTTACACATGGAAAGACTATTAACTACATGAAAAGAAGTCACTCAAAGCACAAATGAACAGTTTCCTAGGCAGTCTGTCTATCTCCTGTGACTACCCGTGTTTCCATACTTTCCAAAAACAAAAACCAGCCAGAACCAAGAGGCACTCAGAGTGTAAGAGATGAGGATCAGTTGATGACTGGGACTCCCTAAAACATCAAACTCATCTTCCAGTTGAGTTTCTTTTTTTTTTTTTTTTTTTTGGTATAAAATTAAAAAATAAATGCAACCATTTTAATCTTATAGAACTACTTCCTATTTAAAAATAAATTATGAAATGATAATTATAAAATAAGTATAAATTAGTTTGGATTTCATTATGAAGGAAATATTTTAACCAAAAAAGAGAGTAGGAAGGAAAGAAAGGAATGAAGGAAGGAAGGAGGGAAAGAAAGAAGAAAGGAGGGAGGGAGGAAGGGAAGGAGGGAGAAAACGTTAGAAGCATAACAAAAAAAAAATTATAGAGGTATATGCAATTAGATGGGTAACACTGATAGCTGGGATTTAACTTGTCTCTCCTATTCTTTCATTTCTTTATCCAACATCTTTTTAAAGCTTAATTTGTTTTCTTTCAGGAAATATGGTATTTTATGCTTAAATACTACTTAAAGTTCTCAATATCAAAGTAGCCCCTAAACCATAAAGGTAAGAGGCTTGGTGGCATCTTTCATCAAATTATAAATGAAGTACCCATAGGCTGGCTGAGGACTATGATAAAGAGCAAAACATATGTGTAAATTCAGAAAACTGATTTTTTTTTATTCTAACACGCTGCCTTAAGGATAAAACACAACCAAATTGGAGAATCAGTAACTGACAAGCCTGTTTGCATATAGTGACCTTCTCTCCTTGTACTACAGGAAAACATTTCCACCTAGAGTCCTTTCACAGAATATCTAGAGACCAAATGAAATCAACCATAATGACTACCAGAGCCAGATAATAATCAGTTTTTAATTGAAGCATCAAGCCAATTAATTTGTGACAACTTCCTATCACTTCTTATTCTTGATACGAAGTTTCAGAGGACTCAAATGGTTTTCAGGTCCATGGTATCCCTGGAACATTTCAATGTTGTTCTCTTTTAAAAATATATTTATTAGAGAGGAAAAATCTTTAGAGATGGAGGCCTAAAACTGAATTTGACATTACAAACCAGCCTCAGCAGTTTGATTCAATTAAATGTCAAGAAACACTGTCCCTTATGTATCATATACATAGATTCTTTGTAATACTAGCAGATCTTCCTTTGGTCTCGAAAGTGTCTCAGAAAGACGATTGAGCCGTAAATATGTATTTGTCTTGGTTAATTCAATTCAACAAATAAGTGATTTGTGTCTATATATGTAGATAACTATATTTAGATGAGTAACTATCATTTTTTCACATCATAAAATTTCTAAACAGTATATCTTAAGAACATAAACTATTCTTTTTGGGATTTCAACAAGATATATATTCTTGCCTTCCACACAGAGCTATATCCAATGCAATACATGAATGACAAACTTTACATAAATCTTCCCTGATATTATGCTCATATTATTCTGGAATTAAAAAAAAATTGTCCTACTTCCATTTCTGTTAAATTACACTTATTATATAAAAATATTAACATATATTTACATTAATTAAAAATAATAGATGCCCTACACATCAACAATAACCAAACCACTTCAGCTATCATCAATAGGCAAGCCATTCCTTTTAAATTCTTAAGGTGAAATACTTGATAGTATCTCACAAAACATTTTACTGGTTTTCAACAGGAAGTGCTTCATTTTTTTCTTTTCCTCACACTCCAACTGTATTGGAAGTAATGCACGTTACTGGTGATGATGATAGCATACTCTAAAACATCTCCTTCTTTTAAAACGTTAACAACTGCTTCCCATTTCTGAAAAATATTTTTCACTCTTTTAGCCTGTGGCCCAATATTTCAAAAATTCTGGATCTTGGCTTTTATTCAGTATTCCTAGAATATTCCTTGCCCCACTGTCATTTTTTGTCTTCCTTTAGTATTATTCTGCAGGTTTAATAACACAAGTCGTGTTTGTTAAGAGCCACCTTTTTAGAAGACCCTGAAATTGCATTACTGAGTGTAAAATGACCACATACGGTATGCACAAATACAACACAGCACACTAAAAAACACATACATTCCTGCCTGTGTGACAGACACAGGTAATCACAGCAAGCAAACACAATAAGCACTCTTTTTTTTTTTTT
>VBSM01003204.1:32280033-32298253 GCA_008086735.1 Cheirogaleus medius | reverse complement strand
TCTGGAAAAAACCCGAAAAACCAAATCCACGCTGTAAATCAGTCTCAAGAGACGACCCAGCCCGAAACCTATTTTCGATGGGTTCCCAAAAGTGTAAGGACAGGACACTCCCTTCGGCTTCCTGCCTCCCAACTGGGCACCGGCAGCACTGGCTACTCCCAGACTTGCCCGCCCGGAGCCTTTCGCGCGGGTTGTGCAACCGCGTGGCGACGCCCGGAGATCACCGTAACTTGGCTTGACCCCGCGCCCCCACATTCCCAACATCTATTTTAAGTTATTCTCTCTGGCAAGTCAAGCAGCGGTTTCGCTGCCTCTTACCTTCAGGCGCTGTTAATTCTCCTTCATGTCCTTAAAATCCAAAGCCAAGCATGAGACGCACACAAGTCCAGGGGCTTTTCCTTGACTTCCCCCGTCTCAGCTCTGCCGGCTTTTCCTTTCAATGAGATCGGGAGGGGGTGGCGGTTAAAAAGCCCTCACAAGTGGAGGCGCCTCCAAACCTTCACGCCTGTGGAAACGGAGATGGGGGCAACCTTGCTGGTACCCGGAAGCCTCCTGGCCCCTCCTCGGCAAACTTGGCTGCCTATTCCATTTTCTTCTGTAACCCCACAGACAGACGCGTCAATTTTCTGGCGTTAGGCAGGATATTCCCAGTTGCCACCGCTCCTCTCGCCTTCTCTCGATAATACCCCTCCCCCTCTCCTCCTCTTAATTTGGGAAATCTTCTACTCTCTGGTCGGATTAGGTGGGGACGAGGCAGGCGGAGAGCTGCTGTGAGAAGAGCCACTCCAAGGCACAGCTCCAGAACCCGGTCTCCCTGGGAAGCCGCAGCGCGGAGACGTCTGCGCTGAGGAAACTTTGAGGGAAGGCAGCGACGGCCGACAGGGGTTGGGCGGGCGGCGGGCGCCGGGCAGCGGGCGCCAGGTGAGGAGCCTGCTTGGAGGCGGCTGCAAGGAGGAGGGACACCAGGCGGGAAGCAGGCGGCTGAGTCTCTGTGGCCCCTCTCAGCGCTCGAGCTGCGCACACACACACACACACCCGCGCACTCACACGCGCGCGCGCAGCAACACACGCACGCCCAGCCCTGCGCCCACGGCCCCAGGCCACTGGCGCGCGAGAAGTCAGGAGAGGTTAGGAGGGGCAAGGGTTCCAGGGATGGAGATGACGGGAAGATTTAATGAATCCTCACTAGTTAGCGGAATACTGGCAGGCAGTTCCTCCCTGCAAGCCTTCAAGTCCGTTCGGCCACCTCTCCGTTCCCTGCCCTGTCTGGCATCTCTACCAGTTGAGACCAGTTACACTCCCACAGCACCCAGCTGGAGGTCGCTGGACGAAAGATTAACCCTGTCCCCATTCCTACCCTCTGAGGGCCACCGCCGCCCCTTCAATCTTGGAAAATTGAAGTGGCTGCAGCAGCTCGCTAGGGAGCTGAGGGGCTCCCCGAGGTCCTTAGAATAGAGGAGCCTACACATCGCTTCCTGGACACAATCCCCTCTCATCCCGCCTTTCCTGCCCACTTTCTCATTTAACATTTTCCCCAAGGAGCTCTCTGGAAGCTTGCTTAGATGTTTTTGAAAAGAACTCCCTTGAGATTTGTGATGAGTAGCTTTTGGAACTAGGCTAATTTAAGGTCTACGCTTATATTGTAAACTGGACGGTAGCAGGTGAACGGCTCAGCTGGAGAAAGAGGAGGGATTAGGAGTCTCGAGACCCAGCCCCTTCAGCAGCCATTTCCAAGGTTTCGCACCAGGAGTAGCTGTCCTGGTCTTTGGCTAGCTGCTGTCCCAACTTCGTTTTCTTTCCTAGACGACCGGGAGTTATCACAGCTGGGGCGCCCCAAGCCAGAGAGAAGCTCCCCAGAATCATCCGCAACTCCCAGGAAAGGAGCCTCCCAACAGGAGTTTGTTTTGCCCTCACTGGGCTACAGGAATTAATGGCTCACGGAAAGTAAACTTTTGCCCTTTGGGTTCTTTTTTCTTTTCTTTTCTTTTCTTTTTTCAAACTAGGGCTTGGCTTTGTGCTCTGCGCAGTCTCTATGCCAGCAGAGCGTTACTCTGCCTTTCCAAGTGATGGACAGACAAGATTGCTGAGGGTTTCTCCACTCGGAGGTTCAAGAATATCTAAGGCTTGGGACCTGCTGACAGAAAAGGCAAAGTTGCGCAGCGCGGAGAGGGCACTAGGTTCCTTGCTCCCGCGCTGGGCCCACTGCTCCGCCACCGTCAGAGTCTCCGTGGAGTATCTCCTCAGAAGCAGGGGAACTCTTGACTGTTCCTCTTCAGGCTGGAAGGCGACTGATTTTGCCGGTTAGAGAGTACGTGAGCGCAAAACGTGGAGTCATGGAGCGCAAAAGTAAAATTTAGTACCAAAGTTTAAACTTGTGTTGGTAGGAGTTCTAGCAGAGCTACTCACAGTTCTGAGAAAGATGCAGAGCATTCCGAGCGAGCGTTGCAGCGCCCAGGGGCTGCAAGCAAAACAGTAGCTACAGGCACAAGTCTGAATTTCAAGGATAAACCTGCTTTGAATTCTGTGTGAGCCAACTCTGGCGGAAGCACTAACCGAGTGAGACTGTCAGAGTAAGGAGTGATGGATCCATTGAAGTTGTCTCTTGGAGCGAGCAAACCACTGGCGACGTTCTTCTACTAACTTGCTCAGCTGGCTCAAGGCTGCTCACAGACCCACGCGTAGGGAGTTGGAGTGCATGTGTCCAACGCCCGGAAATAAATTCTGATGCAGTTAAGGGAAGACAGATTGAAGCCCGCTTGAAGGAGAAGTGAATAATGAATTTGGTGGTGGATGCTAAGGAATAAAAAGAGGAATTTTATTTCTGTGTGTATTGGTTTGCCAGGAGCGACTTTTTAGGTTTGATATCCCAAAATGTATCTTGGACACTGACTTTTTGCATCATTTCAAGTGGAGGGTGTTCAGCAGAGTTTTCGAACCTGGTATGCATCTGTAAGTTGTCTGTTTGCCACAAGGTTTGATGCTTCTTCCGGTTCTAGTTCTTAGCCCTAATTAATAAATATCTGTTCTGTTACTAAACTGAAGTGGGAATAAGGATTATAATAAACTATTTCCAAAAAAAGCCATCTTTAACTTAAAAATTCTGCTTACATAAGCCTATCAATTAACAAGATATTGTGGCAGACTATTAGACATGAATTACAGAGCTGTTATCAAGAGATTCATTTGGTGAAAGAAAATTCAGTTTAGAGCCGACTCCCCTCAAAAAGGTCCTAGCTTGCAATTCCTTTCATGATTGTTGTTGATGTGCAGACCACTGCCTGCTATGAAAGTCTGTCTTTAAAATAAATAAACATGGTTATTTACATATTCATTAATTTTAATATCTGAAGGATGCCTTAGAGAGCTGGGGAATGTTGTAGAATGTCATGTGCCAGCCATAGAGAAGTCTTTTTCATTTGCTTTGAGTTTTTTATTTATACAATGTGTACGCAGTAGTGGCAATCAGTAGCATAATATTCTTGACATTTAAGCACTTTCAACAATGTGAAAAACCTGTAGATTTATGGACCCTCATCAAAGAGGGACAAGAATCACTCTTTTTCCACTCACTTTTCACACTTTGCTTTTATAGGGAAAAACAGTTAACAGTAAACAAGAAAAGCAAATATCAGGGTGAGAGGATTCACCATATTCTCTATACGGTGACACTTATCTACAGAACTGAGAAGAAACTATTGAGACTCAAAGGTACTGTCAGATCCAAAAGCCTTCCACATCTCATCACTGCCACCAAGTTAAAATAACTACTGCATTGTTACTAGTGTTGTATATTTCTCTATATTCTTTGAGAAGTGAAAATTGAATTTGGTATATATAGTATCTTTTCCAGTGGAGACTTTTACTTCCTCAAGATCATTTCTATAAAACACATTTTCAGAACACTTTTTGTTTCTCAAAAGCATACCATTTAATATATTGATTGATTGCTTTGTTGTATATTAAAGTTCTTCTTTGTTTACTGGCATGCCTTTATAACTACACTATGAGTTCTGAGAGCAAGGATGGATGGTATCATATATATTGTTGTTCCCCAACATCTAGTGTAGAATCAAGTACAGAATAAAATAGATGGTTATAGTGATGATGATGATAATGAAAGCTATCATTTAGTGAGAAACTGCTATGTGAGGTGATTTATGTACATTATTTCAGTTGATCCTCTTAAGGCCAGCTTACCTAAATTTTATATCCTCAAATTATGGTGAGATTGAATCTTATGCAAATTTACCTAAGGTGACAAAGCTATTTTATCACATTTGAGTTAGTATAGAACCTATACAGTATATGCCTTTCTGAAGCCTACACTGTTAACCACTTTGCTCTATTCAAATAGCCAGGCACCCATATTTTCAATTATTCAAGTTTAAAGGGAATTTGGATTTTTTAATGTTGAATAAAGGAATATGGCAAATTTAGACTAAGCTCTTTTGCTCTTATGCAATCTAGTCAATATCTATTTGAGTGTAGGAACATTGGAACAGTTCTCTTATTGTGTTAAAATATGATCGAGTCTTCATGGCATTATTACCATGTGAACGCTGAGTTACAAGTTTCCTTGAAGAGTCAGGCCTCTGAATTTATGGTTATAGAAAACTTTTTATTGTTTATTTTCATGCTGATATCCTTATATTAAGAAAATAAGAAGAGGATGATATTAGAAAGTTTCAATTATGTGAGGTGAGTAAATTCTAGTGATCTGCAATACAACAGTGTACTACAGTACTGTAGTTAACAGTACTGTATTGTACAGTTAAAAATTTAAGAAGATAGATTTCATGTTCAGTATTGTTACTACAATTTTAAAAAGCAATAAAAATACAAGCCTCAGAACACAGGCAACACTGAATATAGAATGAGAGAGGGCATATTATAGAGATGTAGTTGTCATTTCCAGCAGCTCATGTTAGAAAACAGTTTTTAAATTTTGTATTATTATGGTACAGATACAGTATATCCATACCATGAGGGACTATGCTGCTATGGAAAAGACTGTAGAAATTCTTTTCATATTTATATAAAAAGGTTTCCATGGTATTTTTAGGTGAAAATAGCAAGGTTCAGTGACATATTTTCTCCAAAAATTAATAAAAGTGGTTAGCGTTGTCAGGTAAGTGGGCAGATAGTATCAAGAGTAGAGGTGAGACTTTTTATGTTCATTTGATTTTGGAATGATGTGAAAGTTTTACCTTTCAAAAGAGAAAAAAAATGTCTTTGAGGGGTTGCATAGAAAGAAGAGTATAACAGATACATCTCCTCCTTTACTTAAAAACATTTTTTATTTTTAAAGGTAGGTAAAATGTGCTAAAAAATCTGGCCTGCAATACATTTATTCATTCCCTGCCTTTACTAGGGAGGGGCCTTGGAAACAGAAGCAAAGGGAATTGTCTTAGCTTGGGCTACCATAACAAAATACCATAGTCTGGGTGTCTTAAAGAGCAGAAATTTTTTCTCAGTTTTGGAGGTTGGGGTGTCCAAAATTAAGGTGCCAGCCTGTTTGATTCTTGGTGATGGTTCTCTTCCTGGCTTGAAAACATGTGCCTTCTATGTCCTCACCTGGTCTTTTCTCAGTGTGTGTAAGGAGGGAAGAAAGAGAAAAAGAGAGGTGTTTTATCCTTGTTTTATAAAGCTACTAATCCCATGATGAGGGCCCTGCCCTCATGACCTGTCTAACCCTAATTACCTCCCAAAAGCCTCAACTCCAAACACTACCACTTTAGGAGTTAGGGCTTCAACATATGAATTTGGGGTGGATGGGCACAACATTTAATCCATAACAGGAAATGACCAGGTCTAATCTCCTTGTCAAGTAAACCTCCTCTGAGTAAATAGATTAATGATATTTGCCAGAAGGAAGAGACTTATCATTTAAATGTTCTTAACAAGATGTCTCTGACTAAGAATTACCTAGAGTAATCCCTGGAAAATGTCCCTGGAGAATGTCCTATCCCACTCTGGGGTATGAAATGAAGATGTTTCATAATTGAAATGCTACCCACTGTGTGAGAAACCATGCACACCCCCTTTGGAGATCTTATCTATCTGGGTTAAGGGACATGTCTATTACAGGAAGAAAAGATCTGAAGAGCCATTCTTGATGAATCTCTTATTTATGTCCTTGAAATTATTTAATATAGGTTGACACTGCTTATGATTTTTGATTTGTGACAGTCTGATTTAAAAAATCTAGTTTTATGAAATAGCTCAAAAAGTTGCTTGTTTAATTAAAATACTAGCCAACCTTTACTGTATACCTTTTATATACTAGGCATATTCTAAGAGAACTAGATTTATTGATACATTTAATACTAATGCCAAACCTATTAATTATTATCTTCATTTTATAGGTAAGTAAACAGTCACAGAAAGATAAAATAACCTTACCAAGGTCACATAGCTGCTTAGGTGGTACAGGCAACGTTTGAACCTTGGCTGTCTAAATTCGGAACACAGCTTCTTAACCTATACTAGAAGGTTCTCTATTAGCCACTAGGCCTATTAGAAAAGGAATCCAGGTTTACTGTTCATCACAGGCTCCTCAGGCCAGAAATGATACATGGCTCCTAACTGAATAAAAACCATGGACAGTGGGGAGAGAAGCACAAATGGTAATAACAGTAACAGTATTCCCTGTGTGCCACAAACTGTGCTAATTACTTATTTAATTTTCACAACAACCCCATGACTTAGGCAATATTACTATCATTCTACTAATGATCAATATTAACCTAATTGTTTCCTAAAGTCTCACAGTCATTCAATATAAAAACAGAATTTACACCTACAACCATTATGCCATACTCCCTTCAACTTAATCTATTATTTTCAACTAAATATAATGTTGTGTTTGCAACTAAGTCATTTGGTTAAAACCCTGTCACCATTCTAGTGTTTCAGTTCAAAACACATGCTACAACAAAATAAACAGAGAGCAAATGTGAAGTTGGAATAAATATCTTTCTAAGCAACTGGAGTGTTTTGCTGAAGAAACTACTTAAGTGTCAGTGATTTACCACTTGCCATCCTCCTAAGATAAGTGGGTGCCCTGGTGACTACTTTTGACATTTTTTTTGACAAGAGAGGAAACCAGACAAGAAAATGTGGTCAGAAAAAAAGCATAAATGTTCCTTTCCTTTTACAACAACTTTGGCCCATTTGATTTCTTACATAGAAGTGGTGCTTGTTTTCCTCAACTGTCTTTCAGTCTGTCAGTCAGTAAATTCATAAGCCATCTTGTAAAATTTCAAAATGCCATCCTCTATTGCACATTAGAAAAATGAAACAGCCAATAGAAGGCATTTCTAGCCTGGTTCAAATTTTCCTTTTCCTTAAATTCTAAACATAAAGCACTGCTTAGAATGGGAGTAGATGAGACTGGAGTTGGCATCCAGGGTCCAGCTACTGATGGTGCTCACATACCAGGCCATGGAGTTTGAAATTCACCCCTAAAATAATAGGCACCTTATGCACAATATGCTTCTAGGTTCATGCATCTCTGTGTAATGGTTCATCTGCAGACTTTGGAGTTGGACCTAGTGGTTTGACTCCTGGCTCTGAGACTTGCTAGTTATTCAATAGTTGTTCAAACTCTTCCAAAGCTCAGCACGGCTGCTGTAGGAGCACATAGGAGAGCTGCTGAAATCATTTTAGGGGACACTAGAACAGGGGGAAAGATCAGGAAGGGAAGTTCAGGAAATGCTACCCAGAGGAATACATTCTAAGCAGAATCACAAAGGAAGAATTGGCAGAAGCCTGAATATATGCAAACAGAGAGGTAGAAACCTATGCAAAGTTTTCAAAAATGGGACAGGGGTAGGGGGTGGTGGAGAAGAGAGAAGAAAGGGTGAGAGAATTTGTTACCAGATGTTTAAGCTAAAATTTAAGCAACAACTAAACCCCACGCCTACCCTATACCTCAGAATGTGACTATATTAAAAAATAGGGGCTTTAAAGAGGTAATAAGTTAAAATGAAGCCATTAGGGTTGGCTCTAATCCTATATGTCTGGTGTCCTTATATAAAGAAGAGATTAGAATAGCCAGGGAGACACCAGGGTTGCCTTTGCACAAAAGGTGAACCATGTGAAGAGACAGCAATGGGTCCACCATCTGCAAATCAAGTCAAGAGGCCTCAGAGGAAAACAGCTCTGCTGAGACTTTGAACTTAGGCTTTAGCCTTGAGAACTGTGAGAGAATAGATTTGTGTTGTTTTATCCACCCACTCTGTGGTATTTTATTGAAACGGCTCGCTACAATAGAAAGAGAGAACAACTAAGAATTGGCACTGGAAAAGTCAGCTCAAAGCTTGGTGTGACATTCATAAGCTTCAATATCATAAGATCATGTCAGAGGAAGATGAATGAAGGAGGATAGATGTGGCCAGTTAGCAGTTAAAGATGTCTCTTAAACTAAGGTAGTGAGCACAGATATGGAAAGAGGTATGACATTCATAGAGATCTAGAAGGCAGAAACAACAGGATTTAGGTACTGATCTTACATTAATAGCAGCGGTATGGGAGAATTATAGAACTAAATGATAATATCCTTTTCTAAGATAGAAGATAAAGAAAGGAAAGTTTTGTCTTTGTTGTTGTTTTTTTTTTTGTTTTGGTGGTGGTTGTTTGTTTTTGCTGGTGATAGTTACAGAAAATGACTTAAACAGAATTGGGTGACCAATATAAATGAACACATAAAAAAGTAAAAACAAACATTAAATAGCAATGTAAGAAAATAATATAAGATGTGTCTTAAGGCAGTATGCAATTAAGTACAAATGCTTGTTTTACAAAACATAGCCCTATGAATATGGAGAAATGGGATTCCCTAAACTGGAAGATCTAAAAAGGATTTCTAAAGATTGAAGATGGTTTCTTAAGGATGTAATATTTGAGAATGTGAGGGTGAATGGAGAGAGAGACAAAATAAGTAAGGATAAAATGAACCAAGATACTATGGGACTCAGTAAAGGATATTCATACACAGGAAGTAAAACAGAAGTTGGATAAGACAAATAGTAGAAGAATATAGTTGGAAGTGGTTTTGAAACTAAATTTGAGTAAGATTGTAAAAAGAGTATTGAATTCTGAGATGACTATGGGGATTTTAATTTTCTTGACTACATTGGGGGTTAGGTTCAGCCATTAGTGATTTTGTGACTTAAAAAATATAGCACTTTCTCCTATAGGAAAGAAGTCCAGGGGTGAGCAGTTCAGGGCTCATGCAGTGGCTTTGCTGTGTCAGCCACAAGCTGTTCTATGTTGTCGCTCTGCTAGACATGACTTCTATTCCCCAAGGTCATTTTCCAATCCAGGAATTCAGCAGAAACCCCAGTCATCAAGTAGAAGAGGATAAAGGAAGGTAAAAAGGCAACCTCAAGAATGTCCCACACAATATTTCTGCCAACATATCTTCACCCAGACTTTAGGCATTTGGTCACCAGAACTGTAAAGCAGGCTGGAGAACTGTTCTCTTTTAGCCATGTGGCAATATGCCCAGTTGATAATTGGAGATCTTTCATTGGGAACTCAATGGAAAATGAATGCTCAAGATAGTGGCTCTCTGTTCTCTGCTACCAGTTATTTTGGGCTTAAATTCATTTTCTTTGAATAATTATATGTGTCTTATTATTGTCTTTAAGTTTCTCTAGAGAGTTTTACTTATTGTGTTCTTTTTCCTCAAATTATAAGCCTTTTTTCTTCTCACTAAAATTTGATCTTGCCTTAATAGTTCCAAATATTAATGTATTAGAACATTTTGGTTTTGTATGCTTTTGGTTTTGCACAAGCATAAGTGCAAAAAATAGATTATAAAATGTTTTCAGCAATAAAATATGATTATACGAATAATATAAACTGAAGTCTAAAATAATGAAATCTTCATGTGGCAATGCCACATAAAATAGTTGATAATAGTACAAAGTAGCATAAAAGAAAATTGTTGTCATCCTGAAAATTTATAGCTTCCAAAATATTTTAACCAACAAAAGAATTCTGTAATTTCCTTTTGTAATTCCTACACTCACAGAATTATGTCTCTTAATAGAATAATTCTGAAGACATCATTGCTAAAATTTTATTCTAAAGCCTGTAGCATAGCATAAAAATTTCATCATTAAATTGAATGTTGTATAACATGCTTCAACCTTCTGCCAGTTGGTGTTGGGTTTTCTAAAGCTTTGCAAACATCAAGAAGACAAAGTATAGCTTCTATTCCAAGAAGTATACTGACAGTAAGATGAATGTAAGTCTTTCTGAAAGAGTGCCAACTTGCAAGTGTTCTTAGTGGAGAGATAAAGCTACATAGTGATAAACTCACTTGCTGACTATGTTGACAAATTTCAAGAAAGCTATGACCCACTTGCCCAATACAGTAACTTTTTGGAAGAAAAAATAGAGTGCATGGTAAAATTTTAGTAAATGTATTTTATGTATTTTTCTGGGATATGAGGTTTTTTGTTGGTGGTTGTTATTTAATCTCTTGGGTAGTACTTGTTTTAGCCTCCTGCCCAAGTTGATCAACAGTAGAGACCATTTCTCTTCCTTTGTTTCTCAGTATAGCTCAAATTTTCGAATTATCACGTTATCCACAAATTCTTAAATGGTAGGTAACCTTATTACCAAAGAAATTGATTTGCTCTTTCTTCCCTCCATCAATAGTAACAATAATAACAATAAGGCAATTCAACCCCTCTGACAGTGCTTGGATTATTTCCACCAAGAATTAGTTATGGAATGGGATGTGAGAAAGAGGGTAAGTGGTTGACTATGTGAAATACAGAACAATCTATAATAAATTATCTAGAAATGAATTAACCCTAATTATCATATTTAAGTTATACAATACAATGTTTTGACATACATATACATAGTGAAATGATTACTACACCCAAGCAAATTAACATACCCATCTCCTCATACAATTACCTTTTTATTTTTATTTATTTTTATTTTTTTGCAGTAAGAGCACCTGAAATCTACTCTCAGGGGAGGAGGGAAAGGGAGATGGGAAGATGTTGGTCAAAGGATACAAAGTTGCAGTTATTAATATGTTAGATAAAAAGAGTTCTAATGTATAGCATGATGACTGACTATATTAAGTATAATTCTAAACCAAGATTATACTGTACTCTTCTCTGACAGGAATATTAGGAAAGATGATAATAGGCATGCAGCAGAAACTTGGATACATTTATAAGCTTGATCTAGGATATTTAGCACTGTCTCATATATTTTCATTATTATAGTTTCATACATATGCAGGACCACAGAATTTTATTAATATAAATCCTTGGTTCTTGATATGTTTCATTATCATCCTATGTATGGCCCACTTTGTTAAAAAATGTAATTATTTTTTCTAAGAATGTATTAGGCAACATAAACTCATCGCCCATAGCAAAAATTTGGATCTTGAAAATAATTTACGTCTACCCATGTCCTCCCATTCTTTAACTAACCTGTCCTCCTGCCTTCCCTCAACATCATCTTAAATCCCATATTCATCATTTATTTTCCTTTTTATATTGTTTTCCTATATCTGCATTTGTTCTAAAAGATAATTTAATTCCTTTGTTGAATTTTATGGAAAAAGTATCAGGGTGTATTTAATCCTTGGTGTTTGCATGTTTCATGTATTGTTATATTGTATGTATGTTGTACAATGGTTCATTTCTTTTGACCACTCTTTTATGTGAATATGCTACAATTCATCTACTCTCCCATGATGGACATTTTGGATAATTCTGTTATGAACATTATTGTATATGTCCCCTGCTGTATATGTACAAGTGAAATTGTTGGGTCATAGAGAATATGCTTTTTCAATAATAGAAGGAAATTTTGAATTTCTTTCCAAAGCATTTGTATAAATTTACATTTTTAGCAGCAATATATAAAATATCTGTGGATATACAGCATCTCCAATATGAGATTATTGTCAGACTTTTTTTTGTAATCAAAAAGGTATAAAATGATACTTTCATGTAGGCTTTGTTTACATTTTTGTGATCAATTTATTTTCCTCATCTCTCTATGTTCATTAGTCATTCTTATTCCCGCTTCTGTGAAATGCCTGCACGTGACTATTGCCCATTGTTTAGTGCTATAGTCCCCAACCCTTTGGCTACTGCACTATCTCATGTGTTTTCCTTATACCCTTACCATACTTCTCTACATATTCTCTTTAATACCTATTTCTCAAAGAACCCAATGTGAATATTCCATCTGTTTCGTACTTTGACCCTCACTGACAAACCAGTCCTACACTGGACATTTCAATTACTTAGTAGGTAGAACCCTATTTTCTTTTGTTCAAATTAGTGCATATTATGTTCTCTGTCACTTGTAACAGAAAGCATCCTAATACCGTGGTCCCCAAACCCCAGGGCTGCAGACCTGTACTGGTCCATGGCCTATTAGGAAGTGGGCTGCAAAGCAAGAGGTGAGTGGCCTAGCAAGTGAAGCTTCATCTGTATTTATAGCTGCTCCCTATCACTTGCATCACCACCTGAGCTCCACCTCCTCATATCAGTGGTGGCATTAGATTCTAATAGGAGTACAGGCCCTACTGTAAACTGCGCGTGGGAAGGATCTAGGCTGCACGCTTCTTATGAGAATCTAATGCCTAATCATCTGAGGTGGAACTGAGGTGATGATGCTAGTGCTAGGGAGCGGCTACAGATATAGATTATCATTAGCAAAGAGGTTTGCACAATAAATGTAATGTGCTTGAACCATCCTCCCCCCTACTCTATTCTGTCTGTGTAAAAACTGTTTTCCATGAAACAAGTCCCTAGTGCCAAAAAGGTTGGGGATTTAGTGGGTTTAGTGGATTGTTAATATTCTCCTTAATGATTTATAGGAGTTTTCTATATATTCTTAGATCTGTTTTTTTGGTTTGATTTGTGTGTGTGTGTGTGTGTGTGTGTATTGTCAGCACAAGCACAAAAATCTTCCCATTTGTAATTGTATCATAAAATGATCATGATGCAATGATCAAAGCTCAAAAAGGAACTAAACCACTAAATAGGATACCTTTTCCTCTTTTATCAGTCTTAAAGAAAACAATGTCACATCAAATACTGTGGTACTGTATATTTCATTTCCCTGAGAGATAATCAAAGAAAGATTAGTGCTATAATAACTAGAAATCAATTATCGCCAGCTGCCAACTCAAGCAGAAAACACATACAAATACTCAAAATATGTACATTAACCATAGCAATATGTTGAGTTTGATTTGGATATCGAAATATAATCAATACTATCTTAAATATTTCTCCTGGGCTATTAAATTTTTGGTCTTTTGAGAACTACTCACTATTCATTGAAAAAGTCTATTCTTGCTTTCTTTTGTTTGAAAATAATATGCCTCTGTTTGGGAATGCTAATGCAAAAATATTTTCTGAAGACATCTCTGCCTTTCCTGATGGAGTTGAGGATGTTCATCATTGAGTTACTTCTATATCTTACTCAGGTTCCTATTGTTATTACAATTTACTGTTAGAATATACTTGCTTAGATGTCTGCCTCCTATACTGGATTGTCTCTTGAACTCTGTAAAGGCAGGAATAATAATACATACTTGTTTCTCCAATTGTCCCAGAAAAATTCATGGCACATAGTAGATGCTTATTTATATGACTCCTTGACTAACCAAAGGAATGTTTATCTGCTATGTTATAATTGGATTTGTTTTCAGCATTTTAATATATATAATGCTGACATTCTTTGTTCATATTAATAGGAATAATTTATCATGATCAGAGTTCCTTCTATTATATCCAATTATATAACTAACCTATGTTGATAGGAAGGATCATGCCACCCAGGGTTGGAAGAGCATTATGTGTCATGATTGGGCTTACCTAATGTTCATGAGGGTATAGCAATTTTGAATTGATGAATCTTGTAATGGTTTCTAAAATCATTGTAACTGGGAAGATTTCTCTTCAACTGTTACACTTTATAATTTGTTATTCTTCCAATATTTATTGTGCATAGGCTAAATCAACAAAATGGCTGGGCCTAAAAATGATGATATATTTAATTACATAGAGCACTACTAGTGATTTTACACATTTGGTGAGGCAAAATGATATATTGTAGGCAGAATTTTTCAAAACCTGAGTAGAGTCTGTGTAAGATATTCCTATTTTGCTTTTAATTGACCCTGTCAAAATCCAAACAGTTAAATTAATTAGTTTCTTCTTTTTTTAAAGTGTCCATATATCTGTTTTTCTCTTGCAATAATTTAATTATAATCCATTTCTAATTGCCTCTCCACTTCTTTTTAGCTGTGTGGGCTCCCTCCACCTCCAGTATAGCTACATGCAGAAAATCAGCTTCAGTTGTAAAGAGATTTTAATTTGTTACATTATCAAAACACTTTTAAATGTGACTTCAGGACTACTTTTGGAAACTTCTGAGAAATCATAGAGAACCTGAGAGAGATTAAGAAGCAAAATTAGCAAATGTTTTGCTTTGCCAAAAGGCAGCAAGGATGAACCTTGATAAATACAAGTTAGTCAAGAGAGGACCAAACCACAGAAAAAATAAATATTTTTTTCCAATGATTTTAAAGAGAATTTAGAAAGTATAAGAAGCACTACGAATCTGCATATAATAGCTAAGAATGAGTTAAAATATACTTGTAAGAGAGTATATGGTAATAAATGGGAGAAGAGGATGGTATATCAGATGGAAATAATAAAGGTATATTTTACTTTTTCTTTAATTTTTTATTTGAGACAAGAGTCTGACTCTGTCACCTGGGCTAGAGTGCAGTGGCATCATCATCACAGCTCACTGCAACTTCAAACTCCTGGGCTAATGCAAACTGCCTGCCTCAGTCCCCTGAGTAGCTGGGACAACCGGTGCACATCACCACGCCCAGCTAATTTTTTAAATTTTTGTAGACATAGGATCGTGCTATGTCGCTCAGGCTGGTCTCAAACTCCTAAGCTGAAGCAATCCTCCTGCCTCTGGCTCCCAAAGTGCTAGGATTACAGGTTTGAGCCATCACACCCAGCAGTATATTTCGCTTTCAAAAAACCAATGCCAATGACTTCCTTTGGGATAAAATGGTGAAATTTTGTCTGGATTCAAAATTGGTAGCATCAATATACTCAATGTGTTTTAACAACCTAATATCAAATTGATCAGAGGACCCTAGTGAATTGACTTGAGTCATTGTCTTTGGCTTTCTTTTTTCTTCAAATTCCATCAATGCCCTAGATAAAAAACATGAAGGATGCAGATGACCCCAAGCTAGATGACATTCCTAATAAAAACAAAGATAGTAGCTAGAATGAAATGATTTGGTAATCTCTTCATTCCTGTTGAATTTCAGTCCGGCCTGTATGCTAAAAACATCAAATACATAGGGAAGAAATGCCTTGGCAAATCTTTCACTGGAGGGGACATCTGTGTTTACTCTGGTGATGTGATATGGTTACAACACATTTAATATAGTCTTAAATTGCTGTAAAAGGAACATGAATTCAGGTTTACATGAAGTAATAGCTACAGAAAATATGCTTCTACTCAGACCATATTGAAATTGATTTGTTAAATTATTTGCTGTATTTTTGAATGTATAGTGTCCAAATAGAACTGTGCAGAGGAAGCCAACCAGCATTGCATGAGAATCTAAATATCATGTCATAGATTGAATGATTGAAGAGTCTCATTCAGCATTACAAAGAATATGACATACACTAATTTTCTGAAATATGAATAGGCCTTATGTTTAAAAAGAAAGGATGTAAGGATTTCATGATACAGTAAGGTTTAAGAACATGGTGTTAATAAAATGAAAAGGTTTCTTTACTATAGGAAATCTGAAATGTTTGGTAAGATGCCTGGTAACTTTTTAGGAAGTTTATAGAATACACTATTTTCCCAATTTATTGGACCACAGAATACACTTTTAAAAAGCCTGTTCAATATGTGTCTGTGTGTGTGTGTGTGTGTGTGTATATATATATATATATAGTAAGAATAAATGATAGTTATAAAGGAAGTGGCAAGTTTGTCCTATACCTTGTACGAAGAGGAGAATCAGCCAATTTGAGATTCAATATAGGAAAAACAAAAGATACCCTTATAATTGTATCCAAAAAGACTGAACTACTACTACCTGTAGGTAGGATGTAAGGAGAGCCCATACACAGCTGAAAAATTGAATGAGATGAACTTTGAAGTCAATGTCAACACTCAAATTAATGAAATTTGTTCCAGAAAGCACTACCCAGTGTCATCTGTAATGGAGGCCTCCAGAGATCCTGTGCTCCTTGATTTAAGAAGGCCTCAGGCATGTGAATTCTTCTTCCAAAATATGGGTGTTTGTCCTCCCAAACCTCATGTTTAAAGTAATCCCAAATGTTGGAGGTGGGGCCTAATGGAAGGTGTTTGGATCATGGGGGCAGAAACTTCAGGAATGGCTTGGTGCTGTCTTCAAGGCAATTGTTCCTCTATTAGTTCCTTCAAGAGCTGATTGTTAAAAAAAGCCTGGCACCCACTCCATTCTCACTTCCTCTCTTGCCATGTGATCTCTACATACACTGGCTCCCCTTCACCTTCCACTATGACTGGAAGCCTCCTGAGGTCCTCATCAGATGCAGATGCTGGCACCATGCTTCTTGTATAGCCTGCAGAGCCATGCGACAAATAAACCTCTTTTCTTTATAAATTACCCAGCCTCAGATATTCCCTTTTAGCAACACAGAATGAACTGAGACAATTGCTTTTATTATGACCCTGTACTCTGTTATGATTATTTCTCTAGTAAATTCTATTAATGGTAGTGTCTTCCAAACTGCTAGTAAGTTTTCACTCTTGCTTCTTCTCCCTCGTCTCCTCCTATTGCACTCCATCCTTTCTACACACAATAATCAGAGCAAATTTTGAAAACTCTAAACTACATTACACCATATCTATTCATTCTACACTAACCTCTAGCTATACTGGCCTTCATTCTGTTCCTAGATTTTGTTAGGTTCTTATTCCTCTGCCTGGAGTAGTTCTCCCTAGGATGTTCTTATGTCTTCTTCACTTCACTCAGACCTATGCTTAAATGTCACTTCTCCAGAGAGGCCTTTCTGATCTACTCTCTAAATAGCAAACTTGCCCCCTTGAAAACTTCCTTATATCCCCCACTCCCAAGCTTAGACCATTCTCTATGATTGTATCTTTATTTTTTAAATATATATTTGACATGTTTTTGGTTTTGCTTCCTACAATGAAATATAAGCTCCAAAGGTCAGGGACTTTTCAGGGGAAAGAATGTCTTTTGAATAAGTGGTGCTGGGAAAACTGGATAGCTACATGCAGAAGAATGAAACTGGATCCCCACCTCTCACCTCTCACAAAAATCAATTCAAGATGGATAACAGACTTAAACCTAAGGCATGAAACCTTAAGAATTCTAGAAGAAGATGTTGGGATGACCCTTTCAGTCATCAGCCTAGGCAAATAATTTTTGAAGAATACCCCCAAAGCAATCACTGTAGCAACAAAAATAAACAAATGGGATCTGATCCAATTAAAAAGCTTTTGCAAAGCCAAGGAAACTATCATTAGAGTGAATACACAGCCTACAGAATAGGAGAAAATATTTTCTCTCTACACATCCGATAAAGGGCTGATAACAGGAATCTATCTAGAACTTAAAAACTCAACAAGAAAAAATCAAACAACCCCATCAAATAAATGGGCAAAGGAAATGAACAGAAGCTTTTCAAAAGAAGACAGAATAATGGCCAGCAAACATATCAAAAAATGCTCAACATCCAGAATCATTAGAGAAATACAAATTAAAACCATAATGAGATATCACCTAACCCCAGTGAGATTGGCCTCTATCAAAAAATCCCAAAACAACAAATGCTGGCGAGGATGTGGACAGAGAGATACACTCTTACACTGTTGGCGGGACTGCAAATTAGTGCAACCTCTATGGAAAAGAATTTGGAGATACCTCAAAGACCTAAAAATAGAAATACCATTCAATACAACAATAGCACTATTAGGCATCTACCCAAAAGAGCAAAAGATATTGTATAATAAAGACATCTGCGAAAAATGATGCTTCGTATGGGACCAGAGAAGACCCCGTATAGCAAAAGCAATCCTAGACAATAAAAACAAAATTGTAGGTATCAATTTACCAGACTTCAAACTATACTACAAGGCTATAGTAATTAAA
>VBSM01003204.1:32163321-32279933 GCA_008086735.1 Cheirogaleus medius | reverse complement strand
GCAGCAACAAAACTAAATAAATGGGACCTGATCAAATTAAAAAGCTTCTGCACAACCAAAGAAACTGAGCAAACAGACAAACTCACAGAGTGGGAGAAAATTTTCACAAGCTACACATCTGATAAAGGGCTGATAACTAGTATCTATTTAGAACTCAGGAAAATCAGCAAGGAAAAATCAAACAACCCTATCAAAAAGTGGGCAAAGTATATGAACAGAAATTTTTCAAAAGAAGACAGAATAATGGCCAACAAACATATGAAAAAATGCTCAACATCTCTAATCATCAGGGAAATGCAAATCAAAACCACAATGATATATCACTTATCTCCAGTGAGAATGGCCCTTATTAACAACTTCCAGAACAATAAATGTTGGCGTGGATGTGGAGTGATAGGAACACTCCTACATTGCTGGTGAGACTGCAAACTAGTTCAGCCTCTGTGGAAAGCAATGTGGAGATACCTTAAAGTGATACAAGTGGATCTACCATTTGATCCAGCAATCCCATTACTAGGCATCTACCCAAAAGAATAAAAGTCACTCTATGAAAAAGACACCTGCACTCGAATGTTTATAGCAGCACAATTCACAATTGCAAAGATGTGGAAACAACCCAAGTGCCCATCAATACACGAGTGGATTAATAAAACGTGGTATATATATACCATGGAGCTATAAGAAACAACAGTGATATAGCACCTCTTGTATTTTCCTGGATAGAGCTGGAACCCATTCTACTAAGTGAAGTATCCCAAGAATGGAAAAATAAGCACCACATGTACTCACCAGCAAATTGGTATTAACTGATCAACACATAAGTGGACATATAGTAATAACATTTATCTGGTGTCAGGCAGGTGTGGGGGAGGGGATGGGTATATACATATATAATGAATGTGATGCTTACCAACTGGAGGATGGACACACTTGAAGCTCTGACTCAAGGGGGGAGCAGGGGCAAGGGCAATATACATAACCTTAACATTTGTACCGCCACAATATGCTGGAAAAAAAAGACATCTGCATCCAAATGTTTATGGCAGCACAAGTCACTATTGCAAGGATGTGGAAACAACTCAAGTGCCCATCAATTCATGAGTGGATTATTAAAATTTGGTATATGTATACAATGGAATATTACTCAATTATAAGAAATGACAGTGATCTAGCACATCTTATATTTTCCTGGATAGAGCTTGAGCCCATTATTCGAAGTAAGGTATCACAAGATTGGAAGAATAGGCTCCACTTATACTCGCCAGCAAATTGTCACTAACTGATTAACACTATGGTGCTCACATGGTAGTAATATTTTCCAGGGATTAGGGAGTTGAGGGGGCGGGTAAACTCACAACTAAAGGACATGGTGAGCATTGCAGAGGGGAAGGGCATGCCTCTAAACCCTTGCTTGGGTGAGGCAAAGACATAAAATGTAACCAAAATGTTTGTACCCTCATAATACCCTGAAATTTAAAAACAATAATAAAATAAAATAAAATTGTGAAGCTTAAAAAAAAAGTCAGGGACTTTGTTTTGTCATCATCTTATTTCTTTCTCTTAGGATAGTGCCTTGAAGAGCAGAATGCTAAATATTATTTTTTTCCAACAAATAAATATATAAAAGCATAGTTCATTTTTTACAAGTAACTTATTTAGCAACAGATTATTTTTACATAAGATAACTATAAAATTACTACAATGGCACTATGTTACAGCTAAATTAATATTGCCATTATAAAGCTAAAATATAAAAATATGGGTTCTTCAAGTTATTTTACAGTAGGCTATGTGGCATGATGATTTTTTAAAAAATTGATTCAGAATATGAAAGAGGCAGTTATTTACAACCCATATTGCAACAAGTTGCTAAGATAACTACAGTATGGCTAAAGCATTTCATCACTTTAATAATTGTATAGATTTTCAGTAAGCAGCACACAGGATTAAGTAAGATGTATCATTGTGTAAATTACTTTAGTCTAGAAACCAAGCTGCATAGCACATATTTACAGGAGATATTTTTTCAAGGACATTACCCCTTAAGGATGAAAGACTAAACATGCCTAAATATTAATAAATATGCCATTCATAGTACAGTTATTTTTAAATTCTTGTCTTCACAATTTCATAAATTGAACAATGTACAAATTAATAATTTGATCTAGAATTTTGCCTATTGCACTATGTCAAACTAAAAGCCCTCAAAATGACATTGTGGATGATTCTTCAGAATTTCTTACTTAAAATCAAAAAGAGCTTTGCACGTATCATTACGTATGTGGTAGGTACTATTATAAACCACACTGTATACACATGAAAATCATGGCAAAGAGGGCTTAAATTAGTCCTTTCCTCCAAAACTGCACTGCCTCAAAAGAGTCAGTAACAAAGTTCAGGGAGTCTAATTCCAAGATCTCTGCTCTGAATTCATATGATATCCTATTTCTCCTTTATGCACTTTCTTTACTAAATACTCAGGATACAAATTGTATTTTTCCTTAGACTATAAGTTGCTAGAGATACTAGTACTTTGCTGGACATACAGTTCATGTAATATTCAGTTTAATTAAAAAGTCAGCATATGAATAGAAGAGGAATCTGAGAGGTCAGAGGAACTCGAATGGTACAGCAAAGGGCACTTTATGACATTAGCATCTATTAGAAGTCATAGAATTTGCATTGCCTGAAATCAGGCCTTTCTTGCCTTTTGCAACTGGTTGATTGATTTGACAGACAGCAGTTAGCTGGTCCAGCTATTTAAGCTCCATGGACCAGTGATGCCAGTGCTTCATCAGATGAAAATATATTAAGTGTATATCTCTAACAGATCTCATATCATCAAATGCAGATCAGAAGCAAATAATGCTGCACATGTGCTCTGCTAAAAGAATTCCTAGGTCCAAGTTTGAGTTAATGGATTCCCAAGGAAACTGGGAACAGTCTCCTGGGAAGCTCAAGCTAGGGACTTAAATCATGCATTTTCCTTCTAATTTCCTTTCAAAGAATTGATTAAAACAACAGCAGCAGCATATATCTTAATTATGCTAACTAAATGTAGGATTTGGACAAATGTCATACTTAGATATGTAGTATTATATACTAGGGATGAGAAAGTTCCTAAAGTAACTAGTGGTTAATCTCCTACATGTCAGTTCATTTGAATTGATATTTGATTTCTCAATAATAATTCATTGCTTATCTAAAACTCTAGAAGGAGATAAAGCAGACTTTTTATTCCAAATGAAAAACTTCTGGAGCCTACTTCTAGCAAGCATTTTTGTAGGTGTTAATTCTCCTCCAATATCTAATATATCTAAATAATCTTATTAGCAATAATCCTTTGTCTAGATAGCATTGGCAATTTTCCAACACAATAATATCCATTTTCTTATTGGACTTTCATAATCTTCAAAGCTAGTATTTTTAATTGAAATTTTTACCCAGGTGCCTAACTGATGAGTCAAAAGGCCAAAACTGAATTTACATTTTCTGTTTGGCATGCCTATGTATCTTTAGAATTTTATAATGGTTCCAAAAAGAAATACTCACTTAAGCAGTCTCTTTTTAGCCAGAGAAGTCATCTTAAGTGACAACTGAGTGTTAAATTTATCTATACTTGTTATATAAAATACATCATGAATACGGCAGTCCTGTCACATTTGGTAATGAACAAGTGGCAAAGGATTATTAAGATAAAATAGAGTCCCACTTCAGTAACTAACGTTTGTACCTGTGAGCCATTTATGACCTCAGTATTCTCACCTGCAAAATGAAGGTAGGGCCAAGTATTCTTCAAAGTTGTTAATAGTCCATTTTTAAAATTATAATATAAATCATCAAAATAGATTATTGGGAATATTGTACATATTTACCCTAATGTCTTTTAATGTCAGGTATGCTAAAAAAAATATCTGGAAGCTAGAGGTTTGTATTTTCCAAAATATTCTCACTTTCTCAGAATTTCCAGCATCATAATAATGGGTTTAAATAAGTTCACATAGTTGTACAGTAGCAAGAATTATTCTCTGTTATAGACTATTGATTCATAGATATTTTGTGAGAATTTTTTCTTAAAATTTAGTAACCTAATTTGATTCACTTTTTTTTCCCTAGATGTAAATATTTTCTCATCTGATTTTGACTAAAGACAGAGACAATTCAAATAACAATATTAACTCTTTTGTTTGGGTTTTAGTTTTGGTTAATGACTGAGGTATAGAAATCTTTGGTGACATAGGTTAGTCTGTAAAATAAGACGTAAGCAGAAATATGAGGTATATATCTTTCATATGCCTTGTGACGTCACACAAATAGTTGTTTAAATTTTGAAATTTAAATAAAAACAAATTGAACTATAAAATTCAGAAATATTTCATCAATTTATCTATAAAAATAAACTATGAGTTGTTCTTCTAATATTTTAAAGTAAGGCCTGCATACCCACCCACTTGCCACCCACACACACAAATTTCATCCATCCTATGCCCACCTTGACAATGCCAATACTTTATATAAAATTTCAGGAAGAGCAAGCTTCACTCTCATGAGGACTTTTGCGGAAGGCCTAATTGTTTCATATATTTTATTTTACTCTGGCATGATATTGTTGAACAGGAAGGACAGTGTCAGGCATTAATAAGAATTTTGACCAATTTCTTTGTATGCCCAGAATCACATAGTTTAATATAATGTATATAAGCAATGTTTGTGGTGTAGTGGAAAGAACACCGGACATGGAGATAGAAATCCTGAATTTGATGTCATGTATACATTTTATGAACCTCTTTTATATTCATATATAAATTGGGAATGGTAATATATGGCTCACAGGCTGTTCTGAGTATTAAGTAGGAAAAAATTATGTTAACTCTTATGGAAGCAAAGCTGTCAACAAATACTGGATATTATTCTTAATATGGATATAATAAGTATAAATAAAACATGTGAGCTTTCTTAAGAAGTTCCTTTTTACAAGAAAAAAGGGAAATTCAAATACTCTTAACTGTCCTCATTTGTGTCTTATTTCAATATGATGGATAGCTCTGAAAGTGGAGTAAGATAAGCATCCAGGTGTTGTTTCCTAAGTCCCAAAGAAAAGTCTCCATAACTTTGGTTTCCATCATAATATTATAAGCAGATAAAATTTTTCTCTTGAAGGTCTTTAACACTCACTGTTTTAAGGGATAGAATTCTGAGACTATTGTCAAGTTGAGACAGAGTATGCTCAGCATGATGCCAGAAAAAAAAAAATAATACAATCCTGATTTGTAGCAACTGCAGCTGTCCATGGTATATACTCCTACTATGGCCAATCCCAAGCTACCAACTTACCATCAATGAAAGTGAAATTGGGAAGAGAGAAGTTGGGGGTAGATATTAAAATAATAAACAATCAGCTCTCCAAGCCAGTGCAAGTTGGCTCTAGCAAACACCTGATATTTGTTTTGGTATTCTGTTAATGCAAGCAAATAAAAAAGAATCAATCTTGGAGGTGCTTATACTTTGCCTTAATTTGCACAGGCTTGTATAATATTTTATTTAAATCAGGAATTTCACCTATTTTTCACTTATATTTTACAGAAAAACTGAAAAATTCAATGCTGTCAAGTTATTAATAAAATGGTTTTAAGTTCAAAATACACTTCCTTTTCCTTTTGTCTGTCCTCCCTAAAAATGATTTGACTGTAATTCTAGCTCCAAGATTGCTCAAAAAAGAAAGCACCAAATGATAGAAGACTGCCTCAGTTTTCACTGTATATTCTTTATTGGAGAAAGTTAATTACCAGTGGTCTCTGCCAGCAACTGAATGAAATACATATAGCATAGCTTTGTTTATTTTCCCATGAGGGATGAATACAACATGAAGCAGTATATCTTGTTACTTCCCAAAGCCTATAAATGTGACCCATATTAATGTCACTATTTCACTATTATCAGTGGAGAGAGTTTATTTCCCTTTATAAGAGAAATGTAGAATCCCCTGATAATGATGTTAAAAATAATTAAATCAATATTATAATGATTATATCTGGTTTATAAGGCACTCAAACAGCAGGTGAATTGAGATTCAAAGAACATTTAGTATTTTACCTAGTACTTGAAATTCTTGATTATCAGGAAATATCAATTTCATAGCAAAATACCCACTAGTGTAGCTTGAGCTTCATGACACATGATGTGCTGGCCAAAACGCTGGACTAAGAAAATAAATTCTTGTCCTAAGGCTGTTTCTAATGCTGCCACCAATAAACTGTGTAATTAGATCATGACCTAGTCTCTTTGTGCCTCTCTTTCTCTTATTGTGAAATGGCAGGAAGGGAGTTTAACACATTCAAGTGTTCTTTCCAATTCAATATTTCCTGAATTTATGAATCATAGTGTTTACTTACAAATCCTCTCTTTGCAGCTAGCTTTAAAATTTTTTGATTTGTAAATAAACATTTTAAGCTCTCATTCTTTATAATGTCACAATTGTACAATATGTTTGAATTCACGTAAATATCTAGAATACATGAATGAACTATTAAATTATATAACTTATAATTCACTCCAGAGTAAAGTATCCATCCAACATATTGTCTTTTCCTAAATACTAATTACTAAAAAGAAAGAAGTCTTAATTTTAAATAGGTAATTCAATCAAACCTTCTGTTATGGACTGAATTGTCTCCCCCTACCCCAAATTCACATGTGAAACCCTAACCCCCCAATGTTACTGTATTTGAGGAAAGGGCCTGTAAGGAGATAATAAGGGTTAAATGAGACTGTAAGGGAGAGACCCTAATCTGACAGGGCTGATACCCTTATAAGAAAAGAAAGAAACAGCAGATCTCTCTCTCTCTCTCTCTCTCTCTCTCTCTCTCCCCCCCCCTCCCTCTCCCTCTCCCTCTCCCTCTCCATTCATTTGAAGATACAGTGAGAAGGTGGCTATCTGTAAGCCAGGAAGAGAGCCCTCATCAGTAACAAAATTAGCTGGAACCATGATCTTGGACTTTCTAGCCTCTGCAACTGTGAGAAAATAAATTTATGTTGTTTAAGCTACCCAGACTATGGTATTTTCTTATGTCAGGCTGAGCTGACTATTACATTTTCCTTTAAATATTTTCATTTGAAGCCTTATGAAACCATACTCGTATGTTTTCTTATTATTATTTTAATAATTACATTTTCATTCCATTGTTTATAGTCCTTACAGTTTCCTACCTGTACCTTTAAAATGACTTTAGTCAAGGAAAATACATATACTATATCGTTTTCTTTTCTTTATCCCCAATTCTGAAGAGTTATCATGTTCAGTTTACTCTACCTGCTAAATTTTACATAACCTTAACATTTGTACCCCCATAATATACTGAAATAAAAAAAATAAATAAATACATGCACAGAAAAAAAAAATTCCTTTTCCCCTCCTTATTTTTTCTTCCGTACTCTCCTAATTCAGATTCCTTTGCTATCCCAACCATTTCCCAATTGGTCCCTCTGCCTGCAGTCTAAACATCCCCAAATTTGGCTAATTTTTGTATTTTTAGTAGAGATGGGGTCTCCCTCTTGCTCAGGCTGGTAACGAACTCTTGAGCTCAAGTTATTCTCCCCCCTCAGTCTCTTAGAGTGCTAGGATTACAGGCGTGAGCCACTGTGGCTGGCCAATTTACTTATTATCTTGACTATTTTGGTTTATAAATTTCGAGGAAATAAGTAGTGCAATGACAGAGAATAATATATGTCAATAATATTTGTTTTTATCAAATATTACCTATCCCTAGAATTAAACAAAATATATTTTTCTACTTATAGTCTTTTCAGAAGGATGACATATTTCTGTTATCTTGAAAATATTCAAACATCTCCTAAAATAAAATGATGAGTTGCATTAAGAAGTCATCACTTTCACAATTAGTTATTTTTGGCATTACATATGGCTTGAAAGTTAACATTCTAAGCGTTAAAGTTTAGACAATTAAAAAAAAGGAGGAGGTATTTTCTTCACAAACAAGCTAATTATGTTCCATTTTATTAATGAGGAGTCTAAAAGATAGAATATGATACTATTGAAGTTTACATGAACTGTCAGCACCTTGTATAAAACCATTATCATAGTTGAGCTTATTAAAGAATAACAATGTGCCTTGACCAATACCAGGTCAATGTCTGACTCCCCTCCATCATATTCTTCTCTTTCTTTGATATAAACAATTGTCCACCCATTTTTATTGAATCTCATCTGAAAAGCCATTGTGGTTTCAAGCTTGTAATGAAGACCCTGTTTATATACTTACAAATTATAGGAGGAGTAACATGTTCTAAAGTACTTTCCTGTTCCTGTGGACATTTTCTGTGTCGACCCACAGATAAATCCATTGGAGAAGAGAGGTAATTAAGAGTCTTTGCCACATGTACTAATATAGCAACACATAAAAAATAAAATTTAAGCAAAATTAAGTAAAATGAAGGTAGTCTCAAAGTTTAGGGAATAGTTTATATCTCACTTGGTGAAATTCAGAACAGAGTATGCTATGAGATAATAATGTCTTGCTACTCCCATCCCAGCCCAGAGATGTTATCCCCTAAGCCCTCTCTGTGGGAGGGTAAATTCATGTTTTCCTGTATTTGTGTATGAACAGTCATGATGAGCATAAAATATATTTTCATTGCACTCTTGTACTGGAACATCAAAATATTTCCCAAATCATCTACAACTAAGGTGACATTTTAAGTTAATTCTTCATGCTTTTCAGAATCTATGTCTGTTTCTTCTCCAGCATAGTTCATAGGTTAGCATATCATAATCTGTACAAAGGTTTGATAGAAATCAGATTTAGAATGTAATTCTATTAAACAAAGTATGGCACCCTTAAACTAGCCTCTGAAAGACAAAATAAAATAAAGCAGCATGGTTTAAACTTGAATTTAACACCTAAAGAGACTGAGATTGTGAAGACTAAAAGTGACACCCTTGTGTTTATGCATATTGTTGGGGAAAAATTGAGGTTTTCACAAACTTCATGAAAATGTGAAAAGGATCTGTTAATATAATATTTTTTCAAATATTTATTTTTATTTTATGAACACCCTAATATGGCTCCTCTAAATCCTAAATTATAGAGGCTTTTTATCTGTGTGAGGGCATA
This sequence comes from Cheirogaleus medius, assembly GCA_008086735.1. NCBI lineage: Eukaryota > Metazoa > Chordata > Mammalia > Primates > Cheirogaleidae > Cheirogaleus > Cheirogaleus medius. The sequence continues at coordinate 32,270,802 of VBSM01003204.1, read as the reverse complement.
TTCAACTATTATAGGATATAATGTTCACTGTATAAATGGAGTATGTGATCACAAATTAGTTTTAAACAATAGGGCAGGAATCCTGCTGGTGGTGAAGACATAAAAACAGCTAAATGTCGCAAGTAGTGAAACTGTTCTGTTTTATGTAGCAGGTTGTTCAGGAGCATACTCTATTTGTTACCTGATTAGAGCTTCCAAATGTCATAGAATGCCTGGTCTTCCGATCCTGGCTAAGGCTTAAGGAGGATGGAAACAAAATTATATGTAATCATGCTCTGAATTACACCATTTACATCAGTCCTGAGGATCTTTTTATCTTGTAGTGAGCATATCTGAGTAATTTTAGTGGATTTCATAGAGTGGAATTAGAGACTACTTTTGTCCCCCTAGGAGAAGTGGTTTGGAGTTTTAAAATACATATGAATTAATTTGGAATTTAACTGTTGCTATGTTCTTGGCACCCAAACCTTGTACTGAGGAAAGTTTATAGTGAGTTGCAAAAGTAAAGTTTAAAAAAGAACAACTAATGCTAATGGCAATTTTAAACTTATTTTAAAGGTTTCTATCATTCTTTTATAATCCCTATGAGCTCAGGACATATTTCTGCTGCTCTGGGCCTCTCCTTAAAGTAAAAGAAGATAATTTCTAAGAGACCCTGCTATGTGAGGAGAGGAAGATTCTCTATCTTAGCCACTGCATTCTCTCTCTTTTTTAAAGTACTGTCTCTGGTTTAAGATAGCTATTCTTTTTAAAATTTAGTTTTATTATATATATTTAAGGTATATAACATGTGTTTGATATACATATACATAGCAACATAATTACTACCCTCAAACAAATTAACACATCCATCACCTTCCATAGTTACCTTTTTTGTGTATGTGGCACCTAAAATCTACTCTTAACAAATTGTCAGTATACAACACAATATAATTATTTGCAACAACATGGATGAACCTGGAGGACATTATAAAAAGTGAAATAAGCCAAACACAGGAAAAAATACTGCATGATCTCACTTATATATGGGAGCTAAAACAAAAGAAGCCAATACATTCTTGGAGTGGATACAGAGCCATGAGGCAGTCATGAGAAGTGAAAATTAGTAGTGAGCTGCCTTATGGGGTTTGAAAACTCATGTTTTAATCACTAAAGATAGTACTGACAAGAGGATGACGTAAGATAGCTCTGGTATTCAAGGAATTACATATATTTTTTTAAACATAAGTTTTACCTTCACATCTTAAATCTAGATTTTTCTTCTAACCAGCATACACCAATATTCATGGATAAAAAGCTACTAAGTCCAACTTCTAGCCAAATCAAGCCTATGTTGTGGTTTCCAGTCTGAATCTCAGGGAGACTTAGAGAAATCAGAAAGATGAATCATTAAGAAATATGTTTATATGAGCAATAAAAAGTCCTACAAAAACTCAACCTGAGATTAAAAGGGAAAAGGCAAATAAGCCTGACCCAGGAAGAAAGGTTTAGTTGTCAGAGAGAAGAATAATTCTGAGAGTAGTGTGGTGACTTTTCTTGCATTCTTGCCTTGATTGATCGCTAGGATTGAGGAAAGTGGGGCTGACATTAATTTCTGCAAGAACAGTTTCACAAAGCTTTGTGAAATGTGGAGTTCTTTGTGATCCTTCTAACAGGGTTAACAAAAATGGGAAAGAGGCTTTTGCTCCTATCTCCCCTTCCCATACTTTTCCTTAAGCTCCACGTTCCTTAGCAACTATGGATGCTTCAGTGCACTGATGCTGGTGCCCATTGAGAGAGTCACAGAAACAATTCCAGGAAGAACTATGAGGCTAGTGAGACCTTGGTTATTATTGTTAGTGTGACTTCATTTGTACAAACAGCAGATGTAGCCCTGAATAACTTTAGATGGTACTAAGTAGTTCCTGCTTTTCATGATGTATACATACATACATAGGGAAAAACACATTCTTTTAAAGTCCTATAGGGTCTAATTCAGCATAGATTATTGTTTTAGGTCAGATACCTTAGAAGCAGACCCTGAGATGGAAATTCTTATGAAAATGAAAGGAGAGAGTGCTCTCAGGTAAAAACTATAAGAGAGTAAATAAACAGGTACGAAGAAGGGAAGGAGGTAGGCAAAGATGTGGGTTCAGTTCAGTGGTGTTTAAAATGTGATCCCAAGACCAACAGAATCGGCATCACCTGATAACCTGTTAAAATACAAATTCTCAGGCCCAGATCTACTGATCAGAAACTCTGGTGGTGCAGTCAGTAATCTGTGTTTTTAACAAGCCCTCTAGGTGATTCTGATACACACGAAAATTTGAGAATCACTGGGCTAGCTAAAGTCTAGTCTCAGCCTGATCTTGGGGAGAACTCTGGTACATAAATGACACTTCAGACTTGTCCCCCTTTGAGGCAATATAGGCAGTGTTTTTACTCCCTGTGAATTAGTTATTGGCATGGACCAACCCTGGGGAGGGGAGCATCCTCTCCCAGGCAATTTGGGTTGACTGGTACAATGGATCTTTCTCAAGGGAAGGCTGCTGCTGAAGACTTCTGGTAAAAAGTGTCTAACTGAAGCACCAACAGCACTTACTATAACTCTATGTTCTATTGGATGAAGTTTTGTGTGGATAGAAAAGGTTTTTGTTACAACCTGAAATCCAGAGTTCTAGGTGGTCTTGAAGACATCAAATAATCTAACTTTGGTTTGTACTGGTTCCTCACTTCATCCTTTCTTTTTCTAACCAGTATTTTGGTCCCAATCCAAAGCAAAATTGTCAAGCCTAGAGCACTGTGAACCCACAAGGGAAGAAAATGGAATGAAACTATCTAGAATAGCAAAGACCCTTCATTCATTTAAACACCTTATTCAATAGCTATTTCTTGAGTACCACTTGAGTGGCAAGGGAAAAAATCTCTTAAATTATAGCTATTGGGGAGAGGACATTTAACAGGTCTTGAATAGGACAATAACAGTTCCCTGCAATCTGGGGGAGGCCTTTTGAGAAATTACATTGATTGGAAACAAATTTACAGGAATTAGTCACATGTCTGAAGAGAGAAGATTTCCATGGCAGAGATGGACATGGATCCAACACAGTTTCCAAAGTGGGAGGTATGATGAAAAATGAAAGCCACAGAAATTAAAGAGAACTACTCCCTGATATCATTTCTGCCCTATTCCTGGGACATTCTCTTGGCTGCTTCTTCCTCTGCTTAGGCTCACTCTTGATACCTGTGGCATGAAAACTCCAAAAGGAAATTTATTGTGTAGATCTCAGTCATCACTGATCTGGCCTTGCAGCTGTATAAACTTCAAAGCTCATGTCCTCTTGGAAATCTCCCCTGAGGAAAGCATCCTCTCAAATCATACATTTTGGTCCTTCATTATTATTAACTTTGCAATTTAATGTTCATTAACCTTGACTGTCTACCAAATTTGTAGGCTCTTTAAAGGCCAGGAGGTTTCTTATATGTATACCATGTCTATATCCCCCTTAGAATCTTGCACAGTGTTGGACAAATAGTATGTACTCTTTTAAAACTTGCTGAATTGATTTCTTTGATTCTATCAGGAGTTTTTCACTTCTCTGCTTTAAAAAAATAACTGCACTGAAGTAACATATAAATATAAATCAACTCCAAATAGTACAAATAGTAAAAACATGAAGGATACTACCTACTATTCTCCAAGCACACACAAAAGCAATGTTTTAATACTTACATGAGTCTTTGGGCCTCTTACCTCTGCCACCATCCTTGTATTTTAACACAATGCAATTTTCTTTCTTTCTCAGTTTCCCACTGCTGCTGCATTGTACAATGCTTAGGAAATTCAAGAGCCATACATAAATTGTTATACTAGAAGATTACATTCAACACTGGCTTGTTTCAGGTATACATAAACATAAGCACACTACAAATTATTACCTGAACTGTCCAGAGAAGGTTTTAATTTTCCATTAATAGCATGAGGAGGTAGGTGTCTAACACTAAACTATGCTGAAAATTTGCTTGATAAAATTGCTGGCCACAGGTCTAAGCACCAAGAGGTCTACAAGCCAGCTGAAGCTTTGAGCCATCTCAGGCCTCATCGGGCACAGCTGATAAGTGGCTTTTCATGTTTAATGGGAGGATGCTGGAGGGTATTGCTGGTTTCAGACAATTGAAATGCAATGACTGTCACAAATCATCAAAGATCAGTGGTGTCACTTTATTAGCACTGAGATTGCAGAAGCCAAGTCTTGATATGTTCCTCTGAGACACAGCTATTTATACAGAAACCACTTCTTTTTATCTTGAGGTCCTTCCATCCCTTTAAGGAAAAAGAAAAATCTTTTTTTTTTAAATACAAACTGAAATCTGTGGTGTTTTCACACAGTTGATTCCTAACTTCTTTATTGCAAAGAACAAACAAAACTAAGACTTTGTTCTGACACAGAATAAGAGATATATTTTCTTCAGTGAAGATTACATCAGTTCAAAAGCAGACAAGGGAATCATCCAGCTCACAAACAAAGTGGACTGGTCAAGAAAGAAACACAGGACAGTGTATTTTATTCTACAGACAAGTTAGTAATTCTTATGTGGATTGGAGCCAGATTGGGGACAAGAACTATCCCCAGGATTTTTGAAAATTCTCACACAATGACATATATTAATAATTTCCAAGCTAAATTAATACTTTGATTAATTGGTTGCTTTGATTTGAATTTGGTTGCTATTTTCTTGCTTTATTTCTTCACCTTTTATACGTTGATGCTTTAAATATGATTTTAATCATAGTAATTTACTATATTTGACATCATGTTTGTAATTCCATTCAATGCTAATTCTAGCATTCAGCTTGTGCCAATCCCCTTGTAAAGAATTTGATGCTTAGAATGTTTAACAACATTACTTTCAGGACACTTGCAGACCACCAAATTATTTAAAATCCTATGAAGCTTTATCAGTATATGTAAACATTTTAGAAGAGATGTCTTCCTTCAAGCTAATGCCTGTGCTCTCTAATTAGTGAAACAGATACAACTATTACTGCTATTTTACACTGGGGGAAATAGGCAGCATTTTTCTAGAAAACTGTTTCAGTTTCTATAATTTTGGAATTTCACCATGTAAATACTAGAATCTCAAAATCATGGTCATCTCACCCAATACAAGGTTGTATCTTCTTAGCAGATGTTAGAAAAGGCAGATAAGGACATTTGAATTTGGATTTGAAACAAAGAAAACTTCAGTGAAAATAAGGTGGTTTAATGGGTTACACTCTTTACTATGTCATCATTCTCTAAGAGCAGTTCTCTAGAGAAAAGACAAAGGGAATAGAAGAAAAGAAAGGAAGGAGAGCTCAGGGGAAGGTATCAGAAGAAAAATTAAGGGAAGAAAGATGAGGAAAATGTAATTTTATATAAGCTATTTAATATGTACAAAATTCACAGCTTAATGCTTTACTTTTATAGTAAAATAGTTATTTGTATTTATAAAACTAGAATTCTGGAATGAATTGACACATATATGCTTATTCAAGAAAACTTAAATATTTCCTCTATTCATTCACTCAAAAAGTAAAAGAGATCATCTTGTTAATTGATTACTAGCAACGTTAAAGAAGTTTTCATATTTGTAAAGACTTTTCCTCTCCTTTAAACTCTGAAATATTCTCTGTCTATATATGTATACATATCATACACATATGTACATGTGTGCAATATACATATATACATGCATATACATATGTACACATGTGTGTATACATATATATATATATAGGCCTGAGAATGTACAGAAGTTTAAGAACTTTTTATTTTCTTTCTAGTTTGAGAGAACTGGTACTTGAGACAGGTTATAAGCTTATAGAAGAGAAAAGGAGAAAATTCAGTATTCATGTGATTATCTGATTAACCATGGTAAGGATCTTATTCAAGGTCATTGTGTTTGTTTGGAATAAAATCATATTTGAACTTGTCAAATAAAAAAGGAATTTCTTTTTTTGTAAGTATACAACAGGCAATTTCATGGACATTAAAATATGAGAAATAAAATAAGATAACCTTATGGGAAATGAAATTTGAAACTCAGAAAATTATGACTTAATTTCTTTCTACTTTTCTCTTTCAACATAATCCCTTCCCCTCCTATTGTATATTATGGTACAAGGCTTCAGGGTTCCTTTGCCAAATGTATTAAGTGGTCTTATATAAACTTAAGATAGACAAGGAGATTTACAGAACACACTTAAAAAACAAGCATATGTTGATTTTGTACTGTGTAAATTTAGCTAAACTAAAATTATGTTTCCTAGAAATTTCCTTCCTGTAAATTTCTGGGTTAGATTTGGCCACCAGAAAAAATTTCAAGATAGTTAGAAAGGCAAGAAGTAAAACAGCAGCCTTTATACTTTGAAAGTTGATTTAGGGTACCAGTCATTGCTGCAGCTTGAATGGGCCGTTGCTGATTTGCTCTCTCACCTTTTTGGCCAGACCCTGTGATAATTCAGCTACTATCTGGAGCTCCTCTTACAGCTTCTCTGAGTCCTACTTGAAGCTTGGACTTCATCTTCTTCTGAAGATCACCTGTGGAAAAAGGTTCTAGGATTTTTTTGTTTTTGTTTTTTGTGGTTTTTTTGAAGATCAACTCTGTTGTTGAGGTTGAGACATGGGTTTTTATTTGTCTTCTTCATGAATTTTGTTTTCTCCTATCTCTCCCCTCCTTCCTCCCCACATGCTATGTCCAGGTTTGCATTCTGAGAGCTTGTCCTGCTGCCCTTTATTGATACTATGCCCCTACCAGACACAGAGAGAATAACATAGCATAGGTTTCTCCATCAGTTCCCACAACTATGTGAAGACCAATCTATATAATAAGTCTATTTCATACCATTCTATTGGTGTCCTTCCTTGATCAAAGCTTAACTGCTAATTTTAAGCAGTTAATTTTGCTAAATTTAAGCAAAATTTGCTAAGAATAGTGGTTCCAGGAGAAAGAAAGTTTATGGATGCGTTATATGAATTGACTGTGTTATCTAGAACTGTTTTTCTGATCTGATTAGATTTATTAATAAATTCATTAGTGAGTCTGTTGCCACTGATAAAGAGGACGCTAAGATTTTATGGAATGCAGTGATACAAATTTTTTTTGAATTGCAACTTGCAGATTCTTTTAATCAAGTGCCTATAGAAGGAAAGTATTTGGATGACCAAGTATTGGTTGCCATTGACCATCTTAATAATAATAATAAAAAGAAGATGATAGTATTGCTTGGTTAGTGCTAAAGGTGACAGAGCACTTGATGAAAGAAAATGGTCAGCTAAAGGCTTTCAGTTTCCAGCATAAGGTCCAGGTAAAGAAACAGAAATCTCCTATGACTGCTCTTAAGCAAAACAAAACCACCTTAATAAAAGCTGTAGCAGGCCGGGCGTGGTGGCTCACGCCTGTAATCCTAGTACTCTGGGAGGCCGAGGCGGGTGGATCGCTCAAGGTCAGGAGTTCAAAACCAACCTGAGCAAGAGCGAGACCTCGTCTCTACTAAAAATAGAAAGAAATTAATTGGCCAACTAAAAATATACAGAAAAAATTAGCCTGGCATGGTGGCGCATGCCTGTAGTCCCAGCTACTTGGGAGGCTGAGGCAGAAGGATCACTTGAGCCCAGGAGTTTGAGGTTGCTGTGAGCTAGGCTGACGCCAAGGCACACAAGCCTGGGCAACAAAGTGAGACTCTGTCTCAAAAAAAAGCAAAAAAAAAAAAAAAAAGCTGTAGGACCAAAATTTGAAATAAAATGAAAACCAAATGAATGTAAGTAACTTGATTTAACTCAAGTGGACTGAATTCATAGCTTCATAATGCCTCTTATGTTAGACTTAGGTATTGATTGGAAAGGAGTTGCATCCCAAAAATTGCTGGGTCTATGCCAGCAAATCTGAAGCTAGAGATCTTGAACCTCTAAATTCTGCCAAATATCCTTTGCTAGTAGAAGGAGCCCTTCTTCCCTGTCCAAGCAGAAGGTTTCCCCTTCCCTAAAGAATCTTAATGGTTTTGCAAAATACTGATGATCTTTCTTAGGACATACCCCTACTATATCTCACTGTTTCCAGAATTGTACTCAGGCTCAAGAATTGTCAGACTCTTATAATTAAATCACAGGGATAATTATTTAGGGTTTTATTCAAAGTTATTCCATCCTTTCTAACTATTCTTTTGAAAAAGAGCCTCTGGCCTGCTACCTAGCCCTTGTAGATTAAGTGTCTCACCAAGGCCCATTATGTTATGATGTGACTTGAGCTTCCCATCATGAAGTAGATATTTTCATATGTATTAAGTCTTAAATTTGGGGCATGCACAGAAGCATTACATCACCTCACAGATGGAGTAGGTTGGAGACTGAGCTCAAGCCGATCAAAAGTCACAAGTAAGTTGCATTAGCAAGTGGTGCACATGTTCATGCCTGACTCCTGCTCCACTTCTTCTTGCTCTCAGTATGCACACTTAGCCTCACAGCAAGCTCCTCTATGACCGTTTACTGAGGAAGAAAAATTCGGGACTTGTTTACAGATGGTTCTGCATGATATGCTGGCATCACCCAAAAGTAGGTGGCAGCAACATTTTAATTCCACATGTGGGTGACAGTGAAGAAGGGTGTTTAAAGGAAATTCTCTCAGTGAATAGAATTCCAAGTAGCACATTTGATTGCTTATTTTGTCCAGAAGGACATATGGCTGGAGATATGGCTGACACTGATTCACTGGCAGAAATGAATGGTTTTGATGGACAATGAGGGACTTGGAAAGGGACATAATTGGAAATTTAGTGATAAGGAGTTATAAGGCAGAAATATGTGGAAAGATCTCTTCAAATGGACAAAAAGCAGAGTTATATGTGTTTCATATAAATGCTCATCAAATAGCAAACTAGCAGAGAAAGATCTTAATAATCTGATGTACAAGATGTTCAATTCTGTAGATATCAGTCAGCTTCTTTTCCCAGCTATCTCTTCCTTGCCCAGTGGACTCTTGAACAAAGTCCTGATGGTGGCAGGGATGGAGGTTATGCATATACTAAGCAACAAGGGCTTCTATTCTTCAAAGCCAATCTGGCTACAGTCACTGCTGAGGATCCAATCTGCCAATATCAGATTTTTGCATTGAGTCCTTAATATGGCATCATTCTTTGGACTCACTTGATGATGTTAATTATATGGGGCCACTTTCATCATGTAAAGGCCAACAGTTTTTTCTCACTAGAATAAACGCTTACTTTAGAATGAAGATATCTTCCTTATCTATAATGCTTCTGTCAAAATCACCATCAGTGTACTTTTAGAATGCCACATTCACTATTAATGATGTTCAAACAGCACTCCTTCTGACCAAGGAGCCCATTTTACAGCAAATAAAATCTGACGACAGGTTCATGCTTATAGAATTCACTAATCTTAATATGCTCTTCATAATTCTGAAGCAGATAGCTTGAAGACTCACAGTGCCAACTAAGTGACATCCTGAGGGACTGGATAATGTCCTGCAGGATGTTGATATATGCTCTAATTGGTGACTACTATGATGCTACTTCTTCCATATCCAGGAATCACAAGATGTAGACAGAAGTGGCACCTCTAACTATTACCCTTAGTGATCCACTAATGAAATCTGTGCTTCCTTTCCCTGCAACTTTCATCTCTGATGCTTGCTTGAGGGTTACTTTAGTCTCTTCAGATCAACTAACAGGAGGCAAAGGGAAGGGCTACTATGCTAACTGGTGTAATTAATCCACTGTCATGGGGAAATTGACCCTAAAATTGCTACTAAAAATAAAGGAAAGGAAGAGTACATTTGGAATACAGGAGATCCTCTGTGGAGTCTTTTATTCCATGTCTTATGGTAGACGTCAATGGAAAATCCTAACACTCTAATACAGGCAGGACTATTATTAACCTAGACACTTTAGGAATAAAAGTCAGGTCCTTCAATCTGTCAGGATATCATGATCAGCCAAGATACATGCTGAGAGAAAAAAATGGAGTGGAGAGTGGGAGTGGTTATAAATACCAGGCATAACCATATGTGACCAATTGCAGAAATAAGAACTATAATTATTATTGCTTCTTTATTTTAAAGTAAATACATGTATGTGTATGGTAGCCAACTCTTTTATTTTTTTTATTTGCTATGTCCCTACTTCCCATCATAATATATATTAATAATTTATCTCACTATGTATGTTACAGGATATCAAAAGGGGTATATGTGTGTCACTTAGCCAGAAGAGGAATGAACAACCCCTGAGGTTTGTTAAAACAACATAATGGATTTAATTGCTCATTTGAGAGAGTCATATTTTTAGCTGTATGGTGGATGGTTGCATAAAGTTAGATTTTATTAATGATTTTATCAATGTCTTTATTGGGAAATATAGATATAAGGTTGCTGGTTATCAATTTTACAATGATAAACTCTAGTTGTTTTACACTGTGTCAGCCTAGGTAAGCCAAAACTTTCCCAAGAATTCCCTTTTCTTTATGGATTCAAGTTAGGGTTGGCCAAAAGAAAAACTTGCAGGCTTTTGAAAGGAAGAAGTGGGCATCGGCCATTATACACATTATACACCAGACGCCACTGCAGTTGTGTAAATTGTCACTGAGCTGGTGACTTACCTTCTTGCAGCTCCCTCTGCTCCCACCAGATCTTCTCTTTCAGCCTCTCTTAACCTTGGACCAGGTACCTGTGTAGCTTCATGGTGAGGTTGCCAGCTTTATCTGCAGGTTACCCAGGTCATCGTAGATGGAGGTAGTCACAGTTTGTCCTTGTGGGTACCAGTTTGTTATTGCTTTCCATTGCCTCCTGTTCATCTTTTCTTCCTGACTGCTGTCCCTTATGATCTACAGGCACTTCAAGCACATTACCCTATGTACAGGCAAATGCATCTATGAACTATGTATGGTATAGTCCCTGTAATAACTCCCTTATTTTGTATCACTCATGGTGGTTCTGCTTCTTTGATAAAACCCTAACTGAAACATCCTATGAAAGATAATTTTTATTAATAATGTAAATTTATTCATAGTTATATCCATTTGTGCAAAAGTACATCATTTATACCTCAAGAAAACTAAGATTGGTTTCTTAAAAAACAGGTTCAAATAAATTACATAATTCATCAAACTAATATGCTTTTGTAGAGTAGTCATTCCTTTTTATTTTTAAAAAATTATTTTTAATCTTTTAAAACAATTATTTAGAGACAGGGTCTCACTTTGTCACCCAGGCTGGAGCACAGTGGCATGATCAGAGCTCACTGCAGCCTCAAACTCCTGGGCTCAAGTGATCCCCCTGTCTCAACTTCCTGAGTAGCTGTGACTACAGGAATGCACCACCATGTGTAGCTTACTTTTACATTTTTTGTAGAGACGGGATCTCACTATGTTGCTCAGGCTGGTCTTGAACTCCTGGCCTCATGCTGTCTTCCTGCCTCAGCCTCCCAAAGTGCTAGGATTACAGGTGTGAGCTGCCTCACTTGGCCTCCTTTTTATTTTAATTTAAATTTTGATTTCTTTATTTTTTTTAATTTCAAAATATTATGGGGGTACAAACATTTTGGTTACATATATTGCCTTTGGATCGCACACGCCAGAGCTACAAGCATGCCCATCCCCCATACAGTGCACACCACACCAATTAGTTGTGAGTTTACCCATCCCCCTCCACCACCATCCCACCTGCCCAGCACGCGATGAATATTACTTCCATGTGAGGACCTAAGTGTTGATCAGTTAGCATCAATTTGATGGCGAGTACATGTGGTGCTCCTTTTTCCACTCTTGTGAGACTTCACTGGGAAGGATAGGTTCTAGCTCCACTCAGGATAATATAAGAGGCGCTAGACCACCATTGTTTTGTATGGTTGAGTAGTATTCCATGGTATACATGTACCACATTTTATTAATCCACTCATGTATTGATGAGAACTTGAGTTGTTTCCCACATCTTTGCAATTGTGAATTGTGCTGGCATAAACATTCGAGTATAAATGTCTTTATTGTAAAATATCTTTTTTTTCTTTTGGGTATATACCTAGTAGTGGGATTGCTGGATCAAATGGTATTTCTATTTTTAGTTCAAAAATAATTTTTAATAAAGAATAAGAAAGGAAGTCCTCAATAGCCATTGCTAATCTACTCCATGTAGTCACATTATGCTTGGTGTTGACCAATTGCTGAACTTTCTCAATTTCTAATATTTAGAAGTATACATTTAACATGCCACATCAGCTGACAGAGCTATTGCAGTGGACATCTCTAGATTATACAAGAGTTATGGGATCAGGCCTTTTGTGCTTTCACTGAGGTAGTCTTTGCTGACTGGGTAAGTCTAGAAATTCAGGATGTATATGGAAAAGAGCATATGTCTTCACATCTGCTGTTTTCTGCTTCAGAGAACCCATAATCCCATGCTGTTTATTTAGTTAAAAATATCCTACTTTAGACAGAGATAGTGAGGAGGTGACCAAGTTGCCCTGTTTGACTACTGTAACCCAAATAAATTGGTTTCTATGTTAAGAGTCTAATAATTGAGAGTTGGTTTAGAGAACTCTTTCTATAGGAGAAGCAGTGAAGCCCTACTAGTGAATCAAATTAAAACCTCGGGGGAAGTTAGGTTCAGACAGGAAAACTCTGATCTAAATCAAAGTCACAAAGGAGATTCAGTTTTTCTCAGGACACCAATATTAGTATCTAGGCTAGGATTCCATATTTTACAGTGATGGTAGAGAAGAATAATAGCATGAATATCTTCTGTGGGTTTGCTAAACTATCTTTGAGGGTCCTTTATAGAACCTCACTTTGGATTAAGACTTATGATCTGCCTGTTTAGCAACCCTTATCCATCTTCAGCTACATATTTGAATTTTCATTTTAGAACATATATGCAGGAGCAAGCATATTTACTCCTGTAAAGGAAATATATTTTAAAAATTGAGTATTTTGCAAAGATATCTTCTGAATTTAAAAAGAGAGAAAGAAAAGAAAAGAAAAAGAAAGAAAGAAGAAAACTTATAATGCTTTCTTATACTTAGAATTAACTGAAGAAATATCTGGTTTTAATGTCTTCTATTTAGTGACTGTATTCATCTCTTGTTTTTGAAAGTTGAATACTGAATGCAGTAAGGGAGAGGAGATAGCTATCACTTTTCCTTTGTTGTATAACCACCCAAATTTATATTTTTGGCATTCTTCTCCTACAGTACAAACTCTGATTCGTGTAGTGTGACAGCCCATCTGAATCTCATTGTGTTGTCCTGAAAGAGGAAATTAGTGATGCACGGGGAACTGGAGTGAATATTTGTTGTGAGTAAATAATAATCCACTCTACTCCAGAAACTTTATGTTTGCACTAAGAATAATATGTAGAAATATTGATATTAAAATATAATAATGTTAATGAATAGAATGCAATATGGGGACAATTTTTCTACATATGTCCACATAAGGAATTTTTTTTAAAATACCAAAACTAATAGAAATTCATTAGCAATACTTACTCATGAGATTCTCCAAACCAGTTATTCTCTTAAAAGGTTTTTGAGGCTATGAGACCATTGGATCAAAGAAACTACTCATTGTCCTTCCCTAAAACTTAATTCCAAGACCCACTAAGTCACAGAGTTTTGTGCTACTTTCCTTATACCACCCTCTTCCCAGAGTCAGAAGCCAGGAATCTTTGGTATAGGTAGAATTTGACCAAGCTCATGAGGACAAACCTACTTAAATAGGGTATGAATTGAGTATTCTATATACAAAAAATAACAGGTAATCAAATGATATTTTAAGTGTTAAACCCACTAGAAAATGTATTACTTTCTGTATCTCCCCATCAATGTGATTATTTGTTTGCTACATCAACATAAAAAAGCCCATTTAATGGAAATTCTCTTATGCAGGGTGATTTTCATAGATTCAAAAATTTTATTACAATTATTATGAGGTATTAATGCAGTACTATTCAAATAAAACTTGAACAGCTATGTTCAGTTGAATGTTTTTCTCCTCCACCCCTACACACCCCCAACAATAAAAGCCCTATAGAATGAGAGGCATTTGTAGCTACAGGAACTCAATTCTCAGAATGAAAAACCTAAATAAGTAGAGCTTACAAAGAGGAATGGTGCAACATGAATACAATATTATACTTAAATTATTGCAACACTATGCCTCTTTTTTGTGTGTATATATAAAAGAAGGCAAAGGATTCAATAATGCCAAGTATTTAAAGCTGAATTCTAAAATCTGCATTAAGACATTTTTATGACACATAGAAGAGAAACGAGAATGTCTAGTCTCCTCCAATTTTATTTCTAAATTTCTCCTCCAACTTATTGTATTCCCTTAGGATAGTTTATTAACTTTACAGTTTTCACCATCTGTGATATGGGAATAAAATATTTGATACTTAAATCTCAATGACTCCGTGAAGCAAAATCAGGTCATATTTGTGGCATATCATCAAACCTTATGGGAAGAAAGCACTCTAAAGTGTGAGGTTTTATTATATATTTTCGTTCAAGAAGGAGCAGACACTAAAATTTTTCTAGGCTGAAACAATTAACGTGGCTCTCTAAAAGCTTGCCTTATTACCAAAATATACTTCTAGGCTTTTCATTCTCATGTCCCTACCAGGATTTGTAATATTGGGTTATATCCATTGACAGATACTTTTTTCTAGAGTAACACATGCAAATTGAATACCTTAAATACAGTTAAGATTTGATTCATACTTGAAGTCATATCAATAAAACCATTGCCTTGGCTAACATCTATAAGAGTTTTTCCCAACATTTTCTTCTAGAATTCCTACGTGGTTCACGTCTTAGGTTTAAGTCTGTTATTCATCGTGAGTTGATTTTTGTGAGAGGTGAGAGGTGCCTGGTGCAGATCCACCTAATAAAATTAAAAAGCTTCTGCTCAGCTAAGGAAACTATCATTAGAGCCAATAGACAACCTACAGAATGGGAGAAAATATTTTCATTATACACATCTGATAAAGGGCTGATACTAAGAATCTATACACAGCTTAAGAAAATTAACAAGAAAAAATCAAACAACCCAGTTAAAAAGTGGGCAAAGAAAATGAACAGAAACTTTGCAAAAGAAGACAGAATAATGGCCAGCAAACATATTAAAAAGTGCTCAACCTCTCTAATCATCAGGGAAATGCAAATCAAAACCACAATGAAATATCACTTAACTCCAGTGAGAATGGCTTTTATCAAAAAGTCCCAAAACAACAAATGCTTGTGTGGATGTGGAGAGATAGGAACACTCTTACACTGCAGGTCGGACTGCAAATTAGTGCAATCTTTGCGGAAAGTAATTTGGAGATATCTCAAAGAGCTAAAAATAGAAATACCATTTGATCCAGCAATCCCATTACTGGGCATCTACCCAAAGGAAAAAGAAGACATTCTATAATAAAGACATTTGCACTCAAATGTTTATGGCAGCACAATTCACAATTACAAAGATGTGGAAACAACCCAAGTGCCCATCAATACATGAGTGGGTTAATAAAATGTGGTATATGTATACAATGGAATACTACTTAACTCAAACTATTGCTCTTTGCTAATATGATCTTATATCTAGAAAACCCCAAAGATTCTGCCATGAGACTGCTGGAATTGATAAACAAATTTAGCAAAGTTTCAGGTTATAAAATCAATGTACACAAATCAGTACCATTCCTATGCACCAACAACAGCCAAACTGAGAACCAAGTCAAAGTCTTAATACCCTTCACAATAGCAACAAAGAAAATAAAATACCTAGGAATATAATTAACTAAGGAGGTAAAAGACCTCTACATGGAAAACAATGAAACACTGAACTATTCTGTTTTAACTTTTAGAAGACAAGCTTTTAGCAGAAGATAGACCAGCCCATGAACAATGGATAACTTTCAAAAGGAGACAAAACCCACAACACCTTGTATGATTTATATCACTGTTATCACAAAACTAGCAGCACATCTTTCAATTCTTTTTCCCTTTTTTGAAATGTGCAAAATATAAAGCTATCACAGAGAAATATATTTCTGACTCCTTTAGGTACATAATAAATAAACATCCATGAAATGTTATCTTAAGAGACTTATGATTTTTGGTTTTCTCTGTCATGGTGAGCTATGTGAGTTATACAGCTCACATAATGGAGATAAAATCAATTAACCCATTGTAACAAAAAATAAGATGGTCTCTTAAGTGTCGCAAAGATGAGCCCTGAAACTATCAACTTACTGTGTAGTCAAGTAAGTCATTCTTTATTTATTTAATATTTATTTTTTGGTCTAAGTTATTTTATCTTCTAATTTATAATGTTATGAGCAAAAAGTGTCTGGATTCTTCTTTCCTGAGGCCATTTCTGTAAGAAACAAGTAAGTAGAGTCCTTTGTCATGTCATCTCTTGGCTGTTTATAAGCTCTTTGTGAAACATTCAAACAACTTAAGAAGAGTTGCCACTTGGGTTTTTTATTTTTTATTTTTTAAGAGACTAGGAGAGAGGGCTTAGACCAGATGCAGGTATTTGAAGATCACATGCAGTTGTTAAATTAAGAAAACCTTAAATAAAATGGGCTGATAACCACAGGCTTCAGCTGGCTTGTCAGCTACCTCTGCCACCTCAAATGAACTTTGGCTTGTTACAATATCATTTACATTGTGGTTTTAAAATTTCTTCACCCTAGAAATCACCATGACAGTTCCAAGACAACCATACAAAGTATGAAAATGGGAGGGCACCTAATTCTAGAAATTACTGCACTTATTCTAAGTAAAAGCCAACCCCTTGGCCTTGAATGTTCCTTCTCTCAATTAGTAAGACTACAAAAGATCTAAGACCACTTCCTCTCAATGCAGCTGCTCTTTTGGATCCTGCCTGCTCTCCTCCTCCCTGAGTGTGTACTTTCATTTTCAATAAAGCTTCTTCTTGCTTGGCTTATGTGGTACATTGGGAATTCCTTTCTGTAGTGAACACCGAGAATTTGGAAGAAACTCCACTTGGAGGCTAGTAACATCTTGAAGTGGTGATTTCATTACTTTAGGTATAAAATTTAATAAGCTATTGTCTAATTTTATGGATAATATTACATTATGTATTTTTCATTTTTTCTTCAACATTTTCTCCCTGTGAAAGGTGTTTACTTTCAACAACTTATAATTAATTATGACTTTTCTACATCAGGCTATTTCTTTACTTTGATATTCTAAAAGTTTTGTTTAATGTCCTCCTGAGGGTAACTGTATACCTATGGTCCCATAAACGCTATCATAATAAAAAAAAGTAGAGAACTCAGATAATAAAAGAACAGTAGAATCACAATTTTCTATTACTTATCCATTTGGAGAACTTAGTTGTCCCTACTTGAGCCTTGGTACCTCCTCTTAAAAGTGGGGCCTCTTGAGAGTAGGAAATCCCAACTGAAAAGGAAGGAAGGAATGAGTACACGTGACACAGCAGATATAAACAAGATGATAGTCTGAGGAGTACTAGTAACTTGACTTAGCATCAGAGAAATAATGAAACATATTTTAGTTTTCAAATAAAAGTTAAGCTTGCTGCAAACCTAACTGGCTAAAATTTTGCTTAATAAAAGTAGTCCAGTAGTATTACATAAGCTTGATATTCTTCCTCAGATAGCTTTATCTCCAAGAGGGATGATAGTATGCCTTCAAGTTTCATAAGCTGAAGGTATACTATCTAAACTAAGTATAACTAATAATGCAAGTAATTTTTTCCCATTTTAAAATATCTAAATCATCTCACTTTACAAAGGTCACTGTATATACAGAAAAGAAGACATTGTGTTTAAAAACTTGTAGGGTGGGAATAAATATTCATTGAGTAGATGAATAAGTGTTACATGTCAATTTTCAGTAATAGCTCTGCCCAATAAAAATATAACGTGAGCCACATATATTATTAAATTTTCTAGTAGTTATATTAATAATTGAAATAAATATCTGAACTGAGTTTTAATAATACATTTTATTTAATCCAATATTCTAAAATATTATCACTAGCATATTCAATATAAAAATTTTAATGATCCATTTGCCTATGTCTCTATTTTTCTGCCAATTCCATGCTGTTTTGGTTACTGTAGCCTTGTAGTATAGCTGAAAGTATGGTAAAGTGATGCCTCCAGATTTGTTCCTTTTGCTTAAGGTTGTTTTGACAATTTGGGCACTTTTCTGGTTTCAAACAAAGTGTAGAATTATTTATTTTTAGATCTGTAAAAAATGATGTTGGTATTTTGATGGAGATTGCATTGAATCTATAAACCACTTTGGGTAGTGTGAACATTTTAACAATGTTGATTTTGCTGAGCAATGAGCATGATGTATTTTTTCATTTGTTTACATCACTTGCAATTTACTTCCTGGGTGATTTGTAGTTCTGTTTGTAGAGATCTTTTACCTCTTTGGTTAAATGTATTCCTGGGTATTTTATTTTCTTTGTAGCTATTGTGAAAGGTATTGAGTCCTTGATTTGATTCTCAGCTTGACTATAGTTGTTGTATAGGAATGCTACTGATTTGTGTAAATTGATTTTGTAACCTGAGACATTGCCAGATGTATTTATCATTAGCAGGAGTCTCTTGGCAGAAAATTTGGGTTTTTCTAGATATTCATCATATCATCAGCAAAGAGGGATAGTTTAACTTCCTCTTTCTCCATTTGCATACCCTTGATTTCCTTCTCTTGCCTGATTGCTCTGGCTAGGACTTCCAAAACTATGTTGAATGTAAGTGGTGACAGAAGAGAAGCCAGATATAAAACCATCCATCTGATCTTTGACACAGAAGACAACAATATACACTGGGGAAAAGAATCCCTATTCAATAAATGGTTCTGGGAAAACTGAATAGGCACATGTAGAAGATTGAACTAGGATTCATATCTCTCACCACTCACAAAAATTAATTCAAGATGGATCACAGACTTAAATCTAAGACATGAAACCATAGGCATTCTAGAAGAAAATGTTGGAAAAACTCTTCTAAATATCAGCCTAGACAAGGAATTTATGAAGAAGACCCCAAGGGACAATCATGGCAACAAAATAAATAAATAAATGGGACTTGATTAAATTAAAAATCTTCTGCACAGCCAAGGAAACAATCAACAGAACAAATAGACAACCTTTAGCACAAGAGAAAATATCCACATACTATATATCCAATAAAGGGCTACTAACCAGAATCTGCAAAGAACTCAAGCAAATCAGCAAGAAAAAAATCAAATAACTACATTAAAATGTGGGCAAAAGGCATGAGCAAAACTTTTCAAAAAAGATGCACTAATAGCCTATAAACATATGGAAAAGTGCTCAAGATCACTAATCATCAGAGAAAAGCAAATCAAAACCACAAGATATCACCTAACCTCAGTGAGAATAGCTTTTATCAAAAAGCCCCAAAACAATAGAAGCTGGTATAGATACGGAGAGAGAGAAAGGAACACTTATTCACTGTTGGTGGGACTGTAAAGTAGTGACACCTGTATGGAAAATAGTATGGAAATTCCTCAAAGAACTAAAAGTAGACCTACCATTTGATCCAGCAAACCTACTACTGAGTATTTGCCCAAAGGAAAAAAAGTTATTTTATCAAAATACACCTGCACTTGAATATTTATTGCAGCACAATTCACAATTGCCTTCAAAGATTTGTAATCAACTGAAGTGCCCATCAATTCATGAATGGATTGAGAAAATGTGGAGATACACACACACACACACACACACACCATGGAGTATTACTCAGCCATAAAAAATGAATTAATACTTTTTACAGCAATCTGGATAGAACTGGAGACCATTCTCCTATGTGAAATACCTAAAGAATAGACACACAAACACCAATTGTACTCACTATTAATGATAGTAACATTCATTGGCTGTTGGGCAGGTGGGAGCGGGGAGGAGGGGATAGGTATATTCACACCTAATGGGTGCGGTGCACATTGTTTGGGGAATGGACGCAGTTGTAGCTCTGACTTAGGGAGGGCAAAGGCAATATATGTAATGTAAACATTTGTACCCCTGTAATATTTTGAAATATAAAATAAATAAAAAAATAAAACCTTAAAAATAAAAAAATAAATTAATTGGAACTAAAGGATCAGCACTTGTGCACAGATGGAAGTAAAACTCAACAGAAATCATGCAGGTGGTAAAGGGGTGGAGGAGCTGGGTGAACTCATACCTAAGAGGTATACTATCTGGGTGATGGGCTCAAGCAGTACAAAAGCAAGCCACATAACCAAAGCATTTGTGCCTCCATAATATTCTGAAATTAAAAAAATTAATGAGATATTTTATTTTTTTGAGAGCTAAGCCCTCAACATTTTACATACGTTTTATCTGTAGAGCATATCTAAATTTGGACTGGCCACATTTCAAGGGCATATCAACCATATGTGGGTAGAGGTGGCCTTATGGGCAATGTAGGCTGATTACAAACAACTGCTTATTGAAAAGTTGGTTAAATGAATGAGTCAAAGAGGAATAAAAGTATCATAATTATGAGGTAATATTAGTACACAGAATTTATGCCCTTGAGTAAGAAGGTGAGACTAATAAAGGAATTTCCATAAGGCCTATACCAGAAAGAGTATTAGACCAGGAAATAGGAGATGTGAGTTTCAATTACACTTGTGCCACTAACTCATTGTATGTCTGGTCAAATAAGCTGAACTTTCTAGTTCTTACCTTTAAAAGTGGAAGGCCATGTTCAGTGATATCTTTGGTTCTTTCTGAAGTGAATACAATGTTTCTATGGTAAATATCTGGGGTATGAACATTCTAACGAGAAGAGCAAGTCATTCTCACTTTTGGCCAACATTACAAACAAAGTCTGTACCATGAAAAGGTCATCAGCTTCTCTACCAGGAAACCTTACAGGGTAGTAATAGCAATCATGGTAAATCTTGGTAAATCATCACCTAGGAGCTATTCCTTAGCTTTTTACACCCAGATACCATATATTCTATTTTGTCAGCACAGCTAGGATAGAGTTTTTTGTTTGTTTGTTTGTTTTTTAAAGAGATATGGTCTTGCTCTGTCACCCAGGCTAGAGTACAGTGGCACCATCATTGCTCACAGCAACCTCAAACTCCTGTGCTCAAGCAAACTTTCTGCCTCTCCTCCTGAGTAACTGGGACTGTAGGCACATGCCACCTTGACTGGCTATTTTTTCATATTTTTTAGAGACAGAGTCTTGCTATATTGCCCAGGCTGATCTCAAATTCCTGGGTTCAAACAACCCTCCTTTCTCATTCTCCCAAATAACTGGGACTACAGGAATGAGCTACTGCACCCAGCTCTAGGATAGAACTTTCAAAAGCAGTTTCAAGTTTAACAAGCTTAAATGGCATAACAAAACCAGATTGATCAATTAACATTGATACACAGAAGAAGAAACAGAATACTGAAGTGTGCATGGAAAACCTCTTCTCTTCATATATATTAATTTAAGAATGCCAATGTGTGCATTTAAGTTGAAATGTAAACATCACATAAATATCAAATTCCACATGACTTGATGTGGCAGCCATAAAATTCTACCTCTCAGATCTCCTATTTAGGACAGCATAATTAACTGATGACCCTGCCTGCTGTACTCTGATTTTACTACCTCACTTATGCAAAGGCCACAGCAATGAGTCCTTTGCTCAGTATGAAGAGCACTAGGGCAAGTCCCATGAGATGAAGGACTCCTAACAGATGAATTTGGCTCCAGGAATCCCCATAGGCCTCGCTAGAACTTTGTTAGAACTGCTTGACCATGGAAGACTTTTCCTCCTCATCTTCCCTGCTATCTTCCCTAGCTGTTACACCTGTATTTTATGGTTGTCCAATTTTATGGCTGTCCTCTTTCGATTGTCATGTTTTTTCCAAATATATTTAATCACATTTCGGTTTAGGTCTACAGATTTGAGTATTTTAAATAAATTTTTGTTCTAATCAATTATGTATTGTCAGTCATAAAATTTCCAATTTTGTAGAAAGTATTTTACTGGGTTCCCCAAATAGTGGACATCAAAAAATGTGGTATGAAATGATTAGGAGTTTTTTTATTCTTCAAAATTAAAAATTCCTAAGACTCCTTGGCTAAAATATTATATTATAAATATACTAAACATTAATTTATTTAAATATATTTGAAAATATTTATGCTGTCAAATGTAAATAAATATCCACATAGGTATACAACCTGCAATGTAGCAACATTAGAATCAATTAAAATAAAAAGATAGTTTCCCAGTTCTGAGAGATAATAATCTCATTTATGTAATGTACCAGTCAGAATGTCTACATATTTTCTTTATTTCTGCTTACAGATTAAGAAGAATCCATTTTACTAAAATTGGTAGAAAGAAAAAGTAGGTAAGATAGTGAAATAATTTAAAATAGAGAAGAAAAACAAATGTAATAGATATTTTCAAAAAGTTGAAGAGATGTCATGTGAAAAATTGTTAAATATTTTCAGTATACCTTCAGAAGACAGAACAAGAATAAGTAGCCGACAGTTGATAGTAGACAAGATTTTACTCAATATGAAGAAAAATATTCTCACAAAAAGTGTTAATCACTTTAGAGATTCAATTACCTCAATTTAATATGATAGTTTAAGTATAGGTAAATCTTAATTATGGAAAAAATGGAATATACATTTTTATTTCCCATACTTTTATAAATCGGAAATGATTATATTTCATTAAGTTGCTCATAAAAATTAATCACACATTAGCACAGGAATCAGGGATGGAGTTTTCAGCACAGATATCTGCTGAAGAAATCTCCCAGGTGAAGATCTTTCTTCAGATCTAGAAATCTTAGTTGAGGGCGCCAGCCAGTTCCTCATAACTTTCCCAGAATACTCTATCCCAGCATTACCAGACAAATTCATGGATCCCTAGTGGCCTTTGCCCCTGCCTCTGCTGTCTAAATCCCATACTTCCTTCAGGGCCTACACCAACTGTTTCTGTGTCCCACTAGTCCGGATCCCCCGTGAAATTGTGAAGCATGATTATTCTGTCTATTACCATCCTCAGAAGTAAAGAGGGAGGAGAGAGTTTGAAATTACATCAACACAGGAAAACACTGGGAATATTTATTAGAAACTGAATACCTGGAGATATATATTATTATATGATAACCTTATAGAGCGAACATATGCTTCCTCCTCAAATGGCATATATTCTGTAGAGAAAAAAAGAAATCTCTCATTAATTCCCACCTATTCATAAAATACCTCTGTATGTTAGGGACAAAGGATACAAAGTTGGGGGTGCTTACTTTCAAGAAACTCACATTTTAGATAAAGAACATAGGTTAAAAAATACAATAGTATGCCCTCTTATACTTTTGCCCAGTATATTTTTATATACAGGTGGCCAATAATGGTTGGCTCATGAAAACATGGAAAATTTTTCTATTGTGGCTCAGCACACCTCCTGGGTCTTTCTTGACTCTGAATGTGGCAAATTTCCACTCATTTTCAAAGGGGAAAGTGAGAAGATAAAAAAAAAATAATATAAAAATCAAGAAATTGGATTCAATACTATAATTTCTAATAATGGTAATTAACTGAAAACATCATATGCTAACCTAAAGATTACTTAAGGATACACAGACAAACACACAAACACACACACAGAAACACACACACACACACCCCCTTCTAGAGGTAAGGGTCAACTGGAGACCAGAGGTTTAGACCAAGAGCCTCTCAATAAACTGCTGGATGGAATGGATCTTTTCAGCTGCAAGTCTTCTTTGGTAGGGACAGAACATAATATGATTATCCCAGAGATGCCACAGGCCTGTTCCAGAGCCTGTCTAGAACATGCAAACACATAGGACATATTCTTGTCTTCACACAGTATCTGCATGTGTAGAATTATCTCCAAGGCATCTCTGGCCATTATGATGATTTTAGAGATGCCTTTTTTAAAGGTCTCATTAGCTCCTTTACAAAGTTAAGTGCAGTTGCTTGACTGCTGAACTGGTTCCAGTAGTTTTTTTGCTGAAGCTGTAGGCTTTTGATTCATATCAGCCTCTGTGATTACTGTGGTTCTGTAGTCCACCTGCTCTTCAAAGAGCATTGCCAAATCATAACAGTAGAAAATATTTTCTGTGTTTTTAATAGACAAATCAAGGCCATTTTCTTCTAAGTAAATTTTGGGTTACTTTTCTTTTAATGCATTCCCTTGAACCATGTCTATTGCAATTCACCTAGTATTCCTCTGTCTACCCACACAGTCTCTTGAGAACTTTCACTAGTCAGTCTGACATATCACTACTCAAAGAAGAGACAGTCTTCTTCTAATTTGAAGATTTCAATATCTATACTCCTTGTTCAGATCAGTTACAAAGAGGCTTAGTTAAATGCATTCTAGGGCAATGTCAGGTCACATTCTTCCATTTGGAGAAGTAGAGTTTACAGATGCTTTTCCCGTGTCTTTTTGTATGCCTTTTCTTCCTTGATAATATTCTGGAATTAGAATCAAGGGGTGGGGTTCAGAAAGAGGATGCAGAATTCTGTAAGAAAGCTGGCTTTAATTAGGGACAGTGTTGATCACCAATCTGAAGTCCCTGTTCTACCATATCTTCAGTGAGCAATCACTAGTTTCTAATCACCCACAATTTGTTTAGAGACGAGCTCAGAAACTGAATCAATCATACCTTAATACCTAAAAGTAAATAAATAAAACAGAATAATAACATACTTTAGGACCTCAGTAAGTACTTCTTGAAAATATAAGCATCCTAAATTTGCTCTCTTACCTATATCTATCAATATCTATATCTATATATATCTATCTATATTCTCTTTAGAGGGAAAAACAAGAAGTCACTTTTTCTGGTTTGATAACTTCTTATGAAAGATATACTTCTTAATCATTGATATATGTAGTACATTTTATCTCACAATTCAGTAATTCCACCCTTTATAAAGGAATTTACCAGCTTTTATAATGAGAAGTTACTAGTCTCTGGTTATGAATTTTTTTTTCTAGAGGAATTAGAAATCTTCTATCAGCAAAGATGTTCTATGCTGCATGTAACAGAAACCCCAGTGCAAACAGTCTTAATAAAAAAGTATTATCTCACATGTAAAATATGGGGGCTATGGCTTAGCTTCTGCAGTTCTCTTGGCTCTACCCTCAACTATGTTTTGACTTTATAGTCAAGCCAGTAGAAAGACAACTCCAGCACTTCCAGGCATTATATCTAGAGTTGGCAGAGCCTATTGGAATGGAGTAATCATCATTTCATATATGTTCTTCAGAGCAATGAGTACCTATTACCAGGAGTCCCATAGAAAACTTCTCTCACATGTCATTGTCCTGCATTTGGTCATGTGCCCTTTTCTAAAGGTACAGTGGCAAGGAGAATGTGATAGGCTTAGAGTAATCATTTAGTCAACCACAAATGATTTGGGCAGCAAAAGCTATATATGAGGCTATACATTTTTGAAAACAAAATGAAAATTTCCATCTATGAGTTCTTTTAAAGCTAAAGGTCAGATGGCTTTTATTTGGGTAAAAAAATAATGATATTTGAATGATCAAATATACACCATTTTAAAAGAGTATATGCAAAGTAATCTTCTATTGAAAAATTATTGAGTAACTCATAAAATATACAATTTTAACAACTTTGATTGAATTAGACTTGATTGGATATGTTGTTGTATCTTTTAAAAGAAATTTTCTAATATTAATGAAGATAAATGAAACCAAAAATTATGAAAAACTATTTAATTTCCCTCAAGCTTTCTTTATGCTCAGATCATTGATTCTTTCTGTTTTCTTCCAAGGGGTAGAAATCACAGTTGCCATAAAGTAGCCTAATAGCTCTTTTATAACTCTTGTTACAAGTGGTGATTTTAATTTTCCGTTAGTTTGATAAGTTATAATACTTATGAACTCTTATTTCTGCTCCTGGGACAATATAAGAAAAATTTACCACATGACTACTTCTTTTCCAGATAAATTATAACTGGATAGAAGAAGATTGATGTCTTAGGGATTCACAAGATGGGAAATAACAGTTTATGATAAGTATTTAACACCTTTGCAGGTCAAATGGTCTGGTCATGCAATAAGTAAACGCATTTAATTTAGTCTTACTCATAATTTATCAAGCTATTTGATCATGTGTTTATAGTACAGTAGAGTAAAAGTTAATATTTGATGAGATCTAGTTTGCTATCAAGGTACTTTGAGAGATGTTGAGTTAATGAATGGAAAAATGAAAATACTAATAATCACAGAGTTGGACTGGGAGTTTTTGAAGGTTGAGTCTCTATAAGCAGAAGCTAAGACAGGGTTTGGAGTCCAAGGTGTTTATTAGATTATTAACAGCTGTGAAAGGAAAGGGAGGAAGCAGGATTGGGCAAAGTGAGTAGCTGAATTGTGAAATAGGCCTGACAAAGCCTTACCCTGACTGATGGAGAACTCTGAGAAACATCATCAGAATTGTTCCACATTGGATCAGAAGTGCTGAGCCTTTATATCTTCACCATGTTCAGTTGGAAGATGTGGGCTTCTTGGGAAAATAATGTGACTTCAGGTGGCTCTCTCTAGCTGAGGCAGAAATTAATGGAGATGATAGCTGGAGGCTGTTTGCTGACTGCACTCCCTACAACTGAGCGGCAAGTCCTTCCTTGAAAAGGGATCTGAGTAGTTAATCTCTGTGTCTGCAATAGTCCTCACTGGTGCTGCTTATATCCTATTCTCCATATAGTCCAGAGAGCTGCTCCTCCAGGATTCCTGAGGGCTTCTCTTTCCTGAAGAGAAAGTGGTGGTCCTTGTAAACAGAGATCCCAAAATATGTGTTCCTTTTCAGGTTGGAATAGAAACAAATGCATTGGCCAAATCAAAGCAGCTATACTTTATAATTCAATGGGGCTCTTGCTGTATTTGCTGGTGAAGGTGCACCACCTTTGTAGAGCAGAACATGTATCCATTCAGAGAACGGTTTACAGGTTCAGAATGTACAAAATCCCCCAGTGAGTTATCAGGAGTGAAGGTAAATGGTATCACTTCTACTTCCCGCACTTGGTTTCTGGACCTGCCTATTTATCCAATGGGAATAATATAAAATAATTTTAATGCATATACTGCATTCTGGAGGAAGGTGCTCTATCTATCCTAACAGAATAATGCCTCTCATCTGGTCCCTCATCTGTACCTTCACAGCCATTCCCACACTCTGGGAAGCTTCTGAGTAGTGGTGTAAGTATGCATCCAGCCAATCCTGTGGTCATCACTAACTCCCACAGCTTCTTTGCAGCAAAGTGTTTCTCTGATGTGGGGTGATGTTATGGGGTCTCATGCCAATAGATCGATTACTCCATAATAATTTAGATAGTTGTGCTTGCTGAGGTTTTGTGAGCAAGTAACAGAAATCCATATCCATAATAGGTGTCCATTCCTATGAGAACAAATGTCTGGACCTCCAAGTATGGAAGGTGCCCATTTGGTCTCCTAAAGAAACTGTGCCATATTGTAAGCTGAGAGTTGTTTTCTGTTGCCAGTAGGTTGGGAATTAGGTTCTAGCAGTGTCTAGATCAGCCTGGATAATCAGAGGCCCATGTTGTTGGGTCCATGCAAAGATTCTATATCTCCCACCACAGTCACTTCATTTATATGCCTAGCATACCCAATTTGAGGTGGTTGTTGACATAAATCATTGAAAATATAAGATGTTTATTTAATGCTTTTCCATGGTGTATATGTAATATATATATATATATATATATAAAGATCGTCACACTTCATGCCTGTTCCCATATGTTTAATCGCATATTACTCAAGATCTGCTTATCTCTGATCTTGCAGGGGTTTTTTTTTTTTCTTCCTAGGGCCATGACTAGCTTTGCAATCCATTCACTACTACACATAAATACTTATATATTTTTGTCTCAGTTCAATTCTTTCTAAATACAAAGTGGGTGACCAGTGGTATTGCCCAAAGCTATGCCCATCGAAAGGATTCACAGCAGTCTTTCAAGGTCATCCCTAAGTGAGTTTGTAATGAAATTAACATCCATTTGTGGCTCATAGCCACATATTGAACCAACGCACACATAATTCAAGTTTGGGCTTTATTTTCCTTCAGCTGGTCATATGGGGACACTGATATGACCACAGTTGTGAGCTCTGGGACAGGCACTAGTCAACAACGGTGGATGCCGTTGTGGTCGTCTGGGTTTCCTATTCATGCAGATTTCTTATGTTCTGTAATCCTTCTTACGTGCACTTTGGGATATGTCTCTGCCATCTTACGATGATGAATTTCTTCTAGGCCCACCTAAACTTACAATTGTTTGGCTGACAAACCTATCTCTGGATAGGTAGTTTCGGATCCATGGTCATTTGAAGACTCATGATCAGTCATTCTGTTTCTAATAGGGCCCAAGAGCATTCCACAAGTTGTTTTTTAAAAAGGTATGCAATGCAATCATCTCCTTTATGTAGCATAATTTTGCTCTGGAAACTTTGAGGTTTCTCTACACGTGAATGATTTTCTCTGGTGAACAGCATGGCCTTGTTCCAGAATCCCAGTGGCACTCATTGTGATTCTCCCACTGGGGTTTACCACATCTTCCATACTGCATCTTTTCTAGCCATGATATCTTTAACACTATAGGATCTACAAAATTATATGACTCTGTGTCAGGACCATTTTTACTGTAACCTGGATCTGCTGTACGCCTTTTCTTACTCTAGAATCTTTTCAAAGCTGGCTGCATTCCATTTCATTCAGTATGTGGGCCTTAGCTGTATTTGTAGGTGTGTAGTATGCTGCCACAAGAATCTGAAGAAATGTACTAGTACTGCTCTTTTTGTCCTGGTAGGATGTGAAAAATGCAATAATTTATCTCATTTTGTAAGGGGATGATAGAGCATCCGCCGGGCTTTTAAAAGTTTTATGGATGTGGTGGGTTCTTCACTCTCTGTGGAGTATATGTGTCTTATTGAGACCTTTAGCATTGTCTTGCTCACTTGGCTTGAGTAATAAAATGATAATGATGTAATGTACTAATGTAATGTTCTGTGAGATATCTAGATGATCCAGATCTCTTCAGACTATGCTATTACAGAGGGGGGTTGCAGGGAGAGGGAGAATTATCTTAGCACTGGGAAAAAACTGTAAATGTATACTATTGTATGTTCCCTATCAATGTGAACTATTTATGATCTTTTCAGATTGGGATAGAAATTAATGTGTTCATCAATCAAAGACCATATATTTTGTTCTCAAGACCATATTAATCTGCTCTAGCCAAGAAATCCACCTGACACAGTGGTTTTAATCAGGCTAATACCTCCTTGAATGTGGGTAATCTTCTGTCATTTTACATGATCCATTCATTTTCTATAGAGGCCAGAATGGTGAAGTAAATGAAGAAATGTTAGTGACCACCAACCTTACTTTTCTGAGGTTAATTATAGGGGTCATAAATCTCCATCATTCCTCCATGAATGCAATATTAGTTTTGATTCACTATCTTGGCCAGGAGAGGGACAATATCAAAGACGTCCACCTGACTTTTTCACTATTATCTCTCTTATACCACAGGCCAAAAAACCAAATGTGAGGCTTGCACCAACTGCCAAGTCTGTAACTCCAAAATATATATGTGTAGACCAGAGAAGTGACACTGGGTAGGTCTGTGGGCCTAGTGGAATCACTAAGATGACTATGACCTGAACTCCATTTATTACTTGCCCTGCATATGACACCGCTCTTATAAGGACTCTAATGATGGTGAAGCTTCTGGCTACCAATGCCAACTTAGACCCTGTGTCCAACAGTCTTAAGATATGTAGATATCCTTCTTTTTTAAATCTAGAGTTACCTGAGTAAGTGCCATGGAACGCTTTGGAAAAATAGTGGAAAAATCATTACTATGTGTACATGCTGTGGATCCTTCTCCCTAGGGAAATTGGACAAAATTTCAGAAAATAAGCTCCACATCTGAAAACAGGTCCATACTAAAATTGGACAAGGAACCATAATCTTATTGGGCTGATTATCATCTGCTACTTATTAATTCTTATTTTCTCTTATGGTAAAGGTGCCCACCTATTTTTCCCCTAGGTAAATGGTTTTCTTTTAGTGATATTAGTAACTCTATATAGGTCAGGTTTTCTTGGCTGTCACTCCAAACTCACATGTCATAACAATAATTGTAAAACCTTCCCTTTTGGTGCTTAAGCAACACCATCTGTTCTGTACTTTCTCAAGGTCATATCATCTTCAATGATATCAATGAGACAAGTTCTGTAACCAGCGTATGCTACCATCAACACTGGCTGAGAGAGGTGTTTTTAGTAATGCTGATTCTCCTGTCACCACTGAATTCCTTATGGCCTTGATACGTGGTGTGTCCTTTGGAATACAATCATCTGGATGATTTTCAGGGCAAACACTACATATTCATGCCTAAATGCCCACTCCTTTTAATAACTTCCTTTTACTATTTGCCATGGCAATTCTGTCCTTCAACTTCCTTCATGTAGGCCATCACTTTTTCTATGAGTCTAAGTGTCATCCTAGTAGCACACCTCTCTGACTCCTTGCCAGATATTAAATCTAGTGTGTTCTGGGTGCTCTCTCAAATAAATGCATTCTAATAGTCTTCATCAAGCATTTTCAGAATCCAGTCCTCTCTTTACTCTCCGGGTTCTTCTTCTTACTAGATCTTGCAACTACTTCGTGATATAGTCTTCTTTCTCCTGTATCAGGCCTAGGAATGCCCCAGCAATGTTATTTTCAAAAGTGACCCCAGTTATTGGAATAATAAACATGGGAGAGGCTGAGAAGGTGACTTACATTTTCTTCCATTATGAGGATAAGAGATGGAGTGTGCATGTGTATGTGCATGTGTTTTTTTGCGTGTGTGTGTGTGTGTGTAATGGAGACACAGGGCATTTCTTTAGGCTAAGAAGTTTGAGAGGAGGCTGGGGAGTTAAAATATATATGGGAATCTACTCAGATGTCACCATCTCATCTAAAGACATCCACTCAAATGTCAAAATCTCAAATTTTCCCAACCAAGGCCCTGGGCTTGTCATAAGAGACCTGCCTTTGCCTGGCATTTACTTTTCTTTGCAGTTTAGTCACTCAGACAATTACATCATGGGCATGGTCCTTAACATTTTCTTCTCTTCTGCTGTAGGAGATAAGAGCTTCTTTAGTGTAACCAAAGAGACCATCTGGTTTTCATGCTTCTTTTTCAATTGTCTGTTATTTGCCCTCATCTATTCTTTACCTTTCTGTAGTGCATCAGTAATATTTAGAAGTAGTCATTTAATACTAAAACTCACTACTATATCCCGTTATTCTGCTACTATCCCAATTTACCTCTGTTAAAGTTTAAACAACTAAACTGACACCTTATATAAAGGAAAATTTGTGTTTCTCCCATCAGTATTGGTGGGTCCTTATCCAAAAGGATAGTGAAAAGTTCAAAACCCCAACTTATTGCCTGCTTTCTCAGACCAGTCCTGATATCTACTATCTCAATTTGGGTTTCTCTGAAGTGGAAGCTGAAACAGTATAGGGTGTGAGAAGTTTATTATAGATCAATACCTGTGAGAGGAAGGAGAAGGAACTGTATTGGACAGAGTGATAAATTGTGATCAAGGCCCCCTAAAAGCCCTGGTTAACTCACTGGGGAGCTTTGTAGTGATTAGTGCATGTCTGAGTTGTCCCACATCAGGCCTAGGTGGCACACTGCAGTTGAGGTAGACCCTAACAGTTGTGACAAATGGAAGCCATCTGCCAACTACACTGTGTATCTGGGTGGCAAATTACCTTGAAGGAGGATCTGCATGGTGCGATGTCATGTCTACTACAGGGGTAAAAAAGAAGTCCTCTAAAGGAAATTCTACCTTTCCTATTTGGTTTTATGTAAAGCCAGAGTTAAACAAATCTAGATAGATGAGAAACTATCTTCACTCTGAAGGACTTTAGTAAAGAAAATTCTAAAGCTTTCCTATGACCTTTTATTTCAAAACTGTGCTAAGGTAAAACCATGGTAGCTTGGAGAAAGAAGCTTTTGGACAACCTGTTTAGGAAACATTTATTTTTCCTTCCTGGTGATGCAGAGAATTATAAGGCTGAATACACTGCAAGTGTAATTCACTAGACTCTTATTGTTAGGTCAACCATCATGGCAAGCTAAGCACTCTGTATGCCCAGGGACAATATTTCTTTTAAGAACAGTAAGCTTCTGCCCTAAAGATAGGTAACAGCCCTTTGAAATAGAACACAGATTTTGTGCAGAGAAAATTGTTGAAGAACCAAAAATAAATCTATTTAAAATGGTAGACTATATAAATTTCCCTGTGGTTTCTTATCTTTTTACTTTTGATGTTAGTCTCAAGTATTTTATATTATTTGTTCATATAAAATAAGGACAATTTAACAAAAAATATTTACTCTTAGGTATTTCAAAAATCATAATCTACCTTCCTCTTAGGAAAGATGTTCTAGTCAACAATTTATGCATCAGGTTTTATAAATATAATTTCATTGATTGAGTGGCATTTTATAATGCAGAAATATTTGTGGTTTTTAATTCTTTGTGATTCAATAGCATAGGAAAATGCCTCTATTTTCATTCAGCCCAGATTTTAATGTCACTACTATGTGACAGACGTTATATTAGAGGCTGAGAATAAAAAAATAAATAAGAAATATGGATAACACATTATAAGCTGCTCATGATGATATTAGGTTTGAAATCAAACTGGGCTTTTAGGATGCAAGAGAGTATAAATGGCACCCTCAGGCTCTCTCATTAGGAGATTTATATGGAAGGAGTAAGAAAACCTTATTACCTGGATTCTCTATATTTTATACAATTCTTTGTACATGATCCCTGTGAACCTGATTAAACATGAATCTCTGTTATGTCTCTGTAGATCTAAAGGCTGGGTCCTCTTAGGGCTCAAGTTGGCATATTGCAGGGTATAACCAAAAAGGAATTGTGGGAGATTTTGTGGCCAAACTCTCACTACCCCCAAATGGTTCTTGATAGGAAAGAGCAGTTGTGTGCAGTATGCCTTGAACCAGAGCCTCTCTCAAAACCACATGCAAATGTTAATAGTATCATATAAATTGCATCATATTTTTTACTTTTTTATGTGTTATGACTTAACATACCTCTTTGTGGGAGGTTTTGAGTCATTCATATTACTGAATTTTCTATTTGGAGCGCACATAGATATAAAGAAATGTAAAGGAAATCATTCATGCACATTTCTTGGAATCAACAGTCTCAGAATCTGACTGATTAGTGTCTTCAAATGCTATCACAGTTGATTGAAGAACACTGAGAATAAAGGTGTAGGTGGTGCAGGAATGAATATTGTTCACACTATGAACTCTGATTTTTTTCAGGTTACAGAGGAACAGCCTAAAGGAAAATGTAGGTCAAGTGCTTTTATCCCCTGCAACTTTCAAAAGAGCAATCACAAAAATCACAGTGACTGGCCCTGATTTTCAATGATGAAAAGAGGAGTCCAGTAGGTGAAAAAGCAATGGGCAAGTATTTTTAAGAAGTATTTTTAAATACATAGCAGCATACATCAGATTTCTTAAAAATTAGGAATATATTTGATTGATTTAGCCTAATTTGACTCTGGCTTATTAGATTTGGCTTTTGATGTGACCATTTCTGGTTATTATCCTCTTAATGTGACAGTGGATAAAGGAAAAATTGAACATATGTTTATAAGGCACCATGTTTAATGTGCTCTAATTCTCTAATTAACACATGACCCTTCACAAAACAATTATTTCCTAAACCTGTGGATGTTTAAGAGGTTAGAGCTGCTTTGTTCATTAGTGTCATTTTTATGAAATCAGATCCACTTAGTCTTAGTCTCTTGTTTAAATACATTATGCTAATTTTTTAAAGTAGTATATAATCATTTGGAGAACTTCCTATTATCTCAAAATAAGATACGTTTGTTATCTAAATAAACTTTTCTTAAATTTCAGGAATAATGTTATTTTAATTGGGACAGTATCCATTTAATTAATATTATAATTCAATTTCTAATGAAACTTCCTGTATCATTAGAATTGGCTGTGATAAATCTTCAGTGCTAATGCTAACACATGATAAAATGTTAGAGGTATGAGTAGATCACATATAAGTATGACTAGAAAAGTACAGGCATGCTGTGTTTTATCGTGCTTCACTTTACTGCACTTGGCTGATACTGCAATTTTACAAATTGCAGTTTTGTAGCAACCCTACATCTAGTAAGTCTATAGGTACCATTTTCTCCAACAGTGTGTGTTCATTTCCGTTTTCTGTGTCACATTTTGGTAATTCTTGTAATATTTCAAAATTTTTCAAACAATTGAAAATATTTCAAACTGATCCATGATTTTCGATGTTACTATTGTAATTGTTTTTGGGCACCATCGACTGCACTTACACAAGATGGCAAACTTAAAGCAATAAATGTGTGTGTACTGGCTGCTTCACCAACCAGCTGTTCCCCCATTTCTCTCCCTCTTCTTTGCCCTCCTTATTCTCTGAAACACAACAATATTTAAAGGAGGCCAATTAGTAACCGTACAATCACCTATAGGTGTTCAAGTAAAAGGAATAATTGCATGTCTCTCACTTTAAATCAAAAGCTAGAAATGATTAAGTGAAGAAAGCATGTCTAAACTCAAGACAGGTTAAAAGCTAAGCCTCTTGCACCAGTTAGCCAAGTTGTGCATGTGAAGGAAAAGTTCTTGAAGGAAATTAAAAGTGCTACTTCAGTGAACACACAAATGATAAGAAAGAGAAACAGCCTAATTGCTGACATAGAAAAACTTGTAGTTGTCTGGACAGAAGATCAAACCAACCACAATATTTCTTTAAGCCAAAGCCTAATCCAGAACAAGACTCTAAATCTCTTCAATTCTGTGAAGACTGAGAAAGGTGAGGAAACTGCAGAAGTAAAATTTGAAGCTAGCAGAGGTTGGTACATGAAGTTTTAAAGAAAAAAGCTGTGTACAACATACAAGTGCAAGGTAAAGCAACAAATACTGATGTAGAAGCTGTAGCGAGTTATCCAGAAGATCTAGATAAGATAATTGGTGAAGGTGGCTACACTAAACAACCGATTTTCAATATAGACAAAACAACCTTCTATTGTAAGAAGATGCCATCTTAGATATTCATAACTAGAGAGGAGGAGTCAATGCCTAGATTCAAAGCTTTGCAGGACAGGCTGACTCTCTTGCTAGGAACTAATGCAGCTTGTGACATGAAGTTGAAGACAATGATCACTAATCATTCTAAAAGATCCTAGGGCTCTTAAATATGTTAAAGCTACTCTGTTTGTACTCTGTAAATGGAACAGCAAAGCTTGGATGAGGGTGCATCTGCTTACAGCCTGGTTTACTGAGTATTTTTTTTTTTTTTTTGAGACAGAGTCTCACTCTGTTGCCTGGGCTAGAGTGCCGTGGCATCAGCCTAGCTCACAGCAACCTCAAACTCCTGGGCTTAAGTGATCTTTCTGCCTCAGCCTCCCGAGTAGCTGGGACTACAGGCATGCACCACCATGCCTGGCTAATTTTTTTTTATATTTGTAGTTGTCCAGCTAATTTCTTTCTATTTTTAATAGAGACGGGGGGGTCTCCCCGTTGCTCAGGTTGGTCTCGAACTCCTGAGCTCAAACGATCCACCCGCCTCAGCCTCCCAGAGTGCTAGGATTACAGGTGTGAGCCACAACGCCCGGCCTGGTTTACCAAGTATTTTAAGCCCACTGTTGAGACCTACTCCTCAGAAAAATAAAAGATTCCTTTTGAAATATCACTGCTTATTAGCAATGTACTTAGTCACCCTAGAGCTCTCTGATGGAGATATGCATGGAGATTAATGTTGTTTGCATGTCTGCTAACACAACTTTCATTATGCAGCTCATAGATCAAGGAGTGATTTTGACTTTCAAGTCTTTTTCAAGAAATACATTTTGTAAGGCTATAGCTGCCATAGATAGTAATTTCTCTGATGTATCTGGGAAAATTTAAATTTAAAACCTTTTGGAAAGGAGTTACCATTCTAGATATCATTAAGAACACATGTGACTCATGGAAGGGGGTCAAAATATCAAAATTAACAAGGGTTCGGAAGAAATGTGTCCAGCCTTCGTGGATGACTTTCAGGAGTTCAAGACTTGAGTGGAGTAAATAACTACAGATGTGGTAGAAATAGCAAGAGAATTAGAAGTGGAGCCTGAAGATGCGACTGAATTGCTGTAATTTCATGATAAATCTTAGATGAAGAGTTGCTTCTTATGGAATATCTAAGAAAAGAAAATCATTTCTTGAAATAGAATCTACTCCTGGTGAAGATACGATGATCATTATTGAAAGGACAAAAAAGAATTGAGAATATTATATAATCTTAGTTGATAAAACAGTGCCAGGGTTTGAGAAGATTGACTTCAGTTTTGAAAAAGGTTCTGCTGTGGATAAAATGCTATCAAACAGCAATGCATACTACACAGAGAAATCATTCATGAAAGGAAGAGTCAATGGGGCAAACTTCATTGTTATCTAATTTTAAGAAATTGCCACAGCCACCCCAAACTTCAGCAACCACCACTGTGATCAGTCAGCAGCCATCCACATCAAGGAAAGACCTACCAACAGCAAAAATATTACAATTCTTTGAAGGCTTAGATAATCATTAGCATTTTTGTGCAATTAAGTATTTTTAATTAAGGCACATGCATCGTTTTTTGTCATAGCCATATTGTACACTTAATAGGCTATAGTACATTGTAAATATAACCTTTATAGGCACTGGGAAATAAAAAAAATTCATGTAGCTTAATTCATTGCAATATTCACTTTATTGAGGTGGTCTGGAACTGAACCTACAATATATCTGAGATGTGCCTGTAATGCAAAAATCTTCCTGCTTCAGTAAGTTTTTTTTTGTTTGTTTGTTTGTTTTAGCACTGTCTTCAATTCTGAGGCAGGCCATGATATTTTACCAGAATTTTGGGGATACAAGATGTTGACAAAAATGTTCTACTCTGAAGTAATATATTATATCAAAAGATTTTTATTAACTGTAGTATTATATAAAGGTTTGAAAACAGTATGGGGAGAGAGGTGTGTGTTGGAGTTCAAAGACACAGAGTAGGTAATAGAGAAAGGAATGCAGAGGGAGAGACAGAAAAATGTATGGAGTGGGAAGACTGGTCATATTTATCTATTTTATTATTTTGCCCTTAATTGGCCCAAGAGACAGTTATCTGGACACACCTCTTGGAAAACTGGGATGCTATAGAAGGAAGAAGAGGTGATACAGAATCAATGGAGCAATCTTGGGAAAATCATTCTATCTTAGCTCTTAGTGTTCCAAATAACTCTCTAGAAAATGAAGGTGTTGAATCTGTTCAGTGGTAGTCAACTATAAGATTTCTGTATAATAGCATACCATAAGGAGTTATGAAATGTATCATAAGAAATTTTCTCCCTAAGTAGTGGGATAAAGTTTTGACATATTAAAAGATTTTCCCTTATCAGTAATTTTCTTCCACCATGATGATTAGGTCTCAAGGTGGGGACTTGTTGGCCTTGCTATGAGAAGAAAAAATACTACCAAGGCAGGATATAGGGGGCGACTTCAGGTCAGTTTGTACCAGAAAAGAATGGGAAATATAATGGGTTTTGTTGTTGTTGTTGTTGGGTTTTTTTGTTTGTTTGGTTTTTGGTTTTTTGCCCAGGGGGAAGAAATTGAAGGCATTGGGAGGCATAAGAGAAAGGAAAGACAGAGAAACTGAGAGAGAGTCAGGGCCAAATGGTTAGACACAGCATCTTAGCTAATTGATAAGAGCAATGAAGTTAGCCCTTTGTTGGGGTTAACTTTTTGGGAAGGAGGGGTAGAAACAATGTGATAAGTTTGGAGTAATAGTATCTTGCTTCTCAGATATAGCCTAGTAATATTGCAACAAGGCTCAGCACTTATCTCTTCATGTTACTACATCTTGATAATTTGAATTTAATACAGGAGAAAAAAGTTAAGAAAAAGGGGAGATAGAAAACCCAGAGTTAACTGAGATTAAAATACATTGCCTTAGATCAGTGTTTTAAGATCAGTATCTTCTAAATTGCTGACTATAATTCAATGCCATATTTGAAATAAATTTGTGGCTTAAAAATAGCATAAAATAGAAAGATGCAAGTGTATTCCATATAGTGCTAAGTATTGTTTAGTGAAATTTGAGGTCAAGAGCTCAAATTTTATGTCAAGAGCTAAATCTACATATCTCTATACATACATATACATACTTCTATTGTATTAGGCCACAGGGATAAAATATATAATATTTCTTCTTGTGAGTGGATTGAGGTCAAAAGATGTTTAAACACAATTATGACTTTTTTTTAAACTAGAAGAGATTTAGTTACCTTAAATTTAAATTTAAGCTTTCTTTTTCACTACCAAATGGTAATGGAAACTCCAGAGTAAAGATGAAAGCAGTTATTGAAAATAAATCAATTTTTCTCATATCTGAGTTTTGGTATGTACATTTTGACCTTATGCACTAGTTAAAATACTTGAATGTGTTCATATGTTATTTACTTTTTAAAAACTATCTTCACTTTCTCTTTTATTATGATAAGCTTTCTTGATAGAACAGGTGTAGGGGAATTATAGACAATATATTGAGAAGTATGCCTATTCTGGGAAGTCCCCACAATTTTGTTTACTGCATTCTATATCATTTACTATTAGAGTCATAATGGAAAATGTTGATTTTTCTTGCACTAGGAATCCCTCCATATTAGTCTATTTGTTTTTCAGACCCTGGTAAAGGAGGGAAGCTTGGGGCAACTCTGGGAATATGAAATAAGGAAGGGGTTCTTAGAATTCTGCCAGTGCTTCTCTCATCAATTGTCTTGAGTGAGACAATCAATGCCTACCCCCTCATATGGTGACACATTTGATCATTTCGGTGTCTTTAGGAGTAAGATAACATGGTATGTAACAGTCTTGCAGGAAGAAAGAATTGATAAAAATGGGTAGAGACTCAAGAAGTCCCTTCCCTATTTCTTCCCTTTCAACTGCTCATGTCTGGTGAATTATAACAGAAGTGACTCTTCTTTAAGTTGATTGTCCCTGGGCATGGAGGGTAAAGCCTTGACCTGAAAAGTGTTTGGTGCAATTTCCAGTCCTTGGGGTTCTCCACCCAAGGATGCATCCATCTCCACTATCCTTGAATTCACAGGGCTTGACACAAAATAGCTATAGACCAGATGTTAGTTGCTTAACTAAGTAGTAAATATCCCCAAGGGAATATGAATGCTCTAGCTCTTCTTAGCATGTTATTTTTGCATCCAAACTTTGGAATAATATATTTATTAATAGTTATGTGGAAAAAAAACTCCTCAGGCTTTTTTAAATTGAAGTTGCATTAAATCTATAGATTTGTGTGTTTTTTTATCAATGGATATAGTTATCACTCCATTTTTGTGGGATATTTTTTGATGTTTCTTGATAAAGTTATAAAATTTTCACAGTGAAGTGACTGCCTGGCTTTATTTAAAGTATCTCTAAGGTAGTACATATTTTCTAACACTATTGTAAAAAATGTATCTTACCTTTAGTTACATATCCCAGTTATTTGTTGAATGTGTATAGAAATGCAATTTGCTTTTGTATATTAACCATTATCTAGTTATTTTGATAAAACTCTCTTATCTTCTAATAATTTGTAGGTTTTTTTGAGTTTTCTGTGTAAATGATAATATCATCTATTAAAAAAACAGTTTTATTTCCTCTTCTGTAATCCCCGTGCCTCTAAATATTCATCTTATTACACTGGCTATAATGTTGAGTAAAAGTCAATAAAAGGACAATAGTGGGCAATGTTTTCTTTTAAAGTTCATTCATAAAACTTTTATTCCACTTACATCAACTTAATACATAAGTTCTTAACAGTTATGTTTAGATTGTTCACAAAAATGTAAGACATTGAACAAAGCTATCCATCATCTCAAGTTATTTCTCTCTTTTTACAGTCATACATTTACAACATAAAAACAAAATATCTAAAACTATTTAAATACGGTTTTTTTTGTTTCATTGTTTTACTGCTGTGATTGATACATATGAACTCATGGATATCAGGCAATTAGTTTTTACTGCATCTTTACTTGTACATTTGTTCTTAGGTTGCCTAAAACATTTAAATACAAATAAGTATACAGCAGGTAAATACAAATGAATGTAAACAACAGGTAACTTTATAAATAAGGGAATACAAACCATTTCTGCCCATATCCACAGCAAAT
The DNA here is from genome assembly GCA_008086735.1 of Cheirogaleus medius. Lineage (NCBI taxonomy): Eukaryota > Metazoa > Chordata > Mammalia > Primates > Cheirogaleidae > Cheirogaleus > Cheirogaleus medius. Next base: position 32,230,420 of record VBSM01003204.1, on the reverse strand, counting down.
CGGGGCACAGTTCTCTCTAAAGGAACACTTCAAAGGTGTGCACATTGCGATTGTGTATTCTGCAAATATACATAGTTCAACATATAGTATCCATTGAGGGATCTATTTATACTTCAGCCTGTATTTATACTTCAGCCTTCAGTTCAAAACTAAAAGTACTCACAATAACTACACCTATGACTAGAACCAATTATCCCTTTTAACTCTCACCAGGACAAATCAATATGTGGGAAGTTCTCTTTGTTTTGATGTAGAAGTAGTTTTAACAATGGCCCAATCTGATAGGATGAGTCAGTTACATTTCCTTTTTGCTGATTTCAAAAGCTCCTTGGTATGCCTGTTGTTACCAATACATAATTGTTTTCAATACTAGCAGCAACCTCAGCCAAGTAACTTAGGAGTTTCCTTTAATTTTCAAATGAAGACTTTGCTCCCCGCTTGTTAAACATTGGGACCAAGAACTTTTCCAAAAGAGATAGTACTTGATGGCAGATGTACTCTTACCTTGGTCCCAGTTTTCTCTGTGTAGTACTTCAGATGACTATCCAAAATGACCTATGGCTTCCTACCGCATTTTTTTTTTTTTTTTTTTTTTTTTTTTTTTTTTTTTTTTTTTTGATACAGAGTCTCACTCTGTCACCCGGGCTAGATAGAGTACAGTGGTGTCATCATAGCTCACAGCAACCTCAAACTCCTGGACTCAAGCTATCCTCCTGCCTCAGCCTCCCAAGTAGCTGGGACTACATGTGCACACCACCACACTTGGATAATTTTTCTATTTTTTGTAGAGACAGGGTCTGGCTCTTGCCCAAGCTGGTCTTGAACTCCTGGCCTCAAGCAATCCTCCCATCTCAGCCTCCATGAGTGCTAGGATTATAAGCATGAGCCACAACACCTAGCCAATCTACACCATTTTTATAAGTAACTGAGAGAAGATTCTTGTCCTCATTGGCTAATTCAGCTCCTTGCTCAGTTATGGATTTGATGCAGGCTACTATGCAATTCTATCACTCAGCCTGCTCAGTTTGGCCTTCTGTGCTAGCTCATTTTTATCCATGACTGGTATCTAGACTGGGTGGTGGTGGATTGGTGTGGGCTCAACAGTCTCTGCCTCTTTGTTTTCAAAGACACTTTTATCAGATGAACAATTTTCTTATCTATTCCAGAATTACTAAGAGTTTTTATTTTAGTCATGAATTTAGCTTGAATATTACCAAATGCTTTCCCTCCACTTATTTGAAATAACTATACTGTTTTTCTCTTTTAATGTCTTCAGAATGTGGTAAATTATATTTATGGATTTTCTAATCATAAGCCTGAGGAAAAGAAGTTTTCTATATTTTCTCTTTATATAATTTATTTTATTATATGTATCCATAAAAGTATGTTTTTAGTTGTTTTTAACTTTTTTGGAAAGAATATTATGCTATATGTGATAATATAGGACATTTTTCATCAATATATCACTAAAGTTCATGCATGTTGTTACAAGTAGCTATAATTCATTCATTTTGACTATTGTTTCATATTTTATTGTATAAATAATTAACAATTTATTGTATATTTATTCACACTAGTTAGCAGGACTTAATTAATAAAGACACTATGTAACTGGCACAGTGAGAAAACTGGCCAATGAAATAGAGAAGTAAGAACTAGACTCATGTACTCATAGAACATTAGGTACATCAGAGGTGGCCTGTCTCATCAATAAAGATGGGTGAGAGGATTCTGTAAGTGGAACTGGGAAACTTGACTATTCACAAAAATAAAATAATTCCTAGATAGATTAAGGACTTGAATTTTAAATACAAAACTGTTAACATCTTAGTAGAACATATTGGTGAACATATTTTAGGCACAAAAAGCACTGAAAATATTTGACAATATTAAAATTAAGAAATTTGGCTTGTCAAAAATAATCTTAAGTGAAAACATAAGTTATAAATGGAGAAAAGTTATCAGCAATAAACACAGCCAGCCAAGAAATGTTATCAAGACTAGCTAAAGAAATACAAATTAGTAGGTATAGCATCAACAACTGAATGGAAAAAAAGAGGAGAAAAAATGTTAAAAGGCATTTTACGTCAGAGGAAATACATACGGCTAGTAAATATATTAGAAATTGACCTCATTCATAGTGAGGGCAATATAAATCAAGACTATTATGAGGTATCTGTTAGGTTTGTTCCGGGTGGGAACCCCAAAATTATCATAAATCCTGTGACACAGAAGCCGGAGGAGTCCGAAGAGTACAAGGTTATAAATCTAACTTTGACCACAGATGGCTGCAGCGACCCGCGGCATTCCTATCCTTCCTATCCCTCCCTCTCTCCTGGTCAGGCTAGCCCCTTCCCTATCTCTGCAGGTGTTACTCATAGCTGCGCAAAGTTAGCCCCGCCTCTATTTCTGCAGGTGTTACTCATTTCCTCTGGAAAAACCCTCTATAAAACCCAAGGCTTTCCCCTCCCTTGGGGTGGACGCTTTTTGACGCTTCATGTCTCTCTCTCGGCTCCAGAACTAACGGTATCGTTTTGTTTTATTTTATTTTATTTTATTTATTCAGGATATTTTGGGAGTACAAACATTTTAGTTACATACATGTAATGCTTTTTGCCCCGCTCAACCCAGGGCTACAAGCACGTCACTTCCCCCCACAGTGTGTTCCGCTTCCAGTAGTTGTGGGTTTCCCCCCCACCACCACCCTGACCGGCACCCGATGAGTATTACTACCATGTGAACACCTTAGTGTTGGTCAGTTAGTACCAATTTGATGGCGAGTACATGTGGTTCATGTTTTTCCACCCTTGTGATACCTCACTTTGAAGGATGGGCTCAATATTGTTTTAGTCTCATTATATTGACAAAAAATTAAAATGCTTGACTGTGCCCTGTGTTGGAAGTTATATACACCTATGTCTCTTGCAAATTGCTGGTGGGACTGTGAAATGTTAAAACCACTTTAGTATTATCTTGCAAATTTAGACATTTGACATACCCTGTGAACCAGCAATTCTAATCTTATATACTATATAAAGCCAAGAGAAACTCATATACATGTATACCAGAAAACATATACAAGAATATTTATATCAACACAGTTCACAATAGCAAAACCTTAGAAACAACACAATGCTTGTCAACAGGAGAGTAGATGAATAAATTGCATATTTATATGATGAAATATGGAACAATAATAAATTGAAACAAATAGCAATAATGTATACAAACTTTAATGGCATATCATTAAGTGAAAATATCTTAAACTATATATGTATTAAAATATCTTTTTTAATAAAGTTAAAAACCACCAAAATCATATACTCTTCAGTGTGGCGTATGAGTTAAAAATCTATAATAAAAAGACAGCAAGAGAATGATGAACGCAAGAATGCAGATAATGATTTCTTTGGGTAAAAGCAATGGAGGAAGCAGGTGAATAGCAGAGGTGAAGATCAGAGGCCAGAAATAAATTACAATCAAGAATCTGGTCTTCATTTGGGGTAGTATGTTCATAAATGCTTATTATGTTAAAGTGAACAATCACATACATTTTAATAATATATGCATAAAAGAAGGTCATGAGTGTACCAGTTGGATTATTGTCAATCCAAGTTTGGGCACTTGGTATCCTTTAAAATTTCTAAAAGCAACATGTCTGGTTATTCTAATCCTTTATGTCTTTTAGAAAATCTAAATGAAGCTTTGTTGACATATCCTGGCACTGGTATGTGTTTATATACCTTCAATAGGGCCATGCATTATTGTTGCCCTGATATTTGAAACTTCATTAGAGATATAAAGAGACTTAGGTGACACTACAACTGCTATCTACTAAAAAAACATACTGAGAAAACAAAAGATAGAGTGGTGTCTCGAATATTCAAAGGTCCCATGGAGATGTTTGCAAATAAGGTTAACATCTGATTCTCCTTGCCTGGGATTCTAATGCAGAGTCAGAAATTGAGGAAGAGATGAGTGCAAGAGGAAGTAGGGGCAGATACTTTCACTGCTGGAATCCAGGGTAGAAATAGCAGCTTGATGAGCCAATGGGCCAAAGTGGAATAAAGTCAGAATTCCAAATGATGTTGCCATCTTTCCTTGGTTAGATTCTATTTATTTCTCTAAATATTTGGATATATAATACTTACTCCCAGCCCAGTCTATAGCTTTTTAATAGGTAAAAGTTGTCCTAATATACAAAGGATAGAGAACATAGTTGTGAATTTGAAATTGCTTGCTTTTCTGAAATTGACTAAAATGTGTACCATTATATAGATATCCTTTTCTAAGAAGTCTGCATAGCAATGGGGGGAATGAAGGGAATCTTCCCCGTTGCACTGAAGGTTCCCTGAAAGATCAACTTACAATAAGGAAGATTAATAAGAGAAGGAGAATTATTTATCATTTGCACGGCAAGAATCACAGAGTGATTTCCTATTATTCCAGTGGGGGCCAGAAATTTACATACCCTCATTTTAGAGGGTAGGGAGAGATGAGGTATACAGTTAATTCTGTTTATGGGCAATAAATGATTACTAGGAAGGATGAATAAATACTTGGAAAAATGAATGGATGGGGGAAAACAGGTTGACTTGCAAATGATTCTCATTGCAAATTAAATTAACCTGAGAGACAGGTTTTATATTTTAAATGATTCAGGCCAAGTCTGGTTGCATTCTTGATCATCTTTCCAGTCATATATTGGAATAACAGGGAGGAGAAGGGAAGTAGATTGTTCTTTTTGATGGGTCCATCTGGCTTAGGCAGATAGAGGGAAAGCCCCTCCCAAGGCCTGTTGATCTCTAAGGGACTTTAATTCAAAATATTCTTTATACCAAGGAGTCATATTTTGAGATAAAATTTCCTAGCTCCCTCACAATTATTATAGTTTCTCTGACAGTACAGTTTATGGAAATAATTATAGTGTTGCTCCAACCCATTAATTAGATTTCAGATATTCCAGATTGTTTTCTTTTTCTGTCACCCATGGTCTTGCTTCTTGATTGAGAGACAGTAGAGTGTAACATTGAAGGTGTAAATTCAGGAGTCAGGTAGACCTGGGTTCGGATTTACCTCTGTCACTTAACTATTTGGTGTTAAGTAAGTAACTTAGCTTTTCTGTACCCTGGTTTCCTCATCTGCAATATCAAAATAATAATAATAGTATCCATTTGATAAGTTTTTACATGAATATAGGATTGATAGAAATAATGTACAGAGAACAATTACCACAGAGTAAGAACTCAGCATATGACAGTTAATGAAGATTGTATTTAGAAATAATTTAGTTCCAATAAAATGGTTGTATAATGATATTTTGTGCTACAGAATTGTCCCGAACTTTGAAAGACTAATTTTCTACCTGAGAGAGGCTGAACTCAAGATCCTTCTCACTTTAGAAAAGGTCCACAGATTCTCAGTGGACCTGTATGTGTTTGTAAATCTGTATATCAAACTAAAAATGATTAACTGAAGAAAGAAAGAACATGTTTGTTTTTATTTCTGGAAGGATTATCAACAACTCTGAGTGTAACAGTGTGATTCTATTCAATAATACTTTGTCTATTCCTGTCAAAGCAGAAGGAAATGTGCTAGGCTGGTGTTGGTGTTTCATTCGGATCACTTAAACATCTATTTGACAGGTACTTCTTATCTCTCTGTGTTTTTTTCCCTGTACAATCTTGGGATAGCATTTATGTATTTTCCTTCTCTTTGGATGAAAAGAAAACAAAACAAAAACCTAAACTAAACAATACAAACACTCCCCATCAAACAAAAACATGTACTTATGTAGCATGATGTAACCAGAAAATTTTCTTCCGTACCAGATCCAGATATCTGTAATTCTAAAGAAAAATAGTATTGACCAATGGTTAGGAAACATAACAAAAACTTGTGGAAATGTTGAGAATCTCCAAGAAATACCAGTTTACTGCTATCACTTAAATTAATAAGTTTATTATCCAGATCTAGAATGTTCTCTACCCCTTAAGAAAATACTGATTCACATGACTCATAGTTATTTATACTCTTAATCAGCACTTTTTTGCATAATAACCAATTTATGTAAAATAAAAATATTTAAAATGACATTCAACCACAAAATATTTTTATAAAATGTATCTTTTTAAAAATGATAAATGGCCATTTTAAGACATCTAAACACTGCAGTAAATTAAAACACCACCAATACTCAGAGAGAGTGTCATTTTACAGGTAAAAAAATACATTTATTCTATTTTACTTTACTAAGTCACAAAGGGAAAGGGTATGTTTATACAACTCAGACTATTTACTTTACTGTGCAAAATAATTCCAATGGGAAAATAATTACTCTTTCTTTCATATTAGAGAATTAGCAAGAGGGAGGTAGCTTTCTAAGCTCTCATCTTGAAATTAAATTGGAGGCTATATTCTGAATCTGTGAACTCCATTTGACTTATGGATCATGAGTGGCTCTCTATATACCTGTAAATTACACCAATAGCATTCTTAGTTCTTATTCCGAATTTTGCTTGTATGTTTAATTAAATGAATACCACTGATAGTTAGAACTAGAAGCATCAAGGTTTACCCTTCTGATTTATGTCAAACTGTCCTCTAAACACAGTGATAGGCTTTTCTGTGGGAACAGGGCATTTGGGATTTCCAGGGTCACAGCTATCCCACAGCTCAATTTAACTCTGCAATTGTGTGTGACTCTGCACCTTCGTAGCATATCTTTTTTTCAGCATATTATGGGAGTACAAATGTTAAGGTTACGTATATTGCCCATGCCTCCCTTCCCCCTTGAGTCAGAGCTTCAAGCGTGACCATCCCCCAGACGTTGCACATCTCACTCATTATGTTTGTATATACCCATCCCCTCCTCCCCCCTCCCACCTGCCCGACACCTGGTAAATGTTATTCCTATATGTCCACTTAGGTGTTGATCCGTTAATACCAATTTGCTGGTGAGTACATGTGGTGCTTGTTTTTCCATTCTTGAGATACTTCACTTAATAGAATGGGTTCCAGCTCTATCCAGGAAAATACAAGAGGTGCTATATCACCATTGTTTCTTAAAGCTGAATAGTACTCCAACCTTAGATCTGAAACTATTAGAATTCTAGAGGAAAACGTTGGAAATACTCTTCTAGACATTGGCCTAGGCAAAGAATTTATGAAGAAGACCCCAAAGACAATCACAGCAGCAACAAAAATAAGTAAATGGGAACTGATCAAATTAAAAAGCTTCTGCACAGCCAAAGAAATTGTCAAGAGAGCAAACAGACAACACACAGAATGGGAGAAAATTTTCGCAAGCTACACATCCGATAAAGGGCTGATAACTGGAATCTATTTACAACTCAGGAAAATCAGCAAGGAAAAATCAAACGACCCTATCAAAAAATCAAACAACCCTATCAAAAAGTGGGCAAAGGACATGAACAGAAATTTTCCAAAAGAAGACAGAATAATGGCCAACAAACACATGAAAAAATGCTCAACATCTCTAATCATCAGGGAAAGGCAAATCAAACCTGCAATGAGATATCACTTATCTCCAGTAAGAATGGCCTTTATCAAAAAGTCCCCAAACAATAAATTTTGGCGTGGATGTGGAGAGAAAGTAACACTCCTACACTGGTGGGACTGCAAACTAGTTCAACCTCTGTGGAAAGCAATATGGAGATACCTTAAAGCGATACAAGTGGATCTACCATTTGATCCAGCAATTCTACTACTGGGCATCTACCCAAAAAATCAAATGACACTCTACAAAAAAGACACCTGCACTCGAAGTTTATAGCAGCACAATTCACAATTGCAAAGTTGTGGAAACAACCCAAGTGCCCATCAGTACATGAGTGGATTAATAAAATGTGGTATACATAGCATATCTTTTAATCATCCTCTAGACCGTGGTTTCTAAACCTTGGAGCTATTGACATTTTGGATCAGATTTATTGGGGCAACAGCCAAATATGCCTCCAATCATTGCCAAATGTCCCTGGAGGGGTAAAATTTCCCCAAGTTAAAAATCACTCTACTCATCCCTAACTTCATTAACCATCCCAAGTTCTCACCATTTTAAGCAATATAAAAAGCACTGTATATCTTTAAAATATATGAAATTCCACTGTAACACATGGGGTCTGATTACTTATTTGTAAATCATTTGGTGGATGCTTTGAGGAATGTACATGATTGGGTTCATTGAGTATGAATCTGAAAATATAAAATTTTATTCTTAATAATCATAATATTAAAGTTGATTGTGAAGAACATTTACCATGGTTTCTTTTGGAGGACTCTGAAGTATAAAATAAACTGAAAACATAGCACTTAGCCAATCAACCTCTTGAAGTATCAGATTTCTGAAAGAAAAACAATACCCCATCCATATCCTAAGGAAATAAGACTTTTTAAATCTTCTCCTAAGAATGTGAATGGCAAATCATAACTTACAATTATTGAAAGATCAAGCCCTAGCTTTTTCTCTATTGAAGTTTCTGTTTAAAGGAGAATGCACAAGGCCTTTAAATATTTAAGAGGTCTCTAAAAGAAGGAAGTGGAAAGAAACAAATCACAACTATAAAACCCTTAGGCTGATTAAGTCAGAGCTGAGGAAGCATTTTATTTCCTCCCTGAAGTCCTAATCTTTTTTTCCCTAATTCTATTTTCTTAGGCTGATATGCCTTGGGTTTCAGATCACCTAACTCCTGGTTTACTAATCTTATATCTTATTTTTTCAATCACTCTTTCTTCTCTATTATATTATCTCTGACAACCTCCCCCCTTTCTACCCATTTTAGTCCCAGAAGTGTGATATAGACCCTTTTTTCTATTAGAGAAGGAGACAAATATATGAGTAAACTAACCAACGAAACATATATACTATGCATCTCTTACTGCTCTAAATGTAGTGACTAATAGGATATCTCATTTTCCACCAGGAGGAGATGTGTTTTATTAAACATAACAAAAACATGAACAAATATCAGACTTTCCACTTACTGAATTCATGACTTTGAGAAATCTTTTATTTCTCTGAACTTCAGTTGCCTTGTTGGTTAATGGGATAATTGAACAAATTGAGAAGAAATATACATATATCTACTTTGCAACATATATATACTAATTTTGCATATAATAAATACAAAACCATTTGTACATAGTAGATATTCAAGAAGAAAGTCTTCAATTTCCAGTATCTTCTACAATGAAACTAATTTATATAATATTTTCATAACTCCCTGCTCTAACTTTTGACTAAAAATTATTTAACTCTAACTTCAGGGAAAGTGTATTGAAGCCATTACCAGCATCTTGATTACCAAAGCAAAAACCAAGTGCTAAAACTGTCAAGTGACAGCAAGTGATTCAACTTTCTTTTTACTGGATTGTTTTCTGGTTAACACACATCTCAATACTTACCCAGAATTTGTTGTCTTTTGGCTTTTGACACTGAACTTAAAGTGAAGATATTTCAAGAAAAACTGAAATGCAAAGGATGTTACGTTGCGTTTACTTTAAGGTTCATTCACTCTGACTTTTACATGACTTGTTAGACATTAGCCTCTCTGTTTTGAAAAGGCCAGGTACATCAGGGTTAGTGCAGAGGGTGAACACGATTAGTTTGCACTTTATCACTGTCATCCAGCTGCTGAATGGCTGCATTTTACATTCCACAGGTAATGAAAGATGTCAGAGCTATTTCCTGGAAATAGCTCTTGCAAGAGTCAAAACTTAGAGAGGACTTGGGACTTCTGATTTTAAGAAAGACTTTTTCCATCCAAGTCCCTCAAATAGCCTACATTCAATTTTCAGTGACAATTTAATAAATATTGTCTCTGAGTGCATTTTGTTAAAACTACTAATGAACTGTGGTAGAATTGTTTCAAAATTTATTTTAAGATATGTAAATATAAGACAAGCTTCAACTTTACTTCAGATATTTGCTTTAAAATGAATTTTAACTCAGGATAAATATCATAATGAGATGCACATTGTGTTGCTATTCATTCTTTATGCTAACTTGCAGACATATGATATTGAAAACTTAAATGACAGCATGTTCACTCAGTGCTATACTGATCTCACTTGCTCCCATCTAAGCACAGCCCAACAAGCTGTGAGCAGCCAAACACTGACAGTTTATTTGGGCATGGGGCAAGGATTTTTTTTTTCTTCATTACATCCTATCACACTTTTCATTTTTTATTCTACTATGGCAGGCTCATCTTCCTCTCACACTGCCAGAGGCTTCGAGGCTACCAATCTGTAATAAATTTCAGCTTCAAACCCACTCAAACGAGGAGAGATCAAATAAGTAAAAATGGAAGTAGACGATAGCTGCTGTTTCCATTCCTACTCATAAAAAATTCTGCAAACTTAGGAGATTTCTTAAGATCCTAAGTATGGTCTTCAGGGATGAACACGAATTGTATGTAAGGAGATTTAGTTTCCAATTCTGACCCTAGAATTTCCCAGCTTAAAACAGTAACATTTCTGGCATCAATATTTCCATATTTACAAATTAAGGGCTGGACTAGGTAATTTCTAGATCACTTATAGCTTGAAAAATATATTCATCAGACAATAAAAACATTTACTTTTTTGAGTAAATAATTGTGTACATACTCTTGATTCTCAATTAGTAGAACAGCAGCAGACTGTTAAACTTTTGGTATGTTTTGGCAATATCAGTTTATAAATAAATGTTTGCTTTAGTGATGATTAATTTTAAGTGTCAACTTGACTAGAACATGATCGTGCCCAAATATCTGGTTAAGCATTATTTCTGGGTATGTTTGTGAGTGAGGCTGTCTCTGGATGAAATTAGCATTTGAATTGGTAGACTGAGTAAAGCCCACTGCTTTCCCAAATGTGGGTGGGCATCATGCAATTGTTTGAGGGGCTGAATAGAACACAATGGTGGAGTTAGGGAGAATTCACTCTCTCTGCCTGGCTTCTTTAGCTGGGACATCGTAAATTCTCTTCTGCTTTTGAACTGGGACTTAGACCAGTCCAATGAATGAATACTCCTGGTTCTGACACCTCTGGACTAGTGTTGGAACTATACCACCAACTTTCCTGGATATTCCACTTGCGGAAAGAAGATTATGGAACTTCTTAGCCTCCATAATTATGTGAGGTTATTCCTCATAATAAATCTCTTTCTTTATATACAGTTGATCCTTGAATAATGTAAGGGTTAGGAGTGCTGACCCCTTGTGTAGTCAAAATTCACCTTTTCTTTTCTTTTCTTTTCTTTTCTTTTCTTTTCTTTTCTTTGAGACAAGTTCTCCCTCTCTTGCCTGGGTGAGAGTGCAGTGGCATCATCATAGGTCACTGCAACCTCACACTCTTGGGCTCGAGTGATCCTCCTGCCTCGGCCTCCCAAGTAGCTGGGACTAAAGGAATGCGCCACCATACCTGGCTAATTTTTCTATTTTGTGTAGAATTGGGGTCTCGCAATGTTGCTCAGGTTGGTCTCAAACTCCTGACCTCAAGCTATCTTTGCACCTCAGCCTCTCAAAGTGTTAGGATACTTTTTGACTCCTCCAAAACATAATTACTAATAGCCTGCTATTGACTAGAAACATTACTGATGACAAACAGTTGATTAACACATATTTTGTATGTTATATGTATTACATACTATATTCTTACAATAAGGTACGCTAAAGAAGAGAAAATGTTATTAAGAAAATCATAAGGAAGAGAACATACATTTACTATTCATTAAGTGTAAGTGGGTCATCACAAAGGTCTTCATTCTTCTTGTCTTCACGTTGAGTAGGCTGAGGAAGAAAAGGAGTTGATTTTGCTGTCTCAGGGGTGGCAGAAGTAGAAGAGGTGGAGGTGGAAGGGGAAGCAGAAGAGGCAGACATACTTGATGTACTTTATTGAGAAAAGTCCATATGTAAGTGAACCCATACCGTTCAAACCTGTGCTCTTCAAGGTTCAATTGTGTGTGTGTTTGTGTGTATATATATAAAAAATACACACACACATATATACAATGTACATATAATATATAATAAATGTAGATATCTATATCTAGAAAGAGATATATCTATAGGATATTTGTGTGTATATACACATATATATTTTATATAGAGATATATAACTATATATATATATATCTAGAAAGAGATTTATCCAAATAAGATATATACTATTGGCTCTGTTTCTCTGGAGATTACTAATACAGTTTTTGAAAAAAGGATTTTCAAAACTATTGGCAAATTAATAATTCATTATATTGGATTATACATTTTTCATGTTTTCCAGTACATTTTTCCTCATATTACCTTATTTTCCTTCTTCTTTTCCATTTTTTTTTAAAACAGAAATCACTTTATATAACTTGGAGGGTATTACCATCTCAAAATTTAAGGATCATGAATTCAAGATCAGAAGACGCTAAGTGGCTTAGCAAAGATTTTTTTGGCTTTTTAAAATCAACATCTTATTATAAAATACAACATACATGTATATGTCTTAGTTTGCAGTTTAATAATAATTGTAATGAGAACACTTGTCTATCACACCGATAAAATACTAGAACATCACTGGTATTCCAGAAGTCTCTCTCTGTCCCTTCTGTGCCGGTTATCAATTGATTTCCTCTCACGTTCAAACCCACCCTATTTTATCTGCTCTGACATAAGGAAGCTTTGAGCATTTTTTCCTTTGCTGCAAGCACAATATTAAGCGTTGTCAATAGAGGGCGCTGGAAGAATTTTGCAGGAGGAAAGGGACTTCTCTTCCTGATTCCAGTGTGCTGCCTTGGGTTTCCTGCTCCTACAGGGTGGTTTGTAAATATGGGCCACCTTGTTGACAAGTGGGTTCTCAAAATGGTGATGCCTGGATTCCCTTTTTGCGTTTATTGGACAATCTTGGCCCTCATGCACTCCACAGGGGTGTTTTCTACTTGTCTAGTTATTGTGGACCAACTTTGGCTTGGACAACTTAAAAAACTTCACCATCCTATGGGCTGCAACTACACCTTCTCCAACAAAGTTTGAACCCCAGTCTTAGGAAGGGGCACCTCTTTCCAAGTCTGTCCTTCCTTGAGTACTCTATCAATCCAACAGTATTCTTCAGAATTCTGCTTACATGTCTGTGATTATCCCTCTGTTATAGTTGTTTAGGTCCTGACTGGTACATCTTCTAAATCACAGGTTTCTTTCCAATCCTTCCCAGGCTACCACTATCCTAACTCATTTATAAACATTGTCTTGAGTTCTTTTATAGTTTTGTCACCTATGTATATATTTTTAAACAACATGGTTTCATTTTGCCTTTTTTAGATCTTTATATGAACTCAGTGTCTATACTATTTTATTATTTTCCCTTTTTTGTTGTTCAAAACAATGTATTTTAGATAAACTAATGTTGCTGTATCTGTGGTATGCTCTATTCATATACCTACAATGTATTTCCCATGGGTTTTTCCCAGGATTTGATGATTATGAACAATTACTTTTTTTTCTTGTACCTATTGCAAATAAGTATTTTTATATGTGTGGACTATGTACAGGGGTGAAATTTCTGAATCAAAGGGAATACCTCTTCAGCATTGCTAGATAATGGTATATAGTTTAACAAAGACATTGTACTAATCTGTAATTCTTCCAGCCATATATGAGAATTCTTGTAGTTGTATACCCTTGTTAATATATTTTAATATTAAGAAAAATACTATTATTTAGCATTTTCTTCAGTACTGAAGGTTAGTACCTTTATATATATTTGTTGATAATTTGGCTTCCTCTTTTGTGAAATGCCTGTTTTAAGTCTTTTACCCTTTTCTATTGGTCTGACTTTTTAGAAGTTTTCTTCATATAAAATCTGGATAAAAGTCCTTCATCAGCTGTATGTGTTGCAAATAGTTTCTTCTGTTTCATGGCTTTTTACTTTTTTAAAAAAATGGTTGTCTTTTGAGGAAGACAAAATTATGGCCACAATTTTAACATTGTTGGATTTATTAATCTTTTTCTTTGTGGTTATAACTTTTTGTGTTTTAAGAAATCCTTTTCTATCAAGGACATTAATATATCCTTCCATATTATCTTCTAAAAGCTTTATGGTTTTGCCTTTTACATTTAGGTTTTTAATCTACTTGGAATTGATTTTTTTATATGGCATGAATGCTTTTGCTATTATGCCATAATTTCTGAAAATCAAATGTACACAAGGTCATCATTACCATTTAGTTTATGCATTTACAATGGTGGAAAGGTAGCCTCATGTAGAATGATGCTGAATCAAAAGAAAAACATCTTTTCATTTTAAAGAAACCAGTAATTAGGCTGTTACTGAGTGCCAGACACAATGGCAAATGTTTTACTTACATAGCCTCAAAAAAACTTATTTTACAGATAAACCAATTAAGGATTAGAGAGTTTAAGGTGCTTGGCTAAGATCATATAGTAGTATAAATTTGTACAAGGATTTGTATTTTACCATTAAACTCAAAAACTTCTGCTCCTTCTATCTACAGATAGAGGTGTTTGTGTGTGTGTGTGTGTGTGCGTGTGCCCGTGTGTGCCCTCCATATTTTCTTTCCTCTTCCATGCATTTAATATGAAATTTGGACTTTCCTGGAATCATTGAACATTTCTGATTCCTACTCCAAGTTTTACCTGTACTCCATTTTACTTGTAAGTGTTTTATTATGCTGTTTTCAAAGTAGTACCATTTGGAGAATTTTACTTATCTTTCTCTGTATTATTATTCAATAAAAATGTTCTATTAAAGAAATATAGAAATTTGACAATTTCCTGGAGTTTAAATTTTTATTATAAATGTAGGACTCCCTGAACCTGGATCAGAGTTTGGTAGCTGTGTTTGTTGGCTCCTTTGAGGGCTCTGCCAAGTTCCCACATAATCCACACTGGGGGTTGGATGACTAAGCAGACAAGGTTTTGCTATCCCATCCCACACAAACTCCTCACACCAGCTTAAGCCAGAGAAAATCTGATTTATCTGATATATTTTGAGGACAACCAGTTGAAATTTCATTTGAATAAAGATTTTACTATCAAAAATTTCAGAAAGAAACTGGTCAGAGTGAGTAATTATGTGACAGGGTGTCTTTAGTAGTCCAAAAATAAGATTACAGAAAAAAATCACTGGAGAAAATTAGATTTACAAGGTTTGTAATTCTAGAATTAATAAGTAAATTTAGTAAAGTCAATACAAATTCAATTTTATTTGTATACTAATAACAATAATTGGAAGGTGAAATTTAAAAATCATTTATAAAAGCAACATAAAACCCAAAATACTTGGGAAGATATTAAAAAACAACAACAACATGAAAGACCTCTATACTGAAAACTACAAATCACTGATGAGCTACACTAAAGAAAGCATAAATACATTTAGAACTATATCATGTTCATGGGTTAAGATATATGTTCTCAGCAAGTTTATTTCAACAGCAGCACAATAAGAATCTTAGCCTCTCTAGATTTTCTTCTATTACTGGATCTTGCCCTTCCTTCCTACATTTTATTTCTCCAGTGCCTTCAAGCTTTATATATGTAAATGTATATTTATAGGTATAAATATATATGTATAAGTGTAACTATATCCTTTAACTGTGCCAAGTACCTAATCTGTGATTTTTTCCACATTGGTACGATTGACATTGTGGCTGGTTAATCCTTTGTCATTGACAGCTGTTCTGTGCATTGCATATATAGCAGCATCCCTGTGCCCTACCCACTATCAATAGCACCATCCCTTTCCCAATAGTGACAAACAAAATGTGGTAATTTCAAATGTTCCTTAGGAGGCAAAATCTACCCCATATCAGAGCCACTGACTTGATAACATCATTTCCTGAAGCAGAAATCTCACCTCCCTCCCCTTTCATTACTGCTTTCAAACCTTATCTCTTATCTTGATTCTTGAACCATTTGCAAGCATTATATCCTTTTAAATTTATTTATCCTTTTATTTCCCACTGATTGTAGAATAAATTTCAAATGTCTTAACATGGCATTTAAAGCTCAATCTACTTCTCCAGTCTCTTGTCTCATTGTACCATGCTTCAGGCTGAATATTCTTGCAACATCACTTTTTTTTTAAATCACTTCTGGGGCACACTCCCAGCATATGGTTTTTCCTTACATTTCTGCTGCCTTTCTTCCCTTGATCTGTGAGTGAGCTATTTCCTCTATGCCACTTCTAATGCTTTTGGTTCCACTTCTGACTGCAGACACTGTGTGAATAGTTTTGTGGTGACTTCAAGGAGTTTCACACAGGTATGGGCCTGCATGCACAACTCACATCTTAACTTGGCTTCTTGACATTGCAATGAGCTGCTTGTGGAAATTCTCCTAGTATTCATGAATGAATATGAGGAAGTCGATGCCTGGGGGGCAATCTTGGACCAATAGGAAACATAGATACATGTTCCCCCCTTCCATCCTCTGAGTGTATAGTTTTAAGAGTATTTTATAAGGTTCCTTAGAAGATGCCACATAATCAAGCCCCAGTCACTCATCTTGGCGACCAACCTGATAAAAGACACTTTTTCCCTGCTCGGCTACTCCTGTCCCTTACCGTTCTGCTTAGGATCAATTCCCAAATCAAGTACCTGTAGAAGATTTAGTCTCAGACTCTGCTTTTGCTGTATCTCAAACTTAGACATCCTGGCTAGCTTTTGCTCATCTTTTAAGACTTTTCTTAGGTCTAATTACTTCTGAAAAATACTTCCTTAGCTCCGTTTAACTGGGGCTCCTACTGGGTGCCATCTATCTCACCACCCCTGTTGCCAATTATCTGCAAATCTCTTTGAGAACTGGATCTATATCAGAATTGTGTTTGTATCTATAACACCTAGGTACTATGGTGAATAATGCTATACTTAGATGGCCATAGTGGTATATTCCATATCCATCTTGAAGAAAGGAATTAATTCTGTAGTTAATTAATTAATACAATTATTGCTTTTCCTCTTTTGTCTTCTGCTAACATTTTGGGAAGAAAAATCTGTTTTCTACTGTCTTTTTTGCATATCTTATGCTCATTATCATTTTTTGTTTGTTTGTTTTTGTTTTGTTTTTAGAGACAGGGTCTTATATTGTCACCCAGGCTGGAATGCAGTGGCATGATTATAGCTTATTGCAGCCTTGAACTCCTGGGATCAAGTGATACTTCTGTCTCAGCCTCTTAAGTCTCTAGGACTACAGGCGCACACCACAACAATTAAATAATTTTTTACTTTTTAATTTTTTCTAGAGACTTGGCCTTGCTTTGTTGCCCAGGCTGGTCTCAAACTCCTGGCCTGAAGCTATTCTCCCATGTTGGTCTTCCCAAGTGCTGGAATTACAGGCATTATCCACCATGCCTGGCCCGGAATGATGTTTTAATTGCTACATCCAGTGACGCTTTATCAGCCTTCCTCTTTCTCAGTCTCTCTGAGACCGAAGGATGTCACGCTGTTGACTGTTGACCACTTCCTCTTTCTGGAAACTCTTGGCTTCCAGGATATGACTAACTTCTATTCACTTTTCTTATTGGATCATTCTTTCTCACTTTCCTTAATTATCACCTTTTCCCTCTATATTCATATTGAATTCTACTTTTCTTGGAGTTCTGACTTAGGTCTTCTTCTCTGCAAGCTATACGTTCTCTCTAGGTGCTTACACAAATTATAGGTTACTTTAAGTTATAGCCACACATTTTATAGAATATATTATCTGAATGTATTGTAGGCACTTCTAATTCAATAGAACCAATATTTCCCACATTATCTGTCTTTCTCAAATAATCAATTCTTTCTGAGAATTGGTTAAAGACATCACCAAGAGTCTAGCAAGTTGTCCTTCTCTCTTTTTCTAGTTGATTGCAATTTTTTTTTTTTTTAACCTGCTGTCCCTATCTCTAATCCTCCCAGACAAACTTATTGTCTGCAAACAGAGTGATTTGTCTGGAATACAATCTGACCTTGTCACATATCAACTTAAAAGCTTCCAATTGGTCTTCAAAATATAAAAGTGGTTTCTGAAACCTTTAGCATACAATTTAGTTTAGTACCTTTCATAACAAAGCTCCACCTTTCCTTCTCTTCACTTCATTCATTCATTTATCAGCTTTGTTATTCTGTTAAGCACTAGAAATATGAGATTGAAGGAGAGACCCTTTCCTTCTAGATCTTTTAGTCCCTCATGCTTCCAGGCTCCACTGTACCCATACTATACCAGTTTGGGTTTTTTGTTTTTAATTTGATACAGGCATATATTATGAAATGATCATCAGCATCATATTAGTTAAACATCTACCACCTCACCTAGTTATCATTTATGTGTGTGCACATGTATACGTATGGTGAGAACATTTAAGAGCTACTCCCTTAGCAAATTTTAAGTATAGAATACAGGATCGTTAACTATTAATATAATTACCGTGTTGTATGTCAGGCTTCCTGAATTTATTCATCTTATAACCGAATGTTTGTTTCCTTTTTTCAACATATCCCCCTTTTCAACCCCCTACCACCTAGCAATGACCATTCTACTCTCTCTACTTTTATGCTTCAACTTTTTCAGATTCCACATATAAGCGAGATCATAAAGTATTGGTCTTTCTATGTTTGGCTTATTTGGCCTATTTCACTTGGTATAATGTCCTCCAGATTCATCCATTGTTGTCAAAATATCAGGATTTTCTTCTTTTATATGGCTGAATAATATTCCATTGTGTGTGAGTGTATACACACATACACACACACACACATATATATGACTTGCATATACATATACACACATATCCATTTATCAAATACTTAAGATATTTTCATGTCTTGGCTAGTGTGAATAATGCTGCAATGAACAAAGAAGTGCAGATATCTTTTCTACATGTTGATTTTGTTTCCTTTGAATATATAACTAGAAGTGAGATTTCTGGATCATATAGTAGTTCTACATTTAATATTTTGGTGAAACTCCATACTGTTTTCTATAGAGGTTGTATCAATTTACATTCCTACCAAGAGTACACAGTGTTCCCATTTCTCTGCATCCTTGTTGGCACTTGTTATTGCTTGTCTTTCTGGTAATAGCCATCATAGCAGGTGTGAGGTGGTATCTCGTGGTTTTGATGTACATTTCCCTGATTAGTGATGTTGACCACCTTTTAATGTACCTGTTGACAATTTAAATTTCTTCTTTGGAAAAATGTTCATTGAGATCTTTTCTCCATTTTTTAATTGTGTTATTTGTTTTACCACTATTGAGTTGTATTTGTCCCTTATATATTGTGTGTATTAAACCTTTACAGATGTGTGATTTGAAAATATTTTTCCCACTCTGTAGAATGCTTTTTAATTTTGTTGATTATTTCTTTTAATGTACAGAAGATTTTTATTTTGATATAGTTCTACTCATTTTTTTTTTGGTGTCATTTCCTAAAATTCATTGCCAAAACCAATGTCGAGCATATCCTATGCTTTCTTTTAGAAGTTTTATGGTTTCATGTGTTACATTAAAATCTTTAATACATTTTGGGTTAATTTTTGTGAGTAGTATAATATAAGGGCCCAATTTCATTCTTTTGATGTGAATATCAAATCATCCAAATACAATTTATTGAAAAGACTGTTCTTTCCCTGTTGAGTATTCATGATGCCCTTGTTAAATAGTAGTTGACTGTATTGTATATGGGGGTTTATTTCCGACCTCTCTATTCTGTTCCATTGGTAAATGTGTCTTTTTTTATGACAATGTCATACTGAATTAATTACTATTGGTGTGTAACATATTTTCAAACAAGGATATGTGATGCTTCCAGCTTTGATCTTTCTTAAGATTGTTTTGGCTAATCAATATCTTTTGTGGTTCCCTATGAATTGTATGATTTTTTTTATTTCTATGAAAAATTCCATTGTGATATTAATAGAGATATATTTAATCTGTAGTTTTCTTTGAGTATTAATATAATATTAATTCTTTTCACCCATGAACATGGAATATCTTTGCAATGATATTTGTTTTCTTCAATTTCTTTCATCAATGTCTTATACTTTTCAATGTACACATATTTAACCTCTTAGTTAAATTTATTTCTAACTATGTAATTTATTTGGGGGACTATTAGAAATGAGATTATTTTCTTGTTTATTTATTTCCGGGAAGTTCATTGTTGGTGTATAGACATGCCACTGATTTTTGTACATTGATTTTGTATCCTACAACTTTCCAGAATTCTTCTATTAGTTCTAAGAGTATTTTGGTACAGTATTTAGAATTTTCTACATATAAGATAATTTCATCTGCAAACAGAAATGATTTACTTCTTCCTTTCTGATTTGACTACCTTTTATTTCTTTTTATTGTCTAATTGCTCTGGCTTAGACTTTCAGTACTGTGTTGAATAGAAGTGGTGAGAGTTGGCATCCTTGTAATGCTTCCAATCATAGAGGAAAAGTTTTCTCAGCTTTTCATGTTGAGCATGATATTGGCTGTCATTGGCTTGCCATGTATGGCATTCATTATGTTGAGGAATATTCCTTCGATACTCAATTTGTTGAAAGTTTTTATCATGGAATGATGTTGAATTTTGTCAAACTTTTTTTCTGCATCTATTGAGATGATCATATAATTTTTATCCTCCATTCTGTTAATGTGTTGTATCACATTTATTAATATGCATATGCTGAACCATCCTTTCATCCCAGGAATACATCACACTTGGTCATGGTGAATGATACGTTTAACGTGCTGTTGAATTCAATTTGATAGCATTTTGTAAAGAATTTTGCATGTACATTCATTGGGGATATTGGCTTATAACTTTCTTTTCTTGAGTGACCTTATCTGGCTTTGATATCAGGAAAATTCTGGCCTTTTAAAATGAGTTTGGATGTTTTTTATTCTCTTTAATGTTTTGGAAGAGATAAGAAGAATTAAAATAAGGTTTTTTTAAAATGCTTGATAGAATTTGGCAGTGAAGCCATCAGGTCTTGAGCATTTCTTTGATGGGAGATATTTTTTACTGATTCAGTCTCCTTATTGGTATTGGTCTGTTTGGATATTTTATTTATTCATGATTCAATCTTTATAGGTTGTATATTTTTAGGAATTTATCCGTTTCTTCTAGGTTATCTGATTTGCTGGTGTATAATTGCTCATAGTAGTCTCTTATGATCTTTTGTGTTTCTGTCATAGTAGGTATTACATATCCTATTTCATTCAAAATTTTATTTATTTGTTTCTGCTCTCATTTTTTCATGGTTAGTCTTGCTAAAAGTTTGCCAAATTTGTTTATCTTAAAAAAAAAAACTCTTTGCTTTGTTGATCTTTTCAATTTTTTCTGTTACCTATTTTATTTATTTCTTCTCTGATCTATTATTTCCTTCCTTCTGCTAACTTTGCCAGTAGAGAGTGGAATGATGGATTCAAGATACTGAAAGAATAAAACTGTCAGCTGAGAATACTATAGCCAGCAAATCTGTCTTCAGAAATAAAGGACAGATGAAGACTTTCCAAAACAAACAGAAGTTGAGGTAGTACATTACCACTAGACTGGTCTTAGAGGAAATGCTAAAGGGAGTTTTTCAAGCTGAAATGAAACAATGCTAATTAAAAACATAAAAACATGTGAATGTATAAAGCTTACTAATAAAAGTAAATATATAGTCAAAATCCAAATCCAGGAATAATGTAATAGTGGTGTGTTAATCACTTTCAACTGTGTTGCAAAAGTTAAAAAACAAATGTATTAAAAATAATTGTGATTACAATAATCGGTTATTGGATAAACAATTTAAAAATATATAAATTTTAAAACAAATAACCTAAAATGTGAGTGGGGGAGTGAAATTATAGAGTTTGTGTATGCAATCAAATTTAAGTTGTTATCACATTAAAATAGGATGCTATACCACTAAGATGGTTTATATAAGCCTGTCAGAACCATGAAGGAAAAACCTGTAGTACATACTCAAATGACTAAGAGAATGTAATTAAAGTATATTACTACAAACATCATCAGTCCACAAAGGAAGACTACAAGAGAAGAAAAGAAGAACAATGCATCTACACAACAGTCAGAAAACAATAAAATGGCTATATTAAGTCCTTACGTATCAATAATTATTTTAAATAAATGGATTAAATTCCCCAATCAAAAGACATAGAATGGCTGAATGGATTAAAAAACAAGACCCAATAATTTTCTGACTACAAGAGACTCATGTTAGTTTTAAGGACACAATATAAGCTGAAAGTAGAAGGCATGGAAAAAATATTCATGCAAATGATATCTAAAAGAGAGCAGAGATGGCTATACTTATATCAGAACAAGTAGATTTTAAGTAAAATCAGTCACAAGAGACAAAGAACGTCATTATATTAAAGAAAGGGGTCATTATCAAGAAGATATAACATTTGTAAATATTTATGCACCAAACTTTGGAGCACCTAAATATATAAAACAAATACTAACATAACTGAAAGGAGATATAAATAGCAAGAAATAATAATAGGAGACTTCAATACTCCCACTTTCAATAATAAGTAGAACACCCAGAGAGAAAATCCATAAGTAAACTTTGGGTTTGAACAACATTATAGGCCAAATGGACCTAACAGATTATTAGAGAACATTCCATCCAAAAGCAGCAGAATACACATACTTCTCAAGTACACATGAATATTCTCCATACTAGATAATATGTTAGGTCCTAAGACAATATTTAAAAATTGAAGAACATTGAAATCATATCAAGTATCTTTTCAGATCACAATGGTATGAAAGTAGAAATCAGTAACAGGAGGAAAGTTGGAAAATTCACAAATATATGGAAATTAAATAGCACAATCCTGAACAGTCAATGAGCCAAAGAATAAATCAAAAGGGAAATCAAAAAATACCTTGAGACAAAAATGCAAAACAACATACCAAAATTTATGGGATACAGCAAAACAGTTCTAAGAGAAAATTTATAGCTATAAATGCCTACATTAAAAAAATAAAGATTTCAAATAAACTTACTTTACACCTTAAGGAACTAGATAAAAAATAATTAATAGATGGAATTTGTTAACAAAGCCTAAAATTAGCATACTGGACTATTCTAACCACTAAGAGCATCTTGACCTTTCAAGCATCATGACTTTGCCACTGAAATGTTCTCTTATTTGAGTCCTCATTTATTATTTTTACACATCACAGTGTCCTTCTCATCCTTAAAACTAGCTGAAATATAGCATCTTTTCTCAAGTTCTAAATAATTTCTGTAAGTTTTAATAGAATTAAAACTGCCTATTTATTAACTATAATTAGTTAATATATGGAGACTAATATATAATGTTCCATTAATATATAGTAGTATTATTTATTGTAGGGATTAAAAACAGGTCATTGGAGTTACTAAAATTCAGTCTCCAGCTCTGCCTCTGGCATCTATTATCAAGGAAATGATTCATACTAGGAAAATTACTTACTCTTTGCTTCTCTTCCTTGGTACATGAAAAGGACTCAATAAATCTAGTTATATAACTTGATCTAATAGATATATATCTAAATCTGTGTCTCATACCTACAAACCCATTTACTTCTCTAATGGGTTTGATCAATGAATTCTTTTAAGGATAGGAATTCTCGATAAGTAGATAATATACGCACAGTTAATTCAATGCATTTTGTAAAATGTGTACCTATATCCATACATGATTACACTCACGTCGTGTCCTCATCATTGTCCACTTTTCTTTATTAAGATGCAAGCATTAATAAGAATAATTTTGTTAAATAACTGACATTGTTTACAACTAAATAGAACATACCCTTATGTGACATTTTAAGCAATGACTATATGATAGTAGGGAAGTCATTTAGTTATTCTGAACTCCACTGTCCTAAATTGTAAAATGAGATAATGGCAATACAGTCCTTTCCAGGTCTAAATTCTAATTTTATTTTTAATTTCATAATGTATAGAACTCTGGTTATAAAAGTAGTACTATAATAATGATACCAGAAACTTTGATAATGCTTCATTGTTTATAAGTGTTTTAATATGCTTTATCTATGTTATTCTAATAGATTTTTGGAATGTGCAAGTTATTACTGTTATCTTTTAAAATGAGAAAACCAATAACTAAGATTAAATGACTTTGGCATGTCAACTAACTAGTTAAAATTAGTTCTTCTGTTTTCCAATCTAGTGTTCCTTCTGTTACACTAATGGTTTCCAAGGAGTGGGCTTAGGACCATGTGGAAGTTTCAGGGATCTAGATTTTAGATTTCATAAGCATAAGTAGCAGCATTTACTCAAATTGCAGTTATGCTTCTTATACAAGGATCTGGGATTTTTTTTAGCACTTCAGTTTTTTTTAATTATAAAACATACAAAAGCATCTATCTCTATCTCTATCTATTTACCACTGAAATTTGTGTTATAATTTTATGACAAGGAATGCAATGCAATTTTATGGAAAAGCAACAGACCAAAAATCCAAGATTTTGAATTCCAATCTTTCTTCCTACATAAATAGTCTGCTTTTTATCTAAATCAAATTCCTTATGTGTAGTATGGAAATAATGCCCTTTCAATCAATTCCTAACGATGACGATGATGATTGTGTGTGTGCATGTGTGTGTTGTGTGTGTATATAACCCCAACTCATACTTTGGCCATTAATTTCAATCCTTTATTTTTTTCTAAAGTCTTTTGTTAAGCTACTTAGCTGCTTAAACCAGCCACTATTTCTTTATGCAAATTAAGTTTCCTACAGATTCTGGAAGTGCTGCAACTAGGCAGGGAACTGCAAAAAGAGAAGCCCTAGCAAGAAATGGAACAGCCATGGTTTATTAGCTAACTGCAGAATGTGGCTATGCCTCTAACTCTCCTTGTGAAAACATGGATATCCTCATGAATTAGGGATGTCTGAGCTCTAGTTCCATTAGACTGCTTTTCTTGAGTAAGAATCTGCTTTTAATTCATCTTTATGTCCATAACATTTCATTCCAGTAAACAGAGTAGGCACCTAATAAATGTTTTGAAGAAGTAGAAATAAATAGAATTCCAGCTCTGTTCTTTACACATGTGAACTTGAGCAAAATACATAAATTTTCTCCATTATAAAATGGTATTAATAATATTTCCTTCACAAGATTATTTTAACTTTTAAATGTACTTGGAATTTATTTAAAGTTCTGTAAATGTTAATTCCTTTTCATTAATCTTGAATGAATCAATGAATAAATGCTATTTTAGCCAGGATTTTTTGAGCAAAGGCCCTAATGTATTAGTATACACAGAATATTCTGAAAATGGCACAAATGTTTGTGATTATCGTGCCAGATATTTTAAAACGGGTGATTGATGTAGAAAAGTAGTCAGGCTGAGGATGAGAGTTCAGGGATAGAGTGAGTTCACCATTGTTAAAGACCTTGAATTCCAATAATTCAATAATTTTGATTGTTTTCTTCTAAGAAATGGGCAACTATGAGAAGTGTTGTAGTTTACCCATACCATACTTCTATATATGATTTAGAAGTAGCCTTTGGACAGCAGTTAGAAGGTTGGATTTGAAAGTTCCAATCCTTCTAGAAGTCCAAATAAGAGATCATCAGGGTCTAGATGGATGCACTGGCATTGGGGATGGAGCTGAAACACATTTAGGTGCTAACATAATAGGATTTGATGACAGATAAAATGTAGGGGAATGCTAGAGAAGAAGGATCTAAGGATGGCTCCAAGATTTTCTACTAGATGCATAACTGGTGTTGATATTCACTAAGACAGGAGTAATGCACATAACTGTGTAACTTGAGGAACATTCACTGGAGAACAATGATAATTAAGTATAAAAATATAACTCATTTATTAAGCACTTAAACTGCCACATGCTTTATCTCATTTAACCTCCATACTGCTTTGATGTGGATAGTATTATTTCTATTTTACTTAAAAACAATGAGGCCTAGAGGTACTAAATAACTTGTACAAACTCATTGAACAGAGCTAGAATTTGAGTACATATTTGATTGTAAAGATTTTGTCCTTAAATTATATACTTCATTAATATATATACCACATTACAAATCATTAAAGATTTGGAAAATTAGTCTAACGGGGAAAAAATGGAAGAATTTGGTGTGATTTAGCTCAAGAGAATAAAGACTGAGGTGTCACAGAATAATATTAGTGATATGAACCTTTTTATTGAATGAACTTCCATTTTTGTTTTGGCTAGAAGCCAGAAAAAGGCCAATATTTTGGACTTCTATTGAAGTCAAAACAATATAAGTAAGTTATTACAAATATTATACTAAGTCAAAGACCTGAAAGGCATTAGAAATCAAATGATAATTAAAAAGATTGAAAAACATATTTTTGAAGAAGACATATACAAATATAAAAAATGTTCTACTGGGTAAGTGTTTTTTCTTAGTGAAAAAGTACAGGAGGAAATGTATGGGTTTTTTTTGTTTTAGAGATTGTTTAATGCTATATTAATTTCGCTTGAAATTATGGAAGAGGTTGTTGTCCTGTTAGACAGAAAAGAAGCAGTCTTATACAGATCAGTAAGCAAGAAAAAAAGTTACAGCAGCAAAGTAAACTTAGAGGACCACTACCAGGCAAGGCACAGAAGAAAAAATATTAATATAAATGGCCAGTGAAAATATAATAAACATCCTGCCTTATTATAAATCAAAGAAAGGAAAATTAAAATATTAAAAAGTAAATATTCGATTTGAAAATATTTTTGTGATAATATTGTCATCTACTTTGAGGGGAAGTAGCTTCTGATGGGAATGCTAATTGGAACTTATCATGGCAACAATAATTTAATAAAAGGAGTAAAACACACATTTCTTAGAGTTTCCTCTCTGACAGGTACAATTCTGAATGTTTTGCATATTTTTACCTATAAAATCATCACAGTGATTGTATGAAGTAGTTTTATGAATCCCATTGTACAGATAGGAAACTAAACAACATAGAATCACCGTATGATTTCTTGACTCCAAACTGTATAATGTACTGCTTTCTGGAAAAAGGTACATTCTATCTGTAGGGTTCTTATATAAATAGTTAAAGAGTGCAAACCCTTTGATCCAGCAATTTAAGAATTTCTCTCAAAGAAGGGATTAAAGCTATTACAATAACTTATGTGCAAAGTCAGATGGTGTAGCATTAAATATAATAGAATCAGAAACTGCCTAGTGTTCAGCAACTGCATATTAATAAGTTATATATCAATACTGTGGGTGGGATCTGTAGTATAATACTTGAAAAAAATCAGTTACATGGGGATAATTATCATCTGTGATAAGCAGGTTGCAGAAGAGTCTATACAGTATAATTATAATCTTTATAAACACAAACCTGTATAAACACACACACATCTGTAAAGTATTTGGAAGTTTGTTCACAGAACTGTTACTGTGTTTATGCCTGGGTGGTTAGGATATTGGTGATATTGAATTGTCTGTACATTCTGATTTTCCCATATTGAGTATGTATTTTTAAAATGTCTGTCACAAGCACAAGCTCAACACGTGTGACCCTGTGACACTTGAGAGAGAGTTAAGGAAGTCCAGCAGAAACTCTGTCTGGAGGGCCAAAAGAATATAACCCAGTCCACCAGGTAAAAATATGTATCTTTTAACAAACATCTAAACTTTTACTCAAGGACAAAGAAAACTTTGTGTAAGTTGTATTGAAAGGCGTAAACAATAGAAAGGTGACTCTCTTCATTTCCCACTAATGGATCTGCTAGCACTTGCTTTTAGTGGTTCTGACAGTCTAATCCCTGTTTGTCCTAACTGATGGCAGTTTCACAACTTCCTGTGGTAAATAGATTGTTCTAAAAACTCACAGTTTTAATCGTCAGAGCAATCTTTCCCGAGAATCCATTCTAAAGGTTCCTCCTCAATTTTCTCCTAGTCAGTGTTCCTTGCATCATGCTAATTATTGATTGTTTTCTAACCTTTGTGGACTGACTTACTCTTGTAGGTTTTTATGGTGGCACCCTGTATTCTTAGATACTTTCTTCATAGCATAACTAATTCATATCCTTATCACTCTAGTTTGACTTCTTTGTATTTCCTCCATTTGATTCATATTTATTTGGTTTCCTATAGAGCTTAAAACTTCCATTTTGGTTAACATCATTTTAAAAAATCTTTTTAGAAACCATGACATCTGGTTAGATTGCTGTGATATGTATATTACTAACTTTTAGATTTTGAGAAAATTTACCCAAAATATGAACATAACAAGCTAGTTTTCATTTTATTTAATAAGCAGAAATATGAGCAATTTATTTTTCATGAATGATTAGAATGCTTTACTGTGAAGTTTATTGACCTTTTAAGCTGATGTTCTGCCAGGTAGTGTGACATTCCGCCCAAGTATATAACCCAGGAGATTTTCCCCATTGCTTGTCCTCAGGAGTAGGAGGAATAGTGTGTCCAGGGTACCTAGGGATTGCTTTGCCTATTCTCACTGGATGATGTGCACTATGTGTACTCTGCTTTACTAGGAAATACTCATACAGCACAGACTCCAGAGCCAGACAAGCCTGAGTGTAAGGTCAGATCTACCACTTACTAGCTGTAGGACCATACACACACTGCTTAAAGTCCTTAAACCTTTGCTTCTTTATCTATAAGAAGGGGACACTAATAACTACCTTATAGAATTTTTGTGAGGGTTAAATAATATTTCTAAAGTATTTTGTATTCAGAAATGCTCCATGAAAGTTTTTTGATTGAATTAATGAAGTAATTAATTTTTACTCTTCATATTCTTCTTAAGGATATAATGATAACCCTTAGACTCTGATTCAGATCTTGTTGATATTTATCAATGATGCTGTTTCTTCTTACATTTCTATTATTTTAAATATTTATTTAAGTCCAAATGAATAGCATTTCTCAATAAGAAATGACATTAACTTATTTTGTGTTACTGGCATTAATTACAACAATAATTTCCTTCTAATAATCCTTACTGAGAAAACGATCTTTACCAAACAGAACTAGAAGTGTAATTAAGGACTCAGTTATCTGTGTTAATTAGCAGGCATATGTCACTGTATATAGACCTGCCACTTGGTACTGCTCTTTAATACAGATGCCTCTGCGTGCTTGCTTAATGCTATCATTAAGAATGTCAACTTGTATAAAATCATATACCTTGACATTATTTATTCACCTTTCCTAGACTTTCTTATTTTAGATCATAGTTGGCCATTTGTTGTCTTTTTGTAGTATCGTCTACTAATTATATCCATGGGCTTTGTGTCAGGCAGACCTGGGCTCTATCCGCAGAGCTATCACCTATATCGTGTCCTTGGGTAAATTACTTACCCTGTCTAGATCCAGATTCTTCCCTCATAGGTGAAGATCACAATAATAGTCTCTAAGTGGAATTTAAGAATTTATTTAGACAATGTTAATAAAACACTTAACAAAAAGCTTACCACATTTAAAGTACCCAATTTTAACTATTACCATTGTACTTTAAGAGGTCATAGTAAATATGTCTATTAAAATATAAATGAAAAAATCAAATGGGACAAATTCAGATTTGCAATAAAGAAATTAATTTCCTATGGATTATAATGATCCTCAGTGCCAAATAAAAATTTAACCCACATCTGATTTGTGCATAAACCTTCAATTCCTTTTAGAAGGTTTAAGTAAGAAACTGATGTGGAGCAATGATGTTTTAATTCTCCAGAAAAAGAGGGTTAAATGGCATGATAGAAATGGCTAATCTATTATCCTGTATTTTTTAATTTATATAATTAAGAGGATGAACACAGGGAAAAATAATAAAGGAATCTTTGGACTAGAAATTATCATGGAGAACACAAAACAGACATAGCATGATGAGGAAAAAATAGATTTGTTATGGGAAAAGCTAGATGAGAAGGAAATTTGTTTACAAGGAGGGGAACACATATGTGGGAATTTATATGACACAAAAAAGAAGAAATTATTATTTCTGGAGATCTTGGAAGTACAAGAAATAGTTTATTTCCCTTTTCTTATCCCAATCTGTCACCCAGTTGCATTTTTAAAAATTGTTATTGGCTAACATCTTTATTGATGAATGTCACATCTTGGTTCTGTAGGAAGCAGACTCTGAGAAAAAATTTAGTGTTCAGGAGGAGCCATTTGGTCAACATTCATATAAGGGAGGAGAAGGAAGCAGGACTGGGGAGCAGGATTGGATAAATCAAGATGTTATGCAGATCTAACAGCCTCAGCTAACCCCAAAGGGAGCTCCTGAGCTAAAATGGCCCATCAGGATTCCCTTTCCTTGACCTGAAATGGCTGGGGCTTTATAACCCTATTTCATTAGTCATTGTTTGGGGGCCACCCCTGGAAGTGTTTGACCTTGGATGCAGCAGCTCTCTGCAGCTGAGACAATCCCTAAAGAGCCTGACAGGTGAAGGCTATTCACTGGGAGTAGCTGGAGCAACAAGTTCTCCAACTGAAGTTGAATCTGAATAATGCATCTCTCTATCTACCACAATGACCCATGGAATTCCCTAAAGTCCTTCCCTTGAAAGACCTTCACAGCCATGCACTGGAGGTTTACACCTTCTCTATTCAGGTATTTGGGGGACAGTGAATGACTTTCACAACCTCATTGATGATAATCTCTCTACCCGTAGATAATTCTCTACACCTGTTGGAAGAGTTTCCCATAGACCTGCCTTAACAATGTATTAGCTGTGCCAATCTAGGCTCCTAACCTTACTAGTCTTTCTGCCAACTCAATGAAATTCTCAAGGACACCTTAGATGCCCACACTACTTTATCTCTTTCTCCTTATCTGCATTACCAATTCCCAGCCTGATAGCATCCTCTCCAGGGGTCCCCAACCTATGATGAGTTGTATAATTATTTCATTATATATTATTATGTAATGATAATAGATATAAAGTGCACAATAAATGTAATGTGCCTGAATCATTTGGAAACCAACCTTCTGCTCACCCATCTGTGGAAAAATTGTCTTCCATGAAAATGTTCCCTGGTGCCAAAAAAGTTAGGGACTGCTAAATGTTCTATCTGCTTTGAGCTTACAAAGTTTTACCTTCAGAGTTGTTTTCATATTAAAAAACAAAAACAGAAGCAAAAGCAAGAAACCTTTCTTTCTAATGCTATAGTCTATATTTTCCACACAGTTGGCAGCTGCTCCCTCAAACATGAGGCCCAATCTTATCCCGGTTTCTCTTTTCCCTTTCTTTCCTAACCAGCTGTTTGTCATAGATACCAACACATTCTCTTTTTCTGTGTTTTAAGTTTCATTTTCTCTTGACTTAGCAAATAACCTGGATTCTATTTAACAAAAGTGACTGTAGGTAGCTGATGAAAGCAGCAAAATTCTTTACCCGTTGGACTCTGGATGGATGTTGAGGGAACTATAAATGTTCACTTATTTAAATAAAAAATTACCTGTCATATATACATTCATCCTCTTATGAATGCTTTTCACTTTCCTGTGATTACTTCATTCAGTTCTAGTGGATTCCATATACACTTACTTATGGATAATCTAGCTCAATTCTTCCTTTTTCCTCAAGCCTTCAGTCTTCTCAAGTCCTCTCTTTCTTATTGACTTACAGAGAATAAAGTTAGTGAATATGATATTGTAACCTAATTTATAATTTAAATTTATTTTTTAGTGCTTTCTCCCTCTTCAGAGGAAGTATGCTTTCTTTAAATATATTCTCCCATGAATTATTTCTCATATTTAGAGTAAACAAATATGATCAAGAAGAAAAAGGGAGAATTAGTATGTTGTTTAATTTTTGCCCCTTGAAAGTCATTTGAAGTCAAATAAATATTTTTGTTACATGGCTTTTCTCTCCATTTCTTATATCTACCCAATAAAATAAGATTTGATTTTAAAAATATAGATAATACTTACCAGTCCCTGATATTATCAATACCAGAGAAGCAATCATATATCTGGTAATGAGGACACTTAGTATTTCTATTGGTTTCCAAGATTATATTAGAAATTATAAAGCCTACATGTCCAACTTAATTAATAATTACTAGTGATATAATTTATTTACAGGCATCAGAATTGTTTGGTTCAAATGCCTACATCATCAAGAATGGAAATTTAATCTATTTATGGCTAAAATTTGAAATTTTTCAAATACTTGGTTTGAAAAAGATTTATTAATGGTTTACCATTAAGCAATCTTCTAGTCCTCAAGCAGCCATTACTTGCTAAATTGTACTTCTGGATACTAAACTTATAAGTGATAATTATAAATATGACCAAATGAAAGACAAGCTTTGTTTGGAACTAGATGGAGAGTAATCTTAATATTTTAGGAAAAATATAATGATCCCATGACATAGTCAATCTTATATTGACTATGAACCATATATAAAGCTCAGTGTTTCACTGTCTCTTGTTCTTGGTAGAAGTTACTTCTGTTTCTTAATTTCTATCACCTCTCATTATTTCCAATCCTAAACTCATGTAACCCAAAGGCTTTGCTTCTGTGGATCAGAATTTTTAAAAATGTATTATCTTAAAGTTTATAACATTTGAGATTTGTGTATTAGATAATTTTTCATAGATATCATTATTTATAGCTACATAATTACCCACATACTTATACTATGTTGAAATATTCAATTTAAAAGGGAAATTTAGATAAAAGAGAACTACTGATTTCACCAATGAATAGAATAATAGTTCATCTTCTTGTGAAATGGAATATTTAACACTGAGGATAATGTGCAAACTTGGTAATTTAAATTTAGTTGTATCCCAAACTGGTACTTATATACTTTAGTGTTTACTTCTACATTGGAAAAAAGAACGCATTCAAGGTCTTTTTCATAATGGACTTTAAGGAATTCCAATTGTATGTTTGGATGAATGGACTATACCAATTAAACTTTATATTTGTACTTCTAAAAGGCTAAATATTTAAAGGAATTTTCATTTAATATGTTTAAAGCATTTTATTAGCATAAATTCTTATACTGTATCTTCTGAGTCCATAACCAGATGAAAGACAATTTTTTTTGACTTTGTAACTTTTTAAAATGATGCAAATTAGAATGGAATACATTAGGAAGGCTCATAGCTTAATCTGGTTTTTTAGGTATATGTCCAGATATGGTCTTTATTACTGTACCTGAAATAATATACATTTTTATCCTTCTGAAATGTCTTCATGCTATAAATTTGTGCACCTTCTTAAAATTTGAAGATTTATATTTTATAACTTACACAGTTTGTGGAAAATCTTTGATGGGGACTGTGAAAAGCTTTGTGAAAGACACAACTTAATATAAACATTAGCACTTGTAAAAAATAAAGAGAATTCATATTGGTTCCTATATTTGTTTCTGTAAAGTAAAAATGACATCAGGACACACTATACCCTGAACATCATTTTTGACAAGTGAAGTTTACTTTTAATTATCTCTAATATAAGTTTAGATAAGTACATGTCACAAATACTTGGTAAAAATAATGAGATCCTAATAACATTAGATCTCACTCTAGCTATTTGTAAATTAAACCTTTCCTGCCTGAAAGACGGAAGAAAATATCTAGGTTTATCCTAAAAAGTATTATATTTATGAATTCACTGAATTAAAAACCAGTCCAACATTATAATTTTTTCTGCTTTTGTTGACAGTTTGACAAGTATCAGCTACTGTAAAACAAGAAGTTTCATGAAAGTTTGAGATTTTATTTTCATGGATAATGTCACAGAATAAGATCTATAAATATATTTATATTTTAAAGACTCATCACTGAACTTATTCAGGATGTGTCTATATGACAGTACACATGCAAAAATAAAATATGGTTTTTGTTCAGTTGCCAGGATTTCTGGCTTTTAGAGAAGTAAATATTTGGAAATTCAGAAACATTTATGTGATGTTTTACTTTTTAAGAAATTTAGACATTTTTTGTTATTCTCTGCTTTTCCATAAGCTTCAAATAATAATCAGAACACTTGGTAAAGAATACTTAATAACATAACTAGTATAACTATTGGTAGGAAACAACCCGGAAACATGGACATAATATATGGGTTGTTCAAACTCTTGGTACACACGGATAACTTTATGTAGCATCTTAAATTACAAGTAATGATTTCATACAAGGACATAAATCTTACCAATGGACCAGTTATTTTTAAGTCTTAAACAATAGCAAAAAATGTACTGATTTGTTTCCACCACGGAGTTTAGTCTTTTCTGGCAAATACAGAACCCCAGAATTTTAGAGACTAAAGAGACTAAAGATTTCATGTAGATCAATGGTTCTCAGATATTTGAATTACACAGACCACTAAAGTTTTAAAATAACAGCAACAACAATAATCAACATGGAAGAAAACTATGAGTGGTCAGATTTTCATGAGTTAATCACATTAGAAAGAAAATACCAACATTCATCAACATAACTTCATATCAGAAAAGTTATTTCATACCAAAATACTATTGCCAATACTAATAATAATACAACCACAGAATGAAAGATGACCTGGTAAATACATTTTAACTTTCTAAAAATTTCACCATATAGTTGATTGCTATCTCTACTATTCATGAGACCATCCTTAACATATCCTACAATGTCCTGCAAAATCTGGCTTCTCCCTTCTTATGTAATGTTTTCTCTTACCTTGATTTTTGCTCTCTAACCTTCCTGACTTTCTTTTGGTTATTAAAAATCAGTAGTCTAGTGAGGCAAAAAAAGATGAGGGGTCATGAGATAATATTATATTGAGGTGTTACAAAATACTAAAATTTATTTTAATATTCATCTACAAAATTAGAAAAGCAAATTTCACTGATAGGTGCAATAAAGATTACTTCCTTAATCCTCCAACAGAGGTAAGCTCTCACAGAAAGCAGAGGAGTTCTACTATAGAAAGAATAGACACTGGATTTCTAATTGAGGTCACTCTTTGTATTAGCCAAGGTTTTCCAGAAAGACAGAACTAAAAGGATATCTCCATATATCTAAATATCCATCTATCTATATCTATTTATCTATCTAGCATTTATTTTAAGGAATTAGCTCAAGTGGTTGTGAAGGCTGTGAGGAGTCTCATGACAACTGAGTCATGAGTCATTCAGCTCAAATGGAATTAAAGACATAAATGTAAAACCTGTAACCATGAAAATCCTAGTAAGAAACACAGGAAAAATCTCCTTGAGATTGATCTTAGCAATGATTTTTTCTACATGGCATCAAAAACCCAGGCAACAAAAATGGAAAATAAATAAGTAGGGCTAGATCAAACTAAAAAACTTCTGTACAGCAAAGGAAACAATCACAAAAATGAAAAGCACCCTAGATATGGGAGAAAATATTTGCAAACTATATATCTGGTAAGGGGTTAATATGCAAAATAGATAAAGAACACATAGACATAAAAAAAAATAAAAACAAATAATCCAATAAAAATGGGTAAATGATCTGTATAGATATTTTTCCATACAAGACATACAAATGGCAACAGGCTTATGAAAAGGTGTTCAATATCACTAATCATCAGGGAAATGCAAATCAAAACCACAAGAAGATACAACCCCACACCTTTAGGATGACTATTATCAAAAAGACAAGTGATAACAAGTGTTAGGAAAACTTTCTACACTGTTGGTGGGAATGTAAATTAGCGAAGCAATTGTGGAAAACAGCTGGAGGTTCATCAAAAATTAAAAATAGAGTTACCATATGATCTAGCCATTCCACTTCTGAGTAAACATCCAAAGAAAATGAAATTAGTATGTCAAAGAAATATTTGCATTCCCATGTTCATTGCAGCATTATTCACAATAGCCAAGATGTGGAAACAACCTATGTGTCTGTGGGCAGATTAACGGACAAATGAAAGAAGAAAATGTGAGTGTGTGTGTGTGTGTGTGTGTGTATACTTGAACTCATAGAAGCAGAGAGTAGAATGGTGGTTGTCAGGGTCCAGGGCTGGGGGAAATGGGGAGATGTTGGTCAAGGGTACAAACTTTCAGTTATAAGATGAAAAAGCTTTAAGCAGCTAATGTAAAATATAGTGACTATTGCTGGTAATACTGTATTGTTTGCTTGAAACTTGCTAAGAGAGTAGGTCTTGAGTCTCTGTATAAACACACACACAAATTGTAACTAAGCTTGGTGATGGATGTGTTAATTAATTAGATTATAATAATCATTTGTCAATATGTCTGTCAAATCATTACATGATATACTTTAAATATATAAAATTTTATTAGTTATACCTCAGTATAGCTTTAAAAACTTTAAAAAATGCAATACACTCTGATTAGTTTACCAGAAAATGGTAATTTACTAGGCAATTAATAAAAACCTTTGCCTACTGGGTAGCTGGGTTAAAAAACCAAAATCATAATTTGGTAAGTTTAACTAATCATGCAATTTTGTTATTTAGACTCGCTTCTTTTTTTTTGTGGGCTATTACCTTTTTAATGCTATAATAGCCATTACAATTCAGTATCAAAATAAACTAGCCGTAGAGCCAGAATTACAATCACTGCATCACGAAGTACTAAACCAAGATTTTCAAAAATAAAAATTCATAATCTTGTCACAATTAGCAGTGCTATTTTTTGTGAATGGAAGGTTTCTGTACCACTTGAGTGATCTTTAAATGTTTCTATTTTTGTCATTTTTGTATTATGCACACAATAAAAGTATAATGCATGTATAATATTTATGAATAAATAAATGCATAAATACACAGGTACTGTAGTGTAGTCAAATTTTTTAACTGATTGTTGTACGTGATCAAATAAAGTTTGGAAACCACTGCTCTCCTGAGCTGTGTTTCCTTCCATTTTAAGATATTGTTCATAATATACCACCTTCCTGAAAGACTCTCAGCCTTGTCCTTCCATCCCCCATTTTCATTACTTAACTCCTGCTCATTCAATCTCAGCTCAAATGACACTTTCTTAGAGGAGTCTTAGTTGATCTCCTTCAGAAGTTACTTATTATACTCTCCTGTGGCTTTTTCTACTTTATCATCATAGTATTTAAACACAGCATGTAATTCTATGTTCATTTTTGTGATTATTTGTTCAATGACTACATCCCAATCCACATCCCAACTAGACTCTCAGTTTCAGGAAGTCAGAGTCCACACATCCCTAGTGCCCAGCAGCCTCTGACATATAGTAGATGTTCAATGAACATTCTAATCATGTTGAAATAAATGAATTGCCCTTAAAAACTTTATTGTGAATGGAAAACAATGCAAGGACTGATGTTTAGAAATCATAAGTTAAAAGAACCTTTTCATTTTTACAGATAATACAACTGAAGCCAAAAAAGATGAAATTATTATGCCTAGATTCATACAGTTCTGAGACTAGGAATTACATCTTCTCAATCCCAGCCCAGAGTTATTAATGCTCTCATTTTATCAGTTTTTATACCATATTGATTTCTTGGGATATGTTCTTTGTCTACAAATCAGTTATCAACTTCTCCATTCCAAAAACTATGTTTTATCCCCAGGGGTTTGTGGGGTATGAAGCTTATACAAATTGGGGGTGGTCCTCTTTAAACAAAATAAAACAAAATTATAAATACAAAATCAGATACAAAACTGAGTTGTCACAGATGGCTGAATACTGGATGTAATTACAACACCAAGAAGGCTACAAAAAATTTAATTACTATACAAAGAACTAACTGAGAATCATGGGCACTTTTCCCCTTAAAAAAAAAAAAATCTGCATCTCATCTCATCCTCCCTCTAGCTAGATCCAAAAAATGACCAAGGCCACTCCAAAGTTGCCTGATTCAACTGGAGGAGTCCTATGATAAGAAAACTTGGAGAGGAAAGAGACTCTGATTTCTAATAATTTTGCTTAAACAACTTACTTTTGTAAAGTTTACAAGACATGTGATCAAATTGTTGAAGCCTGTCAGGGCCTTGGAAGGAAACAGTAGAAATGAGGAGCCTTGGAAATTAAGCTCCACTAGCATTATACTAAACACTCCTGTGTGTATTTCTTTTGTATAACAGCTCTTGAAATTTTCTCTCCTTGACCTGCTCCATTTGTTCCTACTCTGTATTATGTATGCTCAGTAAATTGAATTTCTCAAACTGCTAAGATCATCACACTATCTTCCCAGATGCTCCACTATTTTCCCCACGCCCTATTCATTTATTTATTTTGATTTCTCTCCTTTGAGATTTCGTTCACTTTTGGAGAGAGAGAGAATAAAGTACTCCCTGAATTTTGAACATTTGAAAGCTTCTCTGGAGAGACTTTTCACCTTTAAGCCAAGTTCAAAACGCTTATTGCTCTTTCAGCTTGAAATGGCACACTAGGGTACTATGTGTGCTCAAATACTACATATATGTATACTCAAGGCATAACATTTAATCTAAATTTCCTTTCATATGAAGGGAGTTAGAAACAGCCGAAAAATAAGCAGGAGTGCCCTCCAGTCAGCAGGTGAACCTCTCATAATATAATATTTTTCAGTCTCCTGCCTCTACGTCTTTATTCAACACAATTTTCTACCCACTTCTATGTTTTGCATCTCTGCGTATTGCATTTGGACCATTTTCCATGAACCCTGGACTCATTTCTTCCCAGATATTCACTCCAATGAAATAGACATAGGCTTGGGAGAAAAATAGACTTGATGTTAAATATTAAAATCCACCAGTTATTAGCTGTGAAAAATTTGGCAAATTAACCTTACTGAGCTTCAATTTCTTCATATATAAAGGAGAAAATACCTTCTTCAAAGTGATGTTTTGAGAATTAAATGAGTTAGTGCATGTAATGAAGGATCAGTATTCTCGACTAAGTAGGAACTCAATGCTAAATTCTCTTCTTATTTTCTTCAGTCTTTTCATGGCTTCTAAGTATTTATCATTTAATTCATTCGACACTTATTATATTCCTCCCTTAAAAATTGTTTTTGTGTTCACAATGTTATGCATCAAAAAAAAAGAAAAAAATTGTATTTGTGTACTCAGCTCTCTGACATTGATGTTAAGCCCTATATGCATAAGAGCAACATCCTTTCATCTTTATATTCTTCATAGTGCCTAGCACGATGGCTTATCAGGTGAGGGATTAATTAAAGGTATATACATTTGAACAGATTTGGATTGTCATTTCTTCGATGACAGAATTTTAAAGGATAGTATTCTAGTGTTAAAGGAAGGAATTATTAAGGATATGAGTAATAATATTAATAATATTAACTATTCCATCTATTATTTAAATTTGGAGTAGGCCTAGGAGATGAAAGCTTTATTTTCAAGCTTCAGAGATATGTGATCCCATGCCCAATAAAGCATCTCAGAAATGCAGATAAAGGAGGAGGAAAAAAGGAAGGAAGGGAGAGGGAAAGAGGAGGGAGAGTGAGAAGGAGAATGAGAGAATACGTTTTTTCCTTCCATATGTGTGATCATTTGACCTTGACACCTTGACTTTCTATCTTATGAAGACATATTCAGGACCAGTTATTCTTCAAGAAATATTCTATATGTTGTTAAGGAGAAATTGATTCCACATGTGTCTGAGGGCTCTTATTATTACATAGGAAGATGGTTTTTTATTTAATATTAATCAAGGATGATACATTTACTTGCAATTTTCTGAAACATCTTCACTACATTGTGACTTCATACTTTGTATAGAATTTTGTGTTGACACATGTCTTCTTGTAGATGAATCTCTTATTATACAATTGAGTGTAACTCCAAGTCATGTATAGTAATTTCTTTTTGACAGCTCAATTTTCTAGTTATTATTGATTGCCCATATTTTATAATATTGCTATAATAAAGAATGTTTGGTCTGATAATTGTTGTGCTACATGTTGGTAAATATGGCAACAAAATTATCTTCAAAGAATGTTAATGTAATACCCCATCTCAATTCATCATGAACCCTGTTGGATTCCTTATGGAAACATGAAGGGTCAGTCAGACTCAGCAGGTGTAAAAATAATTCTAATACTGTAATTGCTTTTCTATTAGTTGTCATCACTACAGAAAGGTGGTTAAGAATTAAGTGCTCTCTTCATCAAAATGATTATGCTATTAACTGTACAATCTCTTTATGTAGCTTTTTTTTATGACTATCTGATAATTCAACACTTTTTCTATTTCTGGGGACATTTAATTTAAGAGCCTTCTCCCACCTCTACAAACTAAGCAAAGTAAAGTGATTTTAACCTTCAATTTAATTAATTAAAAATAAAAAGCTTTGTTGATTTTTTTCTTGCATGTCAGATACACTGGAAAGTAATGAATTTCTCTATAAAAACAAAGCATGTTTTCCAGCAATCACTATAATTTTAATTTTTATATATACCATAGTGTTAATCATGTTGTTCTCATAATAGTCAATGATCTTAAAAATATCATTGAATATTAAAAATCTCTAAATGCAGTGTTCCTAGGAGCCACACACTATTTTAAAAGCAGCTAAAGCCCAAAAAGTATATCTAGTTTGAAAAATTTTAGATGACTAAATTTTTATAACTATCAATTTTTTATTAATAAATAAGTTAATAAGGAGACATATAGTTCCTCTATTCAAAGATATACTAGTAATTTAAATCTTTCTTTCTCCCCTTTTCACATTATTTCAACATTGAAATATGTTCCTTAAAATAAAATCTACTTTAACTGTAGTAATAGAAAACAATTTTCCACTGGTTTTATCTGTGCATATAATCAAAATGGAATTATTTTTCTGTGGACTTCAATGCCTTTTGTATTGAGTGGATAAGCTCAAACTCAGTTGCTATATTTGATAAGATTTCACATTTGCTTTTGGTATCTTTTCCTTGGGTTAAAACAAAGCTTATTAAATTACAGTTCCCACCTATTCAATGGCTCTTTTGAAGATAAATGCCATGCATATCTGCTTAACGGACTACATCTGTAAGAGCACTTTTTTCCCTTTCTTTTTTTTTTGGTAAGATTATTTCTGTTTTCTATGGTATTAAATATAGGTCCTTGATTTATATTTCCTGTGATGAGAAAGTTTTCAGGGTTTTAGAATCTAACTGATTATAGGCTTATATATTAAAATAATAACAGTTCTTGTACATTCATCAAAAAACTCTATTTTTATATAAAATGGAATCACACGTGCTGTATAGTGCTGTCACAGAATGTGGTTAACCTTTCATGAACCAAATGGCTCGGATCTCAGGAGGTAGGATGGTAGAAGCAGTTATATATTTAGTACTCCCATTTCATTTAGACCTCTCTCCCCTCTCTCTGCAGGTTATCCTGTGACAATAGACAAATGGGCAAGGTAGGGGAAAAAATATTAAGCTTTCTGCCTCAGCTGCTGTACTAAGTGGGTGGCAGAATGAATCAGAAAATCTATCCCTAATTCTACTTATTTCTTATTTAAACTTCTGGTGTCTTAGAATTTAGCCTGAAACTTTAAAGCCGAGAAAGTGTGTTGTGATCATCCTCATTCTAAAGACTGCTACAGCCAGTGCAGGCACTTTCACTGCCTACCTCTGGACAATATTTAGAGGCAACTGGAGATTCACTGAGAAAATCCTCTTTGGAGGAAACTCATAGATAGGAACGAGTAATTGTGGCTTTTCTCCTTCCTTCTAACTTGGGAAGAGAGAGGGTCCTCTTTCTTTTCCCAGCTAAAACTGTATAAAGGAATCCCAAGAAAATTACTCTGAAAATTTGGGCTGCCTACAAAAACGGAAATAGGCATTCTATTTTTGGACTGGATGATTATTGAACTGAAAATACTAGTTCTTACCTTGCTGCTACTGGTGATTAAACAAGAGAGTCCTTACTTCCCAGCAATTAGAGTTTTAAGCCAGCCAAGAAGTTGGTGGCTGTATCCTGCCTGGATAATTTTGAAGGTAGAAGATTGGTTGGAGTAGTCTGGTTTTTTGCAGGATAAGTCAAGTAAAGCCAGCAATGAAAATAGCTAACATGTGCTCTTTTTGGTAGGAAAGAAAGCATGAGTTCCCAAGGGCTAGGTAGTACCTAGAACCTTAGCAGTACTGAAAATAACTCCCCCAGGAGGGCTGCCCTATGAGGTAAAGAGATCTGGCAGAAAAAATTCTCATGATTTTCTGCCAGGAACAAGAGATAGAGAAGAGTATAAGTGGCCAGGCAGGGAAGATGTCAAAGAGCTAGAGAAAAGGATATTGTGAAGATTCCTGCAGGAAGGGCAGGGAAGGGGGACAGTCCAAAGAAAACACAAATGGACCTTAAAATATAAAGTCAGCTTTTGAATGACACCCATGTGGAGAGCACTGAGAGCCACATTAGAAAACAAAAAATAAAACAAACAACAACAACAACAAAAACAAACAAAAAGCCCCACTTGACACATAGAGTACATTGCCCTTCTTCCTCCAAGCCCTCTTCCCATTCAGGCTTCCAGTCCTGGATCAGTCAGAGGCAGAGGGCTGGTGGGGCAGGGGTGGAGGGGGAAGGGGGGAGTAGAAAAGCTAATTGAATGGAAAATAAAATAAAGTTCATGTCCCTTTCCCATAGGCAGGTCAACAAGCCATCAGTCAGGACATAGAAGAGCAAGGGTGGGGGAAGAGCAGTGAGCCAGGTTTGAAGTTGGGTTTTGGTTTAGTGTGCAGTAGACATAGCAGCAGAGTAGATAGGAGATCCTATCAAGAGGCTGGATATTACGAGCATGTTTGTAGGCACTGGTGGGAGAAAACATTACCAGGTTCAGCTCAATCATAAATCAATTTTTCATTTTGCAGAAATTGTCTTACACACTTTTATTTAACCCCATGTAGTTTAGTAATAGTCCTGGATTTCATTTTGGGATCCTCTCTGCTAAAATTTATCTCTGACTTTAAAAACAGTGCATTTGATTTAGGACAAAATAATTCAGCATAAACTCATCTCCTGGGTACATTATTGGTTCAGAAAAAGGGCAGTGATCAGATGCCTATGGCTTAGGCTCCTGGGCTGAGTTCAGCGAGGGTTGGCATGGCAGCTCAGG
The DNA here is from genome assembly GCA_008086735.1 of Cheirogaleus medius. Lineage (NCBI taxonomy): Eukaryota > Metazoa > Chordata > Mammalia > Primates > Cheirogaleidae > Cheirogaleus > Cheirogaleus medius. The sequence continues at coordinate 32,187,424 of VBSM01003204.1, read as the reverse complement.
GATCTCAATACCCATGCCTGGCTGCATCTTCTGAATCTTTCCTCCTCCCAGATTGCTATGGCACCTATGACTCATTCTGGTTCTTGTAATCAATTGCCTTCTGCCCAGTGTAATATCTGACCCTTTGGACTCACACACATTTCCCACCAACTTCCTGATCTGTAAAAGCAGTTGAGAAGACCTCATTCACATTTCTAAGGCAAGGGTTGCTCATGAGATTGGCAAATATAATTAAAGAAATAAGTTTCCTTCAGATAATCTCAGAACACCATCAGCTCAATGGGTACAGAACTGATATATTAGAAGTCTTGCTTCAATTTTAAGGATGAAAATGCTGAAGGTGTTTATGTTTTTACAAACATTGGCATGGCTCAGGGTGTCATTAAATGTCATACATGAGAAATCATGCAATTTTATTTGTCAATGTTTTTTTAAAGGTAAAATAAATACAGCATTGCTTTGGGGAGATCCTCCTCACATTACCAGCCTGAACATTAAGTGCATTTCAGATATTTCTATAGAAGTTACACTTCAATGAGAATGTTATTCAACTTGCTCCTCATTATTGTATAGTAGCAATAGTGAAAGAATTTCATCTCATTGAAATACTTTGGAAACTTTAATCTATATTGCAAAGTAGATGAAATTATTAAAGATGGCTACAAAAATGCTAATTGTCTGTGAAATTTGTGTTATATTACTTCTCCTAAAATACAACTTCAAAGAACTAAATCCAAATCACCAGAACAGCCAATTCAAGTGGCTTATGTGCCATCTGTCTCTCTCAGGTGGAGTTTAAACATTTTAAGAATGCCATGAATGCAACCGTGGTACTTCATATTGACAAAAGTGTTTATCCTCCTATTCTAGTTCATGTCACATTGGGTAGTTAGGATTTGACATATATGAATGTTTGTTGAAGTAATGTTCTTCTGAGGAAAAACGAGATTCTTCAACTATATGTATTCATGTTGCTTCCTGTGGAGATATCTGGAGTAGCATCCCTGGCTGGTTTGGGCTATGGATTGACCATCTAATTCTTTGATGTACAATATTCCAAGGAGAACTAAAGCTTCTAGAGTGTTATATGACAGATGTATTTATCTATGTAAGACTCTCCAGTGTTTAACATAGCGGCCTTTAAGGATGACAACATCAACCATGAGGCTCATGATTGGTGCAGCCCAAGCACACAACAAAAGATATAAAAAAAATTCTGCAGAAGCTACAAACATCTGGGACACCTGGAAAAACCAAAATGTGGTTTTTACATTAAGTTTGGAAAGGGGGGTATGGAGGTGTTTATACTTGATGCCAAATATTCGATATCTCATTCTCATAATTCATTATTCTAGGTAGAATAAATGGAATGTGAAATTTATATATGCCTTAAACCTCCTAATAGATAAAATTGTATCTATTTTACACTCATATTTTGTGGTTAAGTGAGCTTATTTTTCAACCATAGTAATTTTGGTTAATTTTTCTGTCTTCTTTATAGTAAACTCCAGAGGCATGAGAAAAGTTTGAATTTCTACAGGAAGCTGTGCAGTTTATTTTATACTTTTACATTTAGTCTACTAAAAACATTTTCTCAATAATGCCGATTAACTACTTAGCCATCTTTTTGTTATTTGGAGATCTTTCATGTTTTATTTAGTAATAACAATTGTTATAAGATAGTCTTTGTGTTTACCGGAGAATGACTACAAATAAAGCAGAAAACAATTTTCCTATAAGAGCACAGCCATGCACTTTTCAGCAGCTACCTGAATTTTCAGCAGCTCTGCAGTTAATATACCATTTTAAAATTTTTCTTGCAAAAGATTGTTACAGTTAGTTCTGTATAGATCTTGCAAATCTACTCTAATGTGCTTGTGATTAATGTCAGAGGAAAATTTTATACTTGCTATAAAACAAAGGGCAAAGAGGTGGCTCCCAGACTAACTCACTTTAAAATTAACTGGGAAAAGTTTTGAGAAACAGAGCTTTCCTGTGTCCTGCTTTCCCAGACACACTGAATTAGAATCTTTAGGGCTACAGTGGAGGCTAGGAATTTCAATTAAAAAAAAAAAAATGTTCCTGCTTTAGGGAGCCCTTGTTTTAAAGAGAATGATCATATCAAATTTGCTAAAGTAGCAAAGAGATCTGTAGGCTTTCATTTTCACTTATTAATAGGTCAGACTTCTAGACTCTTTGGTAGAAACAAACTAAATCACAGGCTGATGCAATTAGAAGACAAAGCAGCAAATTAGAAACGAAACAAAATGACTACAGAATAGTCAGTCTACTGAAGGATTTGAACCATAAATATATAAGTCCTCAGATATATTTTATATAATATCTAGATATTTTCATCAGAAAAAAGTCAAAAGTATTTATCACAAAAAATAATTGTTTCTATTGGTATGGTGATTTGTTGCGTATATATGCTTTGATATATGATATCCCTTTTGGTTTTCAAAGAAGTGAGAAATAGGAAAATTTCTATCAGTCTCATTTTGAAACTCAAAGTTAGTCCTAAGCTTGCAGAGAATTGGAACCAAGGCCTAGAAACGTATGTGTGCCGATCTAGTCTATTTGCTGCCAAGTTTTAGAAGCAGAACTAACAAGCTGAAGATTGAATTTTAGTCATATCTCATATTCTTTCATGGTAATAGAGAAATATATAATTCACTTATCATAAGTGTTTATCATAAAGCTTTGAAACTGAAAAGTGGATGTTTATATATCTGGAAAATACTTTGAGGTGAAACCCTGATTCCTTAAACTTATACCAATGCTATATAAATTTGTAGGCTAGAAGGGATGTTAAAGGGCACTTATTCCAGTTCCTTTATGTTACAGATGAAGACCCTAAGGCTCAAAAGGTTGCATGGTTTGCCTAGTGATTCATAGCTAATCTGAGCGATTTTTTGTAAAAGGACATCTTTCCTAAGCTATTTTTCCATAATCATAGATTTGTAAAAAATGCTCAAATGCCTAATGGGTGATTTATGTTAGTTTAACTTCTTAATGTTTTCAAGTTTCACTTTTTGTGCAGCAATGACATATTTTATGATACTTTGAATTAATCTCTTTTTTTCTTAAAGGATAAAGTTGATTATGTTACTTATGAAGGATCCCACAATTCCCAAAATTAAAAGTTTGCTTTCTTTACTGGAATACCAATAGTGGTGATTTAAAAGGAGCAGCAAAAGTTAAATATTTTCCTTTTCTCTTGATAAACTATTTTTACTTTGCTATACGGTAATGTACAGAAAATTATATGACAATATTTTGGGGGAATCTTTCTCTTAGATGGTTTTAAATCACTGTGCTCCCTGAAAAGTTTTTAATTTTTAAATTTTTTACAAGGTAGTATATTCCCCAGAATTGGATTCATTCACTCTGGATATAAAAATATATTGAAGGATAAGAAATGGATACCATGTGTTTTGATAACCTGAACAATAAATGTGGCAACATTTTAAAGAAAGGAATAGCAAAGTGCTCTGCCTCATAATCAATACCTCATAATTCATACTTAAAAGTCATCAGTTTCTAGCACTGTGAAATTCACACATAAATATGTAAAAATAGAAATATAACAATATTTTACAAAATGTTTTCTTATGGCAATAATCTGAAAAAATGGGAGAAATTTGTTGTCCTTGACTTAGTTAGGTCCAACAAGGCTGAAAAAAATGTTTGCTATGATTTGATGGGAAATAAGCATCTTCTGTCTTATTAGAAAGTTTTTGGAAATGAGTCTCTCTTCTCCAATTGATATGAAGGAAGAATTGTATAACCCCTGAAATTGTAACTAAAAGGAATGGAAGTTTGGGGATGAAGGTAACATCAGTGAAGGTAAAGCAGAAAAATGGACAAAAGCTATATCTTGATGATATTGTGTAACCCTGAATCAAATGAAGTCCAAAAGTTGATTGGTTTACTTCTACATATCTAAGCTAATTAATGCCTTTATTTTTAGTCATTTGGAGTTGAGATTTTTATTGCTTGTAAATTAATGCCTCTTAACTGATAGAGACCATTTTAAAATCTAAAATTGTACTATATCCTGCTGCCATTAATGCTATATCTTTCTTTGGGTTTTTTATCCAATATGTAAATGTTGTAAAGCCTGAGGCTATATAAATGTATCCTTTTATAAATCAAATAAATAAATAACTTCTAGGTATAAAAATAGTCTCAAAAGGATTATTATTAAATTCCCCTAGGATCATCATGAAGAATAAATATTAATGCTTTTTAATTGCTTTATAGTTTACAATATTGACATGTAGCATCATTACCAATTTTAAAGATGAAAACAGATAAATATTACTCAAAATAATAATTCACATTCATATCTACTCCAAAGCAATTTTCTAAAGATAGCATTTATGTCCTAGTTCCTTTCTCAGAGAAATCTTTATTTTGAAATACAGAAGTATAGAATTGTTTGTCAAACTAATTTTTTTTTTTTTTGCAAAAAGCTTGGCTACCCACATATGATCTTTAATAGGATAATTGGAAAAAGTTAATACAGATGAACAGTCTAGATTACTGGCACAAAGTCATCTTTGTTAGAGATCATTTACAGCTGTATATCTTTTAAAAAACAACCCATTAGTCTGGTTAACAGTTTCTACCAGGAATTTATGGGCCAGGTTGCAGCTCAAAACATGGCCTTTCAGATCCTTCAACTCTACCTCAGCACTTGTTTGATAACCACTCTTTTTTTTAAATTATAAGTGTTTATATATTATGAACTTTGTATCTACCTTCAGAATAGTAAATAGTTCTAGCCATCCATGGAAAACAAATCCTTATTATTTTTTTTTCACTTCTCTTTATGTTCTAGGTACAGATATTACCTCTAAGAGCATCTGATAAGCATTTTGTGAGTTCTTCCAGGTCTCTCCTTCCTTTCCCAACCCAATATTCTTTCTGCCCCTCATCTCCTAAGCTACTCTCTGCCAATGACTCATCTTGTTGTAATCCATTATTGATATTATGCTGTACCTACTCTAGAATTGTGACACATTTTACAATACTCAGATGGATATATTGGTAAGTTCAGGAATTCATAACAAATTACCATAGACTGAGTGGCTTCAACAACAGAAATACATTTCTTCAGAGTTCTGGAGATTAAAAGTCTCAAATCAAGTTCTAAAAGGGTTGGTTTCTGGTGAGAGCTCTCTTCCTAGCTTGCAGACATCTGCCTTCTCGCTGTGTCCTCACAGGGCTTTTCCTTGGTGGGTATACAGGGAGAGAGAGAGAGACAGCAAGCTCTTTGGTGTCTCTTCTTATAAGTAAAACAATCCTGTAGGAATAGGGCACCATCCTTATGATCTCATTTAACCTTAGTTATTTCCTTAGAGGCCCCATTTCTAAATACAGCCATACTGGGGATTAGGGCCTCAACATATGAATTGGGGGAGGGACACAAATATTTAGTCCATAACACTGAAGAACTGGTGGTGATGGTGGGGCTATCAATGTTGTTATATACATGAATTAGTGACCAGAACTCTGGGAGGTTGGGGCACAGGGAAACACTTCCTAAGGGAAGAGAAAATTGAAAATGGTTTGATTCAAGATCAGTGGATGAAATCCCACCAGTGGAGTGAATATGATCATGGAATATCATTTATTTCTCAAATACCCTCTGATCCTGGCTCATGAATTTATGCTTGAAATTCTAGGATGAAGGACTATAATAAGGGAATAGAACATCAACTTTCCTATAGTTGTACTTCCTTGGGAGAAAATGATAGTGTAATATATAAATAGCTTTGATGCATATGGCTTCTATTCTGAAAGGAAACTGTGCTAGACCTTTGTCCAATGCTTAGAAAAATGATTATGGCTTTATAAATGAAGATCATTAACACCCTTAACGTTGGCATAAGAAAACATTGGACATTGGCAACCTTGGTGCACGCATTAGCAGGCATTGGGGTACCTCTGGTAGGTACTATCGAGAAAATTTTGAGAGTAAGAAAAACCTAAACTGCAGTTTAACGCAGGTATTCAAAGAGGGAAGGGAGGGAAGGTGGAGTTCATACAGTCCTTGTGAGGATTGTGGGTTTTTTTTTCGAACATGTGAAACAAGGTCTCTGCAGAGGGTAAAGTGAGATAACAATACTTACAGATAGTATATGCAAAATACCTAATATGTACTAGGAAATAGGCTAAGTTTTTAACATTTAATCTTTTGATAATCCTATGAAGTAGTCGCTAAACTTATTTTCCTGTATTACTGATGAGAACGACAGAGCTATTTGGCACTGTGCCCAAAATCATTTAGCATGTGACAGAGCTGGCATTAGAAGCAAGACAGTTTGACTCTATGTTTTTTAGACTTGTGCTTTTTAAAACTCCTGGAATTCCTGTACTTTATGTAAGTACTACCGTGATACTAGTTTTTACCCTGAGGCAAGATGGATTTTGAAATTCAGGTTTATTTAATGGGTATACAATAAAGCTTGGAGAATTAAAGCAATGAAAATACCTTTAGCCTGTGGGAAAGATATTAACTTTAACTTATTTCATCTGTTAATATTATTGTAGCCTAGTCACAGAGATTAGAGAATAACTTCCTTTCCTGCAGGTTGAAGGTACCTTTAGTCACTGATCAACTAAAAACACATTTATTTTAAATGCTTAGCTACCATATACCATACATTGTAGTGGACACAAAGATGCAGTCATTAACAAAAGTGCATAGAAACCCTCTGGAAAAAAAAATTGCTTTCTAGCAGATATTTAGCACCTAAAGAGCTGTGAACAGTAGTTAATTGATTGATTAGCACTTTTAAAGTATAGTGTTTCAGGTAATATTCTGTCTCCCAGATAAGAACTAGTAGTGAGTGACTTAAAGACTAATTAACATATAGTGCAAGATCTGATGAGCCTTCATCTTCTATTTATCTCTTTTTATTTCAAAATAATATGGGGGTATAATCTTTGAGGTTACAAATATTGCCTTTGCACCATCGAGTCATAGCTACAATTGTGCCCATCCCCAGACAGTATGTTTATCAACTTATCTTTCTCTCCTTGTCCCCATACTTTTTTTTTATTTTAGCATATTACAGAGGTACAAATGTTTAGGTTACATATACTGCCTTTGCCCCTCCCGAGACAGAGCTTCCAGCATGTCCATCCCCCAGACAGTGCGTACTGCACCCTTTAGGTTTGAATATACCCAACCCCTCCTCTCCCCTCACACCTGCCCAACACCCCATGAATTTTACTATTATATGTGCACTTAAGATTGGTCAGTTAAGTCAGTTAATATCAATTTGATGGTGAGTACCTGTGCTGCTTGTTTTTCCTTCTTGTTATGCTTCACTTAGTGGAATGGGCTTCAGCTCTATCCAAGATAATACAAGAGGCGCTACATCACAATTGTTTTTGGTGGCTGAGTAGAACTCCATGGTATCCATATGCCACATTTTATTAATCCACTCATGTATTGATGGGCACTTGGGTTGTTTCTACATCTTTGCAATTGTGAATTGTTCTGTTATAAACATTATAGTGCAGATGTCTTTTTTCTAGAATGCCTTGTTTTTTCCTTTGGGTAGATGCCTAGTAACAGGATTGCTGGATCAAATGTTAGTTCTATTTTTAGCTCTTTGAGGTATCTCCATATTACTTTACACAGAGGTTGTACTAGTTTGCAGTCCCACCAGCAGTGTATGAGTGCTCCTACCTCTCCGCATTCATGCCAACATTTATTGTTTGGGGACTTTTTGATAAAGTCCATTTTCACTGGAGTTAAGTGATATATCACTCTGGTTTTTATTTGCACTTCCCTGATGATTAGAGATGTTGAGCATTCTTTCATACATCTGTTGGCCATTAGTCTGTCTTCTTTGGAAAGTTTCTGTTCATGTCCTTTGACTACTTTTTAATGGGGTTGATTTTTTTTTATTGCTGATTTTCCTGAGTTCTATATAGATTCTAGTTATCAGCCCTTTTTGGATATGTAGCATGTGAATATTTTCTCCCATTCCATAGGTTGTCTGTTTACTCTCATGATAGTTTCCTTGGCTGTGCAGAAGCTTTTTAATTTGATCAGGTCCCATTTATTTATTTTTGTTGTTGCTGTGATTGCTTTTGGAGTCTTCTTCATAAATTATTTGCCTAGGCCAATGTCTATAATAGTTTTCCCAACATTTTCTTCTAGAATTCTTATTGTTTCATGCCTTAGGTTTAAGTCTGTTATCCACTGTGAGTTAATTTTTGTAAGTGGTGAAAGGTGTGGATCCTGTTTCAGTCTTCTACATGTGGCTGATGATATGTGCTTATATCCAGAAAATCCCCAAGATTCTGCCATGAGACTACTGGAATTGATAAACAAGTTCAGCAAAGTCTCAGGTTACAAAATCAATATACAGAGATCAGTAGCATTCCTATGCTCCAACAACAGTAAAACTGAGAACCAGATCAATGACTCAATACCCTTCACAATAGCAATGAAGAAAATAAAATACCTAGGGATATATTTAACCAAGGAGGTGAAAGACCTGTATAGGGAGAACTACATACCACCGAGGAAGGAAATAGCAGAGGACATAAACAGGTGGAAGACCATATCATGCTTATGGGTCAGTAGAATCAACATTGTTAAAATGTCTATACTACCCAAAGTGAGCTACAGATTCAATGCAATTCCTATTAGCATACCAACATAGTTTTTCGCAGATCTAGAAAAAATTATTCTATGCTTCATATGGAACAAGAGAAGACCCTGTATAGCAAAAGCAATCTTAAGCAAAAAGAACAAATTGGGAGGTATCAATTTACCAGATTTCAAGCTATACTATAAGGCTATAGTAACTAAAATAGCATGGTACTGCCATAAGAACAGAGGCATAGACCAATGGAACAGAAATAGAACCCAGATATAAAACTATCCTCATATAGCTATCTAATTTTTGACAAAGCAGACAAAAACATACACTGGGGAAGAGAATCCTTATTCAATAAATGGTGCTGGGAAGATTGGATAGCCCCATACTGTTTTCTTCTTCCCTTTCCTCTATCTTCAAAAAATGTAATCAACTAGAATGTAGCTAAATGATCTTTATTTTTCTTTCCCATTGGCCCACAAAGCTGAGGTAAACATTGTAGTTTGGGTTTTTCATTGTTGCTTGTTTGTTTTGTTCTGTTTTGTTTTCCAACTCTAGAGGGACACATAAGTCCTTGTAGGAAGAGGAGACCTTGACTTCAGAAGAAAGGGAACTACCAAATGACTAGGCATTCAGCCAGCAGATGGAATGGGAAAAGGAGCAGGGACTTTGGGGATCCTCCAAAGGGAGTGAAAGAATCCATTAGAGGAAGAGACAACTTTTAATGTGTTCTAGTTCCAGAGAGAACTGAAGCCAAATTTTCACAATACTCATCAGTGAGAAAGTTCTTAACTCATTACAATTTTATACCTTTTTTACCCCTTTCCTTGCATGTTTTCTGACAATAAAGAGACAATACGAATTACAAACCCCCCTTACAACTGAGGAAGAAGAGGAAGATTTAACTTAAAAAATAATTGAAGTTTTGACTAATACATGGGACAGAACATTTTAATGACTAAACTGAGACTGAACTGTGTGACTTAAAATGATTTTAGAACATTTTTTGTTGTCTAAGACTGATCAAAAATTCATGGGGTTTGCCTGAATCTTTGTTGTAGGGCAGGGGATTAGCTAGACCAAAAGATCAGATGAAAGGAGCAAAAAGACAAAAATAATTTTGCTTTCTGAAAAATTTGCTTTGTGAGTTTACCCCATGTAGTTACAAATGTAACTACACTTATATTTGTACATGTATGAGAAAATCTCTAGTGTATATTCTGGGAGCAGATTTGCTGGGACAATAGGTTATGTACATACTTAACTTTTAATTATAATGCTATATTGTTTTTGACCAATATGGTTTTAAGGTTTCCCTTAGGTTGACTAAACTTTAGATAAGTTTCCTCCTATCTCTAGACTAATGATCTTCCTCTCACCTAGACCCTGAGAAAATTTTAATGGCCTAAACAGGGAGTTCCTTCCCTCTCTTTTCTCAGATCATTTACTTGAGTTGTAACTGTAAATTCTTTCTCTGCCCTATTGAGATGTAAATCTTTTAAAAGCCTCTTGCCAGTTTTATAACCCAGGAATATCTTTCTCAAAGACCTGAAAACCATTCCTTTGAAATGTGATCATCAATGAAGATAGACCCCTTTCTCCCGGTCTCTGTGGGAGGGCAGGAGCTTAACTTTAGTGAGCACTTTGTTCCAAGTGGTAAAACTACTTTCTGCTATAAAGAAAAGAGAAAGTTTACTTTTCCTTTGAATAAAGCCAATTAGCAAACACTGATGGCCTATGATATCCCTAAGTCCAGCCCAGAAAAATTCACCCATCCATTTATTTCTGTGGAGTTGAGCTCAAACTGAGCTCTGGCCTCTTTCCCCTGCTGCAATAGCCTTGAATAAAGTCTCCCTTGCCTTTTTAAGTTTGTTTGGTACCATTTTTTTCTTGACATTTTCCAATTACCTTATCATCAGCAGTATATGAAAAATTCTGTAATTGTAATTTCTTGTCACAACTTGGCATTTCAGTTGTCTATTTTTTCATCATGGTGGATGTGTAGTTATATCTCATTTTAAATTTAATTAGCATTTTACTGATATAACTGATCATCCATATTTTCATATGCTTACTGGTTCTGCATATTTTTATCTTCTGTGAAATGCTTGATCAAATTATTTGCTCATTTCTGTGTTTTTTTTTTTTACTTGTTGATTTTTTTAGACTTTCCTCATGTATTCAACATACAAATCATTTGTTGGCTATATGTGTAACAAAAGGTAACACATACCTTTTCACAGATATGGTCATATCTCCCTGTTTAATGTGCAAATCTTCTGAAAAATAGAAGACATCCATTAAATGTAGTTGATTCTATTTTTATTTTGTATAGAATTTTTGATTTTGGATCTGTTTGATAAATCTCTTTCTGTTCTCCTACATCTAATATGGGAAAAGTTGTATTTCGAGAAGTTGCCAGAAAGAAGTAAAGGAAATGCCAACTTCACAAAAAATGCTAATGTTGACATAAGGCTCAAATGAAACTTTTTTGTGAGAATCTAAGAACTTTGGCAGATAAAAGCAGAGAAAAATGGCTGACTCGAAGCTTTTCAAGTATGTCTCATCCACTTAGAAGAGTCAAAATAGTGTGTAGATAATCACACTTTGAATACATTATCCAAGAGGGAAGACAAGAGTTTAAGAGAAAAGTGACAGAAAACTCCAAAAACTAGTAAGAGGGAAAATAGGTAGTCCACGCAGCCAGGACTGGCCAGGAACTAGGAGTGATATCCCAATGCAGGAAAGAGTACATGAAAGTCTTTCTGAGGGCCACTTTTCCACTGGGGAATCCTACAATCCAGGCCAAGGGAGAGCACCTTGACCCTCCCAAGCCACGAATCTAACTTGGGGAGCAGCCAGGAGACTATGAGAAAGAACTGCTCCAGGGAGGGAACAAGCCCTGGGCCCCACACCCTTCCTGAGATCTAAGTGGCTACAGTTAGACACCATTCTTGATTATAGTTCTTAACAGACTGTGTGTGGTCCTGGCAATGAGCAGTGCCAGTCCTAGGCATCAGGAAAACTTGGGCTGCTGCTTGTGGAGCCAGGGCACAAGCAGGGGCTTGGCTCCCGCAGTCAGGACTGAGAAATAAGTTTGGTATGGGCTGTGGGCACCAGCACTGGAAATGGGTATCACCCTCAGGACTTGAATAGGATGAGAATTGCTGAGGAAGCTTGGTCTTGAGCTAGGTAGGGGGCCTCCTATGGCTCAGGGCAGAGTTTGGGCTAGGCATGAACTCTTAGATCTGCAGAGTCTGACACAACAGCTGGTCCACTGCAATAGCCATAACAAGGGAGTGAACCCCTCCAGGACTGAGGTATGAGAGGGATGCCAGTCCCCCACTCACTGGTCAAGGCTGTGGCCACTGGGACTGGCCCCACCCTTCCAGTGGCAGGACCTCTGTGCAGCAGTGGTTGCTCTTCACCCAAGCATTCTGCCAGGGCCCAGAGGATCAGCCCATCTGTACCCATCATATCTGGTGTCAGCACTCGCCATGAAGGGCCTGAGTGCAATGTTGCCCAGTCCAAGTCCACCCAGTTTTGCAACCGCTGCCCCCCAGCTCCCTGAGACTGAGTGTGGAGTCCAAAGTCCTAAGGGTTCTACTACAGCCAATCCACCACTTGGGACATCTGAGTACTCCTCCCAGGGGACTGAGGTTGGGCATAAACACCCTATCACTATCACCTCATTTGGCTCCTACCGGCAAGTGCTACCTACTAGACTCGAGGCTGCTTGCAAAGCCCACTGCAACCACTGCCAACACAAACACACAATGATTAGGGCCCAGAAGACCATTTTAGCTCCATTACTACTGTCTTCAGCCATAAAACACTGGCTGCCCAGGAGCTCGAGAGCCCACTTACCTACCCAATATCCCACTACTACAACCAACACCTCAGAAAGCCACCCAGAGGCCCAAGAATCAGCCTGCCTGGAACCACAAACACAGGTGCTAGCATATGCCACCCCAGGGCACAAGGATAAACATGCTCAGCTCACTACCACTACCGCTAAAACCTAAAGATGGTCCCATCTGGCATGAGTCCCCAGTACAACTTCACCATAGCCTCCACCAGTAACCACACCCTAATATACCAAGGAAACCACAGATAACACTAATGCTGTTCATAGCCAAAGAAATACAGAGACTTCACTACTGCTTGCAATTTTGTGGGGAGTTACTATCATGAATGGATATTGTCACGAATTTTGTGATTTTTTTTCTCCTTTTATTTTCTCTTCTAACTTGATTGAGCAGATTGCATTGATTGATTGTCAATTGTTAAGCTATCCTTTTACTCATAAAAGCCCCACTTTATCATGATGCATTATTTGCTTTGTAAATTGTGAGAGTACATTGCTAATATTTTATTAGTATTAAGGATATCTGTATTTATAGTCATGAGGGATATCCACTTGTAAATTTATTATCATGTGATTTTAGGTTTTGTTTTCAGTGCTATGTTGGTCTCATAAAAGGATTTGGGCTATGTTCCCTTCTTTAATATTTTTGAACAAATTTGTATATGCTTGGGATTTGTGTGTGTGAAACAAGTTTTACTCAAATTTTCTTTGTGGAAAATTGTTGGGTATGGATTCACTTTCTGTAAAAGATTTTCTATTTCTTCTTGTGTCCATTTTGGTAGATTGTGATTTCTAAGGTATTTGTCCATATCATCCAATTTGTTGGCCAAAAATTGTTCAAATATTGCTTATCCTTTTGAAATTCTATAGGATCTATAATGACATTCTCTATTTTATTCCTGATAGTGCCAATTTGTGTTTTGCTTAGATATTGCAGAGATTTATCCATTTTTAGTGTTTTTAAAGAATCAAATTTTGCCTTTGTTTTCTCTATGGTTTTTCTCATTGCTATTTGATTTCTTGTTTTTATTATTTTCCTCCTTCTACTTATTTTGAGTTTATTTTGCTCTTCTTTCATTATCTTCTTGAGGTGGAAATATAGATAACAGTAACCCATTTGTGTTTTCTAAAATAAGCACTTAATGCTATAAATTTCCCTCTAACTAGTCCTTTAGAGGCACATTTTGACATGTTGTATTTTCATTATTATTCACTTCAAATTATTCTCTATTTTTTCTTGTGATTTCTTTTTTGACTTACATGATATCTGGAACAGAACTGTTTAATTTCTATTATAGTAATTTCTAGTATAATTTTCTACATATCAGGTTTTATGGACTTCTAATTTAATTCCATGGTGTTCAGAAAATATGCATTGTTAGATTTGACACTTTGGAGGTTATTGAGAATTATTTTAGTCCTTATAGTCTACCATGTTAAAAACCTATGTGTCCTAGAAAAGAATGAGTTTTCTGCGATTTTTGGGTATTGTATTCTATTAATATTAATTAGGTTAAGGTAATTTGTAGTTTTTTAAACATTGCCTATATATTCCCTGATTTTTCAAAATCCTATCTTAAATAATAGGTTAACCAAAGTTTGCAAGGCTCTAGGTCACATGCTTTATGAAAACACACACTTTTATTGTGATTAGTAGAAGATATATCACCTGTAATAACAACTAATCAACTGTTGTATAGTTTAGTTACTAGTAAGACAGTTGTACTGAATGAGTCCAGGTTACTTTCCCTAAGTAGACAAGTGGTTTCTATTTTACATTGACTTTGCTTGGTAGTGCTGTGACTACCTGTTCATCCTTCCCTGTTCTCCCAATCAGATGATTTTCATAATGGCCTCTGAAGGTAGTGTCAGGTGGATTCCCTGCCGAGAAGATTAAAGTGTGGATCCAGAGCAAGTTTACCAGTTCTCCCTCAGTAAATGGCTAAGTAGAATAGCGAACCACAGTTATATGAAGGTACAGAGGCAGTCAGCAAACCTGTGTGACTGCTGTTTTGCCTGCATCATCACTTGTGCTGGGAGCAGACTTGTTTACTCTTTTTAACTCATGATTAATGAGAGAGTATGTATCATATTTTGCCTAATGGTGTGTGATTTTATTAAATTCATTTAGAAATTTTCTTTATTTCTGTGAGTACATATGGGGAAGACAGTTGGGGGTAGAGAAAGGCAGACAAATGTTCAGTCTTCCATTGCAAACCAGATGCTGCCTGACTGGAGGTAAGAAATATATAAATTGTTTGACTAATCCCTGCCAACAATCTAATGTCCACTAGTGAAAAGAAAATTGGTGCATGTGTCACCACTGACACTTGTTTCCAAACTTATCTTTTTTTTTTACCCATATCAGGAATTTTCAATATGTTTTTCCAACCAGAAAAATAATTCCTGGTAAACCTGAGTGGTTTCATAAAATTTTTGCTAAGAAATAAATGGTAATTTATAACCAGTCAAGCCTATGTGCTTGAGGGTCTCAGAGATCTTTAGACGGCAGAGGACGGCAAATAACGGAATCCGATTCCTTTCTTAACATCAGCCACTTAAAATAGAAGTCATTCTCATTTTAAAATGTTCTTTTCTGTTTCTTATTTGTGAGTGTTTTATTTTTTATTTATTTTTTTATTTCAGCATATTACAAGGTGTTCAAATGTTTAGGTGTTTGATGATTTATTTTATTATTTTAGTCTGTAGTTATATTTCTTGAAGAATTTTAAAAGATTTAAGTTCTGCATATCTGACACAACTATCTTCCCAGAATCCTGCTTGTTTATATTTAAATTAAATCTTTCTCACTGTCTTTAACTGGTATTCTGCTCACTTCTTCCGTATTGTCATTATTATTTTACACAATACTTTTAACTTCTTTCAGTTATAACCCATTTTCTTTCCACCTATCACATCATTGTCATCTTTATTAAAACAGAATTCCACATCAATTCATGAGTACATTAACAAAATGTAGTATATGTGTACCATGGAATACTACTTAGCCATGACGTAATGCCTTTTGCAACAATATGGATGGAACTGGAAACCATTATCCTAAATGAAATATCTAAAGAATGGAAAAACGAACACCATGTGTACTCATTATTAAATTGGAACTTACTGATGAGCACACATGTGCATAGAGGGAAGTAAAACTCAATGGAAATCCATCAGTGGGAGGGGATGGGCAAAAACCTACCTAACGGGTACAATGAACACCATCTGGGTGATGGGCACACTTACAACCCTGACTCAAGCATTACAAAGGCAAGCTTTGTGACCAAAAACATTTGTACCCTCTTAATACTTTGAAATTTTAAAAAGCCCCCAAAACAGAATTCCAGAAATTAGCTTAATGTGATTTAAAAAATAATCTATATAGTGTTTCTTGCTTTAAATATACATGTATGTGTGAGGATAATGAATAAGATGTGTGATAAGCACCTTGAGCAATTTGAGGAAATATGCAAAATAAATACAGAAGCAACAACATATTCATGTATTTGTTTATTTATACTTTATAGCTTCCTATGAAAAGAATGTGAAGAGGTGGTATTATAATTATTTTAATTAGATTGCACCTTTCACTGTTTTCGTATTTGCTAGCTCCATGTGGAATTTGGGTTATATAAAATGAAGGATACAGTCCCTGGTATACTTGATCTACTAGCTACTATCCTTTCTTTTCCTTCCCCCCCCTTTCCTTCCTCTTTTCTCTTTCTTACCATGTTTCTTTCTTTTTCCCTCCCTCTTTATTTATCTTCCCATTATAAAGGACTTGAATGAAACATGATTACTGATGCTTCAAATGCAATATATCATAAAGTTTAGAAGAATAATAAATGTGTTGGATGACCAAATATGGCTCCAAATCTATCCTGGTGATTAACAATTTTAAAATAAAATGAAACAGAACTGGATGTGAGAAAGAAAACTGGAACATGAAGCCAACTGTGTAAAATTCAGGATGAGAGTAAAAAGCTCTCAGCAGCAGTGTTTTAGTCAGCAGTGGCTATAATTTTAGTCAATGATATGAAATGACCACTAAAGTGCAAAATAACCTTAGTCTGCAATGATTACAGAGAAAAATTAAGACTCCCCCCATACTTTTATCTAGAAGGAGACCGATATTCTTTTTGATGATGGCATAATTTAAGTATTATGTTCGTATTTAAGGCCGTATTTTAACAGGATTTTATTCCCGCCAGATGTATTCCAATCAGAGACACTAAAATTGGAAAAGTACTAAAAACCTTTTGATATGAATCAATGCCCAGGACTGTAGCTTAAGGAAGAGAAGGTTTGAGAGTTTTCCTCAAATATTGATAGTGTTATCACATGGGAGAATTATATAAGGTCCCTAGTGGAGGAATTAGAAAGCATGGGTCAGTAGGAGAAAGAATTCAGATGAATATAAGATACAATTTTATAAAAACCAGACAAAAGACAGAATTGGCTTCCTCAGGAGGTGATGAGGTATTTAAACCTCATTCAAACAAACACATGACAAAGATTCTGTAGAGAATATTCTACAGTTTCAAAGATGATTGGATCACATGTCTTTTAGAATCTCTTCAACTTATGAATGCCTATAATTTTATGAAAGATCCATTTCATTCCCAAAGAAAGAACAAGTACGATTCTCAACTTAAATTCAAATAAAATCTTTAAAAAGGGAATGATTTGTACTAGATTATAATTTGGAACCAATTGTAAAAAGTATTCAAAATATAATTTATCCCCATTTACATTATTCTATAGTGAGATAATTAAAACCAAAATATAATTTCTGAAAATAGAAAAAATTGCTATATATAGGTTGAAATATATGTTACTGACCAGGAAATTAATGCTGAATTGAAGTAAATTTATTTCAATGTCACCAAATTTTGCTCTTAAAAAATATAATAAAATGTCCCCAAATAATTTACAAAACAACAACCACCCAAATACCCCAAAACAATAATAACAAAAAGAGTGATAACATGAAATAAGGGGCTGGGTGTGGTGGCTCATGCCTGTAATCCTAGCACTCTGGGAGGCTGAGGCAGGAGGATGGTTTGAGGTCAGGAGTTTAAGACTAGCCTCAGCAAGAGCAAGACCCCATCTCTACTAAAACAACAACAACAACAACAACAACAAGAAATTAGCTGGACAACTAAAAATACAAAAAATTGGCCAGGTATGTTGGCAAATGCCTGTAGTCCTGTTAGGTGTGGGTGAAGGGCAAACAGGTGACAAGGCAGGAAGAGGAAGTAGTAAAGGTGGTGAGCGGGAACCAATCAGAATGCAGAAAAGAAACTACAGTATCAAATATTTGTGACTAGAGATTGTTTCTTGGATGGAGAATGTGCACTGAGGAGCTCGTAGTGACCTTAACTGACTTGAGGTACATTACCATCTAATTAGCACTATGGTTTTGACCCTCCCCCTCCCAGTAGGGTTTTTATGAAGGATTCTGGGAAGACACATGCATAAGTTGTTATAACTCCAACAGATTATGTAACCTGTTATATAACCTCAACCTGTCAATCACCCAAAGGCGGGAAACGGAAACCAATCCCACCAAGGAGAGAGGTGAGACAAACTAGTGAGCATAAAAAAGGATATGCCAAGACTTTTGGGTCTTCTTTACTCACAGGGAATGATCTATCTCTCCCTCTGGGAGGTACTTATCATACTTATGTACTAGCTTTGCAATAAACACTGCATGTGTGGGATTGCTTTATATTTGTGATCACTCTGCCATAGGCTGGAGTTGGTACCAGTACTTATTCCTGACACTGAGAACCGAGGACCAGGGAACTTTAAGGCAGACTTAACAGTCGCAGCCACTCACGAGGCTGAGGTGGGACGATTGCTTGTGTCCAGGAGTTTGAGGTTGCAGTGAGCTATGATGATGCCACTGCACTCTAGCCTGGGAGATAGTGAGACCCTGTTTCAAAAAAAAAAGCAAAACAAAAAAATTTTACAAAAGGCTATTGGAGAGAAAAAGATGAACAGGGATAATAAACAGTGGAGCTGAGGTTTTTTGATGTAAATGAACTTCCACAGGCAAACGCTAAATTAGGAACACATTTCAGAGCCAGGAGAATATCACTGGCTGCAAATATGGCTAGTCTTGCTAACATAATGAATGCTGATGAGGACATTTAGCAGGAATGTAGAAGCCCAGATTTTCAAACTGTAACTTCAGTTTAGCGCTGTTTCTTCCCCTACAATTCCCTCAAGTTGTAGAATAGTGGATAGAGTAGAAAACATCCAGATCCCTTAAACTGTGTCTTTGAATATAAAACCAAAATACTCTCAGATAAGGAGAAAGTGAACAAAATGCATAGTAATAGCTAGACATGCATTATAAAAATCAAGAAACAGCACAATTCAGAGGGAAAAACAAAAGGACAAACTATGCAATGGTCAGTATTTTCCTACAGAAGAAAACAATTCGATTTAGGGAAGAAACATACCCTAATAACTTAATGATAAAATGTAACAACATAACAACATGAAATCTGTAAAATAGGTGCTCAAAAATAAGGTGATAAAACAGTTTTATGGTGTGGTAGAATAATGGCCCCTGAATGATGTCCAAGTCCTGATCCTTGAAACTTGTGAATATGTTCCCTTAATGCTCCAAGAGATTTCGCAGATGTGAATAAAGTTGAGGCATTTGAGAAGGGGAAATTATCCTGAGATTTTTTTTTTTGTGTGTGTGTGTGCCTAATATAATCACAAAGGTCCTTATAAGGGAAAAAGAAAGGAAGGAGAGTCAGGGGTAGAGAAAGAGTGATTTAAAGATGCTAAGCTGCTGCCTTTGGATATGGAAGAAACTAACACAAAAAATGCAGGAGGCCTCTGTAAGTTGGAAACTGCCCAGAACATCCTCTGCTATAGCCTCCAAAAGGAATACAGCCCTGCTGACCCATTTCAAACTTCTGACCTACAGAACTGTAAGAAAATTAATGTGTGTTGTTTTAAGCCATTAAGTTTATGGTGTTTTGTTAGAGCAGAAAGAGACTAATGCAAATAACATGAGAACAAAAATTGTACTTCTAACAATCTGAGGACTAAGTAAGCACTGTTAAATAAAAAAAAAATCAAGGAAATGAACAGATTCACTGAAAGTTAATTTACTCTCAAGGAGGAGACGTATGAAATATTTTCAATGCATAGATGTAAAAGAAGACTGAAAGTTTAAACAGATTAAGAAATAAAGAAGGCAAAGAAAAGCCAGCAGAGGGATGTAGTTTACCTGAAAAAAAATACTGAATATACAAAGTTCTGAAAATATGACACAATTTTCATTCAAGGAGAAAGGGCACTTATAAACATTCTCAAACATGGAACATACGCTCTTTATAAAAATAATTGAATTAAAATGAAATTTATGGTTCCACTTCCAGGAAAATGGAGATTCCTCATTTTAAGTATAACTAAAACTAAAACCACTGATATTGTCTAAAACAAACACATGAAGACTTTGAAAGATAGAGAGAAGAAGGCAGACTGGCTGAGAACCTCAGGATCCAAAAAATGACATGGTGATGTTTTCCCAAGATTTTTTGTTTTTTGCCTCATATATCCCAGACTTGGAGCTGAAGAAGCCAGGAACCCAGAAATGCCAATAGATGCATAAAGGAAAAAAAAAAAAAAAACAACAACTGCCTGCTCTCCCTAGCAAAAAGACTAGGAATGGGGCAGCATAGCAAAAAAGAAAACTTTTAAACAATAACTGCTCTCTACTCCAGCCAAACACCAGAGAAAAAAATGCAGCCCCATCCTCATATAGCCCCTACTAGCCAAGAAGTCACCATGGTCATTTTGGAATTAGCTCTCCCAAGCCCTGAATTCTTGATAGTTGGTGTCAGAGGTCAGAGATGGCCAAGAAGAGAGCCAGGATTTCATCCCCATCAGCAGTAAGGAGCAACCCCACTCCCACCACCACAACAGTAGAAGCCTGGGACTCCAAAAAACAATGATTCTTACTTAAGATATTTAAAAAAAGAAAGAAAGAAAGTAAAGAAAGAAAAAATTGTGAATAAAAAGCTGAACTGGCTAAGAGCAAGAGCTTTCAGTGGTGAGTTCAAAAGGAGGCATGAAGAGAGACAAGCTAAAACGCAACTGAAGTGCGTGAAGAATTGATGCAGAAGAGGGAATTTTAAGGAGGTGTGCATTAGAAATTCATGTTCATTGAGGCACACAATAATGGTTTTAATAAACATTTAATTACTTTGAAAAAATACTCAAAGAAATAAAATGTCATCCAAATATTTTATATCCAGAAAATCTAATATTAAAAAATCTAAAATATAAAGGCCACAAACTATGAAGACCACACAAGAACCCCTGATATGTTTTTCCATTAGTATTTCCTAATTACATCTACAGAAAACGCACTTCAGACAACAAAAATGACTGAAAAAAAATCAACATAAGGACTAGAAGAGGGCATTAAGTATATATTTACCCACAGAACTAAAACTTGATGGTGATGAGAGAGACAGCATAGCATGTGAGACCAGTAATGTGCTGATAAATGTTTAATAACTGGCTCTCTAGGAGGAAGAAACAAAACAAAACAGCCTTGATTTGTGTTTGCTGATCTCTGTGGTGTAAATACTCTCCGCATAGCTGATTTTGAGCTACCAATTTACGGAGGCTCCTACTGATAAAAGATGGGGCAATTAAAGCATCTGTAAAAGTAATGACTGCAATAAGCCAAAGCACAACAAATATTTGTAAGACCATGAATTCATTATAATACCAAAGGAAAAAAAAAAAAAAAAAAAAAGAAGCCCCTCACCACAGACTTTACTGCACACCATTAGAGAGTATGATAAGGAATTAATCCATTTTGAAAACTTATTAAAAAAAACCCAAGGATTTATTCAGCCTTTCCTATAAATAGTATCTTAAGGCAAAACCAAGAAAGATAAGGAGAGGTGGACTTTTACAAAAATATCCCAATGCATGCATGAAACAGGAATAATTTAATTAAAATGTAAACATTTTGCAACTCCTTAATAAAATGGGATCTAAACACTAATCGTTAGGGGCTGCTGACATCACAAAAGAGGCAACTTGATATTAAATACCTTTTAAAGGAAGTATAAAATGCCTCCTATCAAATAGTCCTGCAATTGCTAAATCTAATTACCAATTTGCAAGAAATACAGGAGAGAGATGAACATGTTAAATGATGTCACTGGAGTGCAGGCAGTACATCCAGACTAGGGAAACCCATAGGAGAAAAAATTACCTGATTTATTTGGTAGAACAAAAAAGTAGAGTGATGACTGTAATTAAAAGATGAATTCACAAATTAAAATGTATGATGCTTATTTGGGTCCCAATTTGACCAAATATACTACAAAAATAAAAAGAACAATTGTAGGACAATCAGTAAGATGTGTATACTGCCTACATATTTGGTGATATTTAGAAATTGTTTTTGGAGAGTGTGATAAGGATATTCTGCTTATATTTTATGAGATAGCTACCGTGTTTTAGACATATACTAAAATGTTTATAGATGAAATAATGTTGTCTGCAATTTGTTTCAAAATAATATAATGGAGGGGGAAAATATGAGGTTATGGAGAAAATGAGATTGGCCATGCTTTAATAATTGTGAGGCTAGATGATGGGCACATAGGGGTTCAAAATATTTTTTTTTTTTTACCATTTTGTAAGTTTGAAATTTTAAATAATAAAAAATTAAATGTATGACCTTCTGGCTATAAAGTATACAATTCTAAGACATCATGGTAGATAAGATAGTGTTTATATCTAATAATTGTAAAGAAAATTGAAGCCACGTGTTTTGGTGGCATTAGACTATGTACTTGAGTGATCTCTCAAGATTCTCTCTATTCTTGACTGTACTCCATTTCTTTAGAAAGCAACATAATTGTCAACAGTTCTACAGTGCTTTTCAAACATTTGAATACCAAGGAACCTTTTATTATTATCGTGATTTTAAGTGTGTCTTTGTTTTTAACATCTCACCACACTAGAGATTACTACACTTGAGACACCCACTGTAGGTCACTGAATATACTACTTTTGTTTCAGCTAATGGCTTGGAGATCAATATTATTGCAGTAGGCTAAAATCATAGATGACTCTAGCTTCCAGTTATTAATAGAGAGAGTTAGTGAACTCATAAGAATATTATTTGATAGTCACTTTTCTAATGTAGAAGAGAAAACTTGCTATAATATTGAAAAGAACTAATTCTTGTCCTCAAGGCTGTATATTGCCATATTATTGATTTCACAGAACCTAAGGCTGTTTCAAAATGTGTTTATGTATTTTTTACATAAAGGAAATTATATTTACTCTATATATTTCTTAAGGAAGAAATACTACAATTACATTAGCTTTATTTTTAAATTGTTTCATCAAATATCAAAATAAAAATAACATTTATAACAAAATTGTAAGGTAACAACAACAAAAAACCCTAGAAGGAACTGCTGTGTACCAACTTAACAAATTGAATGTTACCAAACCCTTTGAAGCCCCATTGTAATCTTTGCTTAAACTCATCATCCTCCCCACCCTCACAAGGGTGACTACTATCCTGAATTCTGCATTTATTCACTTGCTTTTCTTTATTGTTTAATATTACATGACCTCATCATATAATACCTAGTTTTTCAAGCTTGGGAACATATATTAATGGAACCACATTGTATATATTCCTCCATGACTGTCTCTTTTTTAAAGATTATGTTTTTAAAGATTTTTTTATCTTTAATTATTATGGGTACATAATAGTTGTATATATTTATAGGGTACATGTGATGTTTTGATGCAGACTTAGAATGTATGTTAATCAAATTAGAGTAATGGGGGCATCTATCACCTCAAGCATTTATCATTTCTTTGTGTAATTTCTTTGTGTTAGGAGCATTCTGATTCCACTCTTTTAGTTATTTTAAAGTATAACATAACTTATTTTTGACTATAGTCACTTTGTTGTGCTATCATATATTGTTTATTCTGTCTAACCATCAACTATATTTTTGTACCCATTAACCATCCTCACCTAATTGCCCCCTCCCTGCTGCTCCTCCCAGCCTCTGGTAACCATCGTTCTACTCTCTTGTTGCCATGAGATCAATTGTTTTAATATTTTGCTCCCACATATGAGTGAGACTGTGTGAGGTTTGTTTTTCTGTGCTTGGCTTATTTCACAAAGGTTATGTTTTTGAAATTAATCCATGTAAATGAGTTTTGCTGAAGTTGATTCATTCCGATGTCATAAAGAATTTGAATTTAAAAATATACACAAAGAAAAAAATAATTCTGCACTTTGTATGGAACCAGAAAAAACCTCGTACAGCCAAAGCAATCTTAAGTAAAAAGAACAAACTGGGAGGCATTAGTCTTCCTGACTTCAAGCTATACTATAAAGCAATAATTAAATAAGCCTGGACTGTCACAAGAACAGAAGCATCGATATTTGGAATAGGACTGAGATTCCAGAGATGAAACCATCTGCATACGGTAACCTAATCTTTGATAAAACAGACAAAAGTATACAATGAGGAAAAGAATCTCTCTTCAATAAATAGTGCTGGGAAAACTGGCT
>VBSM01003204.1:32118733-32163221 GCA_008086735.1 Cheirogaleus medius | reverse complement strand
CCCTACCTCTCACCTCTCACAAAAATTCACTCAGGATGGATAACAGATTTAAACATAAGGAATGAAACCTTATGAATCCTAGAAGAAGAGGTTGGGAAAACCCTCTCAGACATTGGCCTAGGCAAAGATTTCTTGAAGAAGACCCCCAAAGCAATCACCGCAGCAACAAAAATAAACAATGGGATCTGATCAAATTAAAAAGCTTCTGCACAGCCAAGGAAACTATCATTAGAGCAAATAGACAACCTACAGAATGGGAGAAAATATTTGCTCTCTACACTTCTGATAAAAGTCTGATAACAAGAATCTATCTAGAGCTCAAAAGAATTAACAAGAAAAAATCAAACAACCCCATCAAAAAATGGGCAACAGAAATGAAGAGAAACTTTTCTAAAGAAGAGAGAATACTGGCCAGCAAACATATTAAAAAATGCTCTACATTGCTAATCATTAGAGAAATGCAAATAAAAACCACAATGAGATATCATCTAACCCCAGTGAGAACTGGCCTGTATCAAGAAATCCCAAAACAACAAATGCTGGCGAGGATGTGGAGAGACAGGAACACTCTTACACTGCTGGTGGGACTGCAAATTAGTGCAACCTTTGTGGAAAAGAACTTGGAGATATCTCAAAGAGCTAAAAATAGAAATACCATTCGACCCAGCAATAGCATTATTAGGCATCTACCCAAAAGAGCATAACACATTCTATTATAAAGACATCTGCACCCGAATGTTTATGGCAGCACAATTCACTATTGCAAAGATGTGGAAACAACTCAAGTGTCCGTCAATTCATGAGTGGATTACTAAAATTTGGTATATGTTTATAATGGAATATTACTCAATTCTAAGAAACAACAGCGAGTTAGCACCGCTTATATTATCCTGGATTGAGCTTAAGCCCATTATCCAAAGTGAGGTGACACAAGATCAGAAAAATAGGCTCCACATATACTCTTCATCAAATTGGTACTAACTGATTAATACTATGGTGCTCAAAGGGTGGTGGTGTTCACCAGGGATTCGGGGGTTGGAGGGGTAGTCCCATATCTGAGGGATGTGGTGAACATTGTGGAGAGGAAGGGCATATCTCTAACCCTTGCTAGGGAGAGGCAAAGATGTAAAATGTAACCAAAATGTTAAGAAAAAAAGAAAAATGAACATTTGTCAGGTGTGGGGCAGGTGGGAGGGGGGAGGAGGGGATGGGTATATACTTACATAGTGAGTGTGATGCACACCGTCTGGGGGATGGACAGGCTTGAAGCACTGACTCGAGGGGGAAGGGGAGACAAGGGCAATGTATGTAGCCTTAACATTTGTACCCCCATAATATGCTGAAATAAAAAAAAGAAAAGAGAAAAGAAAAAAAAAGAAAAACATATATACCCAATTTTATTTATCCTCTATTTTGTTGATAGAAATTTGAGTGTTTCTAGTTTTCCTATTATAAATGTTTCTGTGAGCATTCTTAGTATACATGTGTATGGGTATATCCACAGATATACCTGATATACATGAATAATCATTTCTTTAGAATATATGCCCAAATGAGGCATGATTTGGTCAGGGGCCAAGTACATTTTCAGCTTTTTTAGAAAATACAAAACCGTTACCCAAATATATGAGTTCTAAATCCTGTACATCTACATTAACAGCTGATATAGCCAAATCTATGCCAATCTAGTAGATGTAAAATCGTATACCATTGTGGCTTTAGTTTGCATGTGCCTGATTACTAATGTCCTTGAGCATCCTTCAGTGTTATCTGTGGATTTGTGTTCATATTAACTTGTTCATGGTTTGTTTCTAGTTTTCTGCTTGGTTATTCATCTTTTTCTCTTTGATTTATTTAGAGTCTTTTTATGTCCTGGGTACTATTTCTTTATCAGTTCACAAGCTACAAATACTTTATTTCAACTTGAGGCTTATAGCTCCTTTTACAAGAAATTAATTTTAAGTGGTTTATTTTATCAATCTTTTCCTTTATTTTGTGTACTCTTTGTGTTATGTTCAAATTCTTTGTTAACTGAAAGGCATGCAAGTATTCTCCTATATTGCCTTCTAAAACTTTAAAAATATTGCCTTTTATATTTAGTCCTTAAAATTTCTGGAAATTAATTTTGCTTAAGGTGTCCAGTTTCTGTACTCAGTTTTGTTGTTTTGTTTGTCTACCTTCATCATACCTACACCATGCCAGTCTAATTTTTAAAAAAATTTTTGTAGAGACAGGGCCTTGCTGTGTTGCCCAGGCTGGTCTTGAACTCTTGGCCTCAAGCAATTCTCCCACCTCAGCCTCCCCAAATGCTGGCATTACAGGTGTGAACCACTGTGCCTGGCCTCTTTAAGTGTTAAAATATCTTTTTATATTGTTTTAATTTTTTTTATAAATTTTGTGAATTTATTTAGTTATATTTATTCCTAGGTACTTACATTTTTTGTAATTATAGATGGCTTCTTTTGATTACATGTTCTACATATTCATTGCTGATGTATAGTAATGCATTAGTTTAAAGTTTTTGGAACACAAAAACTTGAATTATCTCATGAATACTAGTACTTATCTATAGATTCTTTTCAATTCTCTATGGTGTTAATTTTCTCTGCAAATAGTGATATTTTTTTTCTCTATTTCTAATCCCTATACCTTTTATTTTCTTTCCTTATCTCTATTCTCTCACTAGGACTTTCATCCCAATGTTTAAAAATAGCAGTAAGAACAAGTATCCTTGTTTTACTTCTGTTCTTAAAGGGAATAACTTATCACCATCAAGTATAATAATTGCTATGGGTTTTATGTCAGTTCTTTTATGGAAAACAAAGTATTCCCTTTTGTTGCTCATTTGCTAAGAATGAGGTATGAAGGCTGTATTTTATATAATAGTTTTTGGCACCCATGGGATGATATATTTTGACTGCTAATATCTTGCTTAGAGTTTTTCATTTTCAATATTGTTTATATGTTGCACATATATTGGACTATTTTTCCCTTATATTTTTCCATCTGCTTCTGCTTTTAAGATTAGGAGAGGTGTATCATAACATATGTTGGACTGTTTTTTCTCTTTTTCTATTTTCTGGAAAATTTTGGGCTTGGATTTATCTGATCTTTGAAAGTTAGATCACTTAGATAAAACTATAACTATCTGATTTTGGCATTTTGTTTCTAAGAAGATATTTAATTACTTTTTCAATTATTTTAGTGGTTAAAAACATTCACCTATTACTTCTTAACACATCGTATATCTATTTAAATGTGAGCAGAGGGCAGAGATAATATCTGACTCATATTTACTATACTAGTGTTCTTATATTTTCCTTGGTAATGAAACTACTGCATTTCATATCCCCTCACATTAAACTTGCTAATGAAGTGTTCCACACAAATGTGTGTCTTCATATATATTTCTCTTTGTCTCATAAGATGTCATGTAATCAAAATTCTTACCAGATTACATGAAACACTTCATAGAAGAGCAAAATTATTAAAAAACCTATTTTCTACAAAACTATGTAAAATCAGTGAGCAGGATGCTCATTTTGCTGCTGATGAAATTAAGGTGTGTGATATGAAGAGATGCTAATATTTAAGAAGAAGATTAAAGAGGTTAGAATATGTAGCTTTGAGTACAGAAATCTATAAATTGAAGTAACCGAAAGGGAAAGCTTTGTCTAGTTAACATCTGCCAGGAGGTAACCAGGAAGCCATGGCACAGTAGATCAGATATCACTGGTGTTGTTTCTGTGTCAGTGTTCAGAGGCTTGACTTCCAGCTTCTAGCATTTGCAATTTTCCCCTCTATAGGCTTTGTCTGGCCATTGGAGCCTTTGGAGCCCACTTGGCCAGCTGGCATTGGCTGGAGATCAATGCCTCCTTTTTTCCCTGAAGTTCTCATCTAATGGTAGTTAGTATATAAATGGGCCAGCTCCTTCTCTTTGATGGAATGCCTCTGAGATAAATGTTGTACAGTGGTCCCCCAAAATTCCCTAGTGGGATTAAGCTATGTTTCCTTAAGTATTAACTTGATTAATGCAAATACTTTATAGTCTGTCTTCCTCTCCCTGTCTCACTTTTTTTTACTCTCCTACCTATGTTCACTAGTATCATCTTTGAAATAAAATAATTGAACTTGAATGCTTTTATTTTGGGTCACTTTATCGCGAAACCCACACAAAGGCAGAATTTGTCTTAGGACACAGATCCTCAGGATGGATTTCTGTAATTGAATAACTTGCTGACAAAATGGCAACAAGAATTCCACTGCTGGTGCTAAGTGGGGTGACGATAACCTCTGGCATATCTTTGCATTACAATTACTGAGACTCTCACCTACTCCTGTTCAGAAACAGAGCATTACTATTTTGTACTCAATTTTATCTTGACAGCCTGCCCTGTACCTATGTTTCTTACGGAGCTACTGTGTTTTCATGTATTTACCATCACTCAAAAAATGTCAAGGTCATCTCTTTTTTTTTACTACCTGTCTTCTATGTACAATGGTACCTTTCTAATGGGTCTTTGAGCCTCCATGTTTCATCTATTACCAGGTTTCCCAATATTCTCTCATGGAGCTCACTTACTGCTGAGAACTTCTTATCATTCACTCTTGCTGAATACTCCTTCTACTGACTTCTTGGACACTATCACCACTCAGCAAATTTTAAAGATCCTATCATTATGCTCATCATTTTGACCTTTAGAAAATTTTAATTTCTTCTAAATTTATATTCTATCATTTTATTTTACAGTTTCTGTTAATAACTAAAAAGAATCAATCAGGGGTTGTCAGCAATAATGTCAATAAATATTAGGAACAATAAGAGTTTTATCTATTTTGACTGAAGTGTAGTAGTGTCTTAGATAGTGGGATTATGAATGTTTATCCTTTTAAAACAGCACTTAATATCATTTTATTATTAGGTGTACTCTCATACCTCTTCCCTCACTCTTATCTCCATGGCACTTATGGGATTAATCCTTGTCTGTTTGGTGCTTATGTTTTAAAATTCATCTTTTTTGGATGAACAGCCACTAAATTCTGAGTTGTTATAGGAATGTTTCAGTTTCTTAGGGACATTAAAAGTAGAAAAGACCAATAATGAAACTAAATGAATAAATCTCTCATTTATTTATATTTTTACTAATTCATGCTATGCAGTAAGTACTCAGCCAAACCCTGAAGATAATTGGTTTGGAGAATAGCTCAATTCTTGGTATTCTCACTATCTAAAGGGCAAGAGTCAATTTGTAAACAAATAATTAGAATACAGGGTGCTAGGAGTAAGGGAGAAAGCGATGACATTGTTAATGGTGAGATATTGCCTCCATGACAAGCACTCTATGAATTCCATAGATTGGAAATTGGATACAATCTGTTGTTTCTGATACTGATTCTGCCCACCCTTCAAGGTTTCTGGGACGTTTTATGCATTGTATATCCTTTTCCTTCTGCAGCAGTTATTCTTTCTGGCACAACCACTTGCTAATAAGCACAGGTTCACACACAAAACTGAGAGGAGAGAGGCATTGTCTTTGAAAGTATATTTAATGTCATGTCTGTGAAATGGTTTTCAAGGCAGATCTCTCCTCCCTTCTGTTGCTTCCTTTGTGGTAATCCTTCTTCATCTACCCTACTTCTGCACCCTGGTTCATACCTCATAGATGCTGAGTATAGAAACATAGTGGTAACAGAATTGAGTTTAGAATCTTGACTTGAATATTCGCTAATAGGATAACCTTGGGTCAATTACCTAATCATACTGAGCATCTCTTTATTCATGTGAAAAATGAACTCATGCCTATTGTTCAGCACTGATATGAAATTAAATTACTATGCAGTAGTACTTGAAAACAGTAGACACTATGTAAGTTATCTTGATCTCCTTTCTTTCCTATTTAAATGACTCACCCAAACAACTTTTAAATGTATATTGCAACAAGTAGATGCAATATTCAGTGCACACATTGGCTTACAACTCAGCTGGATTACTTTTGAATGATAATAATAGTAATAATATAGTAAAAGTAAAACTGGTTAGGGAAAAGTCAGAAAGCAATTCTAATGGCTTTTCAACAAACAGAGAATTTGAAACAACAAAAATATATAATAACAATCAAACATGAATGAATTTTACAAATCTGCAATATATGTGTTTCTCCTTCCTTCTGGAAAGTACGAGGATATGATATAATTTTTAGCATTCACTGTGCGTTAGAGACATGCTATGTGCTATTATTAAATGAGTTAGGCTTAGTCTTCCCTTATTATACAGGCTAAATTTGGTATTGAACACAACATACAGCAGAAGCTCTGGGGAGGTTTAAACTGACAGTGGCACATACATTTGGCTTTGGGAGAATGCTGGGATGATTTAAAGAAAGCTCAGTAGAAGAACAGAACCTTGGGGAGTCATTTGAAGATGGAGAAGCAGGTAACTCTTCAGAGAAATCGGAAAAATCATGCCATGTGAAAAAACATAGCTGAAAATCAAAAACTAAGAGAAAAAAATTGAAGAAGAGGGAAAGAAAACGTGAGAGAACAAACATCCTAAGGGGCCAAATGGTGAATCGATTCTACTGTTTCTCTGCTGAGAGCTGACAAGTAGAATGAACTTGCCTTGAATTTTTGAAATAGTCTCTGCACATACATACTTTTAAGCCTTATGGAGTTTACTAAGGCAAAGAAAAAGTAAGCATGAGATACTAACTCTTTCTTTCTATAGAAACTATGAAAAAATTTGTAATTTGGGCAGATTAAAGGCTCTGAGGGTCAAGAGTTTGACAAATATTAATTATGTCTCTACCCCCACCCTTTATATTATTATTATTATCACTTCAGGCAAGGATGCACCATGGCTAAAAAATGATCCTTGTCTTCAAGGAGCTTACCATCTTGTGAGGCAGACACTCAACTAAATACTTTCATTGAAAATCATATCATATGACCGATACAAGAAGTAAGAACAATGGGATATAAAAAACAGAGGAGAGGATTTATTCCAATTGGAGCACTTTGGGAAAATTTCCTGGGAATATAAATGAATTTTGTTCTGATAGATTTTATGGAGTTAGCCAAGTGTGGAACATTGGTTGGGGCCTCTAGGCAGAGGAAACAGCATGAAAAAGTTGCAAAGGCAAGATCCAGCATAGTATGTGTAAAGAAGTGAAATAAATTGATTATTGCTAGAGCCTGAACTGGGAGACAAGAGTTGAAAGTAATAGAAGTTAGGATAAAGAAGGCTGGATATGCTGAGAGAAAGAGATTGGACATAAAGGAGAGTCTGTAGATCAAGTGTCAAAAATACAAATTCCACAGTGTCTTTTTTCTGGTGTACATTGAATCAATATTAAAAAAATCAGAGATTTCTTTAAAAAGTCAGATATTTGTCTGCTCTTGCAAAGCTGTTCCTACAAGCTCAATTCTTTATTTCCTCATGGCAATTATCCCCTGGAGATGTGAAGGCTTCTACTCAGGGCATGCATTTCCTGTTGTGCCATTGTGTATGGAAGTGCATATTTGTATAAGGTCAACCCTCACACGCATATGTACTTACACATAGCTAGCATTTACTTTTATCTGTTCCAAATAGGTATTTTACTTTGCCAGCTCTACTCTTGATATTGGTTTCTACATGAGAGAGGGCTATTAAAGTATTTAAATTTGTGGCATGACATGTTCAACTTGGGAAATATGGAGAGTAAATTCTTAAGAAGGTCAGAATAAGAACAAGAAACAGGAAGAACATTTATAAGTTTATAATCATTATTGTGAGGCCTAACTACAACTATGCTAATATTGAGCAAGTTTCAATCATTTGTTGGATGGGAAGAAAAGAGAGGAATCTAGGATGACAATCAGTTCTAGGGATTGAATGATGAGGTTGATGATGAGATCCATGCTAAGATAGAAAACACAAGAGTAGAACTGACGGAGAGAGGTAGATGTGTTCAATTTTGGACAAGCTGAGTTTGAGTTTCCTGAGAATATCCCAGGGTTCAAGTGAGCAGTGAATTGAATATGTAAGTAAGAAGCTAAGTCCATAGCTTAGTGGAAAGGCAAATGCTAAGAGCATAGTTTGGGGAGTTATTACTATGTAGGTGATATTTGAACCCAGGAAAATAGATGATGTCTTGAAAATAATAGTACTGCAAAGGAAAATCCTAGAAAATGGGAAATGGGAAACAGAAAGATAGATGAGCCCATGAAAAAATGAAGGACAAGGAGTCAGAGGAATGTAATAAAGTCAGAAAAAGTATTCTTCACCATCCAAATTTATTTGGTTCCTGAGTTCAGCCAGCAGAAGTTTGGATAGCAAGGGATACCTTTGGTCTCAGACAATCCAAGGAGGTAAGGTATTTTAGGCAGTGAGTAGTTAGTAGTTTCAAAGTCATTAGATTGGCCCAAGGAGACAAGAGCTGAAATGCATTTATATAGAAATTATGGTGCTCTTTGCTTGATTAGTTTCAGTATAGTGAAGGAGAAAGAAGCAAAAACCCAGGGATCTGAGGAGTAAATGGAAGGTACCTAGAGTCAGGGGAATTACACTGCTTTCAAAAAGCTTGACCCATAAGAGATGGAAAACAATAGAATATTATCAAGAGTTGAATACAAGATATAGGAGAGGGGTTTGCAAGAGGTGAGACTTGAGTATACCATTATCTTTGATTATATATTTACAAAAATGTTTCACATGGATTTCAAAATATAGAAATCAGAGTAGTTCTGAATATTTAATACAGTCAAGGGTAACCCATTATCACCATGGTTATTATTACTTACAATTTTCTAAAAATACAAGACATTTTCTTAGGTAATTCAAATTCCCATCTACCTACTGTACACATTCTTTCAACAATAGTCAGTCTGTTGAAATATCTTTAATGACAGAGAGGTCTCTGTCTCTAAAGACAACACATTCTGTTCGTAGGCATCTCTAATTTACCTCTTATTATTTTTATGTTAATTGAAAATCTACTTCTCATATTTCAACTTGTAGTACTAGTTCTGCTCTTGGGGGCCACACAGAGTAAGACTACTCTTTCATAAGAGAATCCTTCAGATATTTGAAAAGTAACTTGCAAGCCTCTTTTTTTTTATCCTATTCTTTTCTAAAATACATGCAAATTTCTACACCTTGCTTCTCTTTGAGATGTTTTCAGGGTCTCTTACAGACTTTATCTCTTATTTCTTCTTCTTTGTCTTAACTTACTTTGATTTATCATTATATTTAAAAGATGTTTAATTGTACATAATACTCCAAGCTTGGTTCGTGTAGCACATAGTACAGTTGATCTGCCTCCTCTCATTCATAGAGAGATTATAATTTCATTTAAACTCCGAATATTAGCTACCTATTGTAAGTAACCCTCAAGCTCATTAGGAGACTAGCAGTCACAGACAATTTTCACATTAACTCATGCCAGTATTTTTTTCTTCCTCCTGAGACTATGTTAGTTATTTTTCAGCCTAAAAGTATATGTGTACATTTTGTTGACTTCGTATTAGCCTAGGAATTAAGTTTCTTACTGTCATATTGAATCTTTCTTTTGTCATTATTTTGTTTTTTCTTTACCTACTTTGTTGTCTCCTGAAAATATAAGTATCCATTCATATTCTCATCTAATGCACAGAATAAAAATGTTAGACAGGTGAAAACAAGGCCACAACTTTGTGGTGTTCCAAAGGAGATTTATTCCTAGGTTGAAATCAATGTCTTATTTGACACTAGGTATGATTACTAAGGCATTTGTGAATTCACCTAACAATACTACCCAACTCACATTTCATAATAATTTATCAATATTTATGAATACTGGATTCACATGTTCAAGTATTTTGTCAAGCTAGTGAAAAATTATTAAAAAAGGAAATAAAGATTGTATAGCATGACTTAGTTTTGGTAATTCTTCATGGGTTTTTAAGGACTTCATCATTCTTTTCAAGTAATAGTATGTATTTATATAGTGTTTGAATTTTCTAGGTGATTTGTCATGCAATTTTACAGAGTAGAAACACTGTACAAAGTTTATAGGCATTGGAGTCTAGCAAATGGATTAAAAAATATGGCTTTGGTAAATATTAGTTCTGTGTCCAAGGTAAATACATCCTTTCAGTATATAAAGGTGATAATAATAGATGTTTCACAAGGTTATTATTAATATTTAATGAGAATTTATAAAAGCACTATTACATCCAGGGCTTAGCCCACAGTGATATAAATTTCTTCTAACACCAAGATACTCAGAGTAACTGCACAGAGTAGTCAGAACTAATGCAATAACCATTTTTAAGATGAAGAAACAAAATCTAGGGAGTTTTATTTATTTATTCAATAATTATTGAATGCTTTCTAAGAATTTGGCAATGTTAGGTATTGGACATAAACAATAAATTATAAGATGCATGCTAGATGTCCTAGAAACATGCAAAACATGTAATAAACCTAGTCTCGAAGGCCAGATAGTTAATTTTGAACACCCACTGGTTAGGAGTTGACATAATGTTGTGACAACTCAGTGATTACCTTTCTTATAGACATTTTTTGTATTCTCACAAAGAATCTCCTAAATCCTTTCTTTTCTTCCTCTTCTTCTTCTTCCTCTTTTTTTGTAGAAATATTCTATAATAAAACAGCTTTGTGTTTGGCTCCAAAAGATAATATGCTTGGGCAATCAAGTGTGGCCCCTAAAGGTGCCTAAACCAGCTTTAATGACTTGTTAAAGATTATTTATAATCAGCATATGAAGTCTATGTAATTAAATACTTTTAAGGTATTCATGGTGCTCAAAATTTGTTCTTTTGTATAGTTTAATATTTCTTTTCCGATGAAAAATATTCTTTGTTAAGAATATTATCTTTTTTTAAAAAGCTAGATAGTATTAACTTGGTAATTAATATAGAATTATTGGAGTTAGAATTAATGTTTTCATGTAATTTGTAGTTGTGAAATTATGCCCTTTTTCATAAGAATAAATTTATTCCATCCAAATCCCATTGTCTGAGAGAATAAATAATATTGTACAACTACAGAAAACTGTCAAAATAGATAATAAGTTAGTCACTGTATTTAATAACACTGACTAGAAAGATCAACTAGAAATATGGTTTAAACAAGACAAATCTGTTTAGGTTTTTGATAAATTGATCAAAACATACAATGTTTTTTTCTTGGAAGAATTTTTCCTGTTTTGAAATGAGATTTTTTAAAAATCTGCTGATACAAAATTTGCTACTTTGAGAGGAAATTCACTGACTATTCTACATAAATATCCTATGTAGATCTTAAAGATATCAAACACTACAGTAGGACTTCTAGCTATACAGACTGACTAGGCTGGGGATCCTCTGCATGTGCCTATGTACACATATGCATACATGCACATATAACACTAGACAGAATTAAAAAAAAAATCTGAGTTCTGGAAAATGATCAAAAGCAGATGAGAAATTGAGAAATATTAATTTTAGAAAAATTACTACAGCTTCCAATAAGAAAATGAGAGTCTAATTTAGTCTTTTTGTCTGGGATTGCTCCATTCCTTACCTGCTCCCACACTTAATTGGTACAAACTGTTATTTGTCAGCACTGGACTGGCTGCAAAAATCTGTAGCTCTATTACTAGAGGTTGTGGACTTAATTTTGCATAGAATTCAAAAACACGAGATTTTGCAGCTAAAATTGGTGAATGTAGTACAAAATATAAAGGAAGTAAAATGATACTTTTGATAGTCAGAGATTATGATCCTGGTTGGGATAAATGTTGGACCAATTAGAATTTTATCAGGAGATTCTGGAAATAAGAGAGACATAAAATGGCCAGATAAACCTTATGCATCCTTTGCTCTATGAAAGACTATGCCATGAGAGAGCCAAGTGGAAAGTAAATACATAAAGGGATTTGAGAATTGGCTTATCTTTGAATGCACTCACCAAACCTTATGCAAATTTGTCAGCAGAGGGAGAATGATTCCAGTTATTTGAGCATAATATCTGCCCAAATAATTTGCTTACCATTAACCTATGGAAACACAGGAGTGACCCGTAAGAAACAAGGCTTCAAATTAAAGAATAATAATTCTTAAAAAACTCTGAAAAGACACAGCGGAAGCTATAGATTGTGGAGGAAACAGTATGAATGGTTTAGGTATAAGCAAGTTGCCTTAAAAGAAAATGCTCTGAAAGAAATTCAGAATAAGGATTTTTCTATAACATATTATCCAAATTATCTGTTAAAAAATATTATGAGAGTACAAAATATAGAAAAGTATGATCCATATTTAAGAAAAAACTCAAGTTAATAGAATCCAAATCTCAGTGAGTGGGATATTGAATTTAGCAAAGAATTAAAAGCAATTTTTATAAGTATCATTAATGAATTAAAGAAAACTATGTTCACAAATTTAAGGAAAATATGATAAAAATAACTCACTAAATAGAGAACCTCGATAGGGAAATAGAACTTATAACACAGATTCAAATGAAAATTCTAGAATTGAAAAGTCCAATAACCAAACTCAAAAAATTCACTAAATGGGCTCAACAGTATATTTGAGATAGAAGAAGAAAGAATTAATTGACTCAAAGATAGATCAAATATAGATCAAAAAAGAAAAAAATGAAGGGATTTTCTGCTATAAGATATGCTCTATAAGAAATTTTAAAGGAAATCCTTGAGGCTGAACATACATTCTAGAATAACTTGAATTCACAGGGAGGAATAAAGGGCACAGAAATGGGAAATTGTGTGGGCGAGATAAGAAACTGTATAGATACTTTTTCTCTCTCTTTTCTTTTCTTGTCTTAATTTCTTTAAATATATCCTTTATTTTCTCTGTTTTTTTTTTGTTATTGTTAAATTCTCTTTGGTCTGAAATTAGCATAGCCAGCTCAGCTCTCTCTGTTTGCCATTTGCATGATATATCTATTTATATTATATTTGTGTATTTTAATCTAAAGTGTTTTTCTCATACTCAGCATATCATTAGACCTTGCTTTTAAAAATCAAGTTTGACAAGCTCTTTCTTATTATTTGAATATTTAGTCCATTCATATTTAATGTAACTATTGATATGCTTGTATTTACATCTGCCATCCTGCTCTTTGCTTTTATATGTCTCCTATCTTTTTTGTTCCCTTTTTCTCCTTCATTGCCTTTTATATATTATGAAAGAAAATATGTCTAGTGTAACATTTACATTCTGTTGTTGATTTTTTTTACTATTTTTGAATTTTTTTCTTAGTGGTTGTTCTAGAGATTACAATATGCATTTTTAATTTATCGCAATCTCTATCAGGTTAAAGAATTCTGATGGAATATAGCATCTTTTCTACAATTTAGCTCTTTTTCCTCCTTACTCTTCTGTTCTCTTATCACCACATATATTTTATTTGTATATGTTGTAAACTCAGCAATTGAGTGTTTATAATTATTTTTTATAGAATATAAAATGATATAACCACTTCAGATAACAGTAAATTTCTTTGTTAAATATACACATTGTCGGGGGGATGGGCATACCTCTAACCCTTCTTAGGGAGAGGCAAAGATATACAATGTATCCAAAATGTAAAAAAAAAAATCTTATGTTGGATGGAGGGCAGGCGGGAGGGGGGAGGAAGTGTAGAGTTACATAATGTGTGCCTTGCCTGGGCCACCTGGGGATTGGACTCGCTTGAAGCTCTGACATGTGGGGGGGGGGAGGAGTGGTAGGGGCAATGTTTGTAACCCTAACAATAGTTGTACCCCCATTATATGATGAAATAAAAGCAAAAAAAAAAGTACACATGTCATATGACTAGTACTTTTACATATAAATATTTACCCAAGATAAATGGAAACATGTTCATACACATACCTATATATAAATGCAACATTATTCATAATAGCCAAACAATAAAACAATCCAAGTATCTATTACCTGTTAAATGGATAAAAAAATGTGGTATGAATAATGTAATATGGAATGGAGTACATAATGGAATAGTGCTCAGCATTAAAAAGTGGTGAGTTACTAATACATGCAACAATTAGTTGAATCTAAGTTCTAAGTTACTATGCTAAGTGAAAGAAGCCAGACATAAATTAATGTATATTGTATAAGTCTATTTAAATAAAATTTCTCATGAAGACTGAACTATAGATAGAGCAAGGAGATCAGTGGTTGCCTGGAGCTGGGAGTAGAGCATGTATTGATAGCAGATACGCATGAGGGAACAATTTTAGGCAATGAAGTGTTATAAAATTGGATTATGATGATGATTTAAAAAACTAAATAAATGTTACTAAAAATAAGACATTGCACTGCTCACTTACAATGTATGTTTTATGCTTTCAAAATTGCAGCTTGAAGAAGTGGAACAAAATAAAAATAACTTTTACATCTATTATTTTCATAGAGATTGTGTTTAGATATCCCATTTTGCCTCAACATAAGCTTTAAGGAATTCACCTATGCATGAGTAATATATTCACCTTTAATGGCACACAAAATGCTTTAAACATTTACTGAAAAATCTTTGTACTAGTAATTTTACATCTGTATAATGAAGCCTACTTTTAGAAGCTTTAGTCTGCAATCTTTAGCAACCCACAAATATCCACATTGTAACTAGGAAAAACTCATCGTTGGTGAGTAGTAAACTTCTAAAACATACCTGTACTTCACAAAGGTAAGAGTCATATTTGTATTCTTATAAAAACTGTGAAATTAAGCAAATGACATTTTTCTTTATCAATTATAGTAACTGAGTTATCTACTTTAAGTTTTACTATTGTGATTATATTACACAAAAAACAAGGTCTTCAAAATTCTTTCTACACAATTAAATGAAAAATTGTTTCTATGTATTTCATTGTTGATATTGACAATAATTCTTAAAATCAAATAGGTGTATTTTTATATGACAACAAGAAAATGGCCAGGTTTGGAAATGTGTCCCCATCTTCAATCAAACATGAGGGTATGGAAAAAGTACTGCAAAAGTCAGAGTAGATAGAGGCAGAAAAAAAGTAGGCTGAATCTCTAGGATCTACAAAATAAATGAAGAAATATTTATGCAGGGAAGATATTTTCAGTTCTTGCTTCATCTTAATGCAAGGTTGCTCAACCTTGGCATTTTTGACATTTTTGGTGGATAATTGTTTATTGTAGGAGGCTGGCCTGTGTACTGCAGCTTGTTAAGTAGCATCTCTGGCTTATATCCACTAGATGCCAGCAGTAGCACCTCCCCGAATTGTGACAAAGAGATGTCTATAGACATGGCTGAATGTTCTTGGGGAGTAAATTCACCCCTTGGTTGAAAACCATTGGTTTAATGGTTTAATATTAATTCCCAACATTATCTGAAATGAAAGATGGAAAGATCTGAAGTATATACTTGAACAAATAAGGACAACATGGATTTTGGGATGAGGTGATAGAGGGAAGGAGAGAGAGTAGTGTAGGAAACATGTCCTTTACTCAATATTATCCTCTTTTTCTTTCTTGAATCATTTCTAAAATAAGAAACAGGAGACACTGACATTCTAGCTCTACTAACTTACTATCTGTGTGACCTATGCTAGGTAAAATGCAGATAATCATATTAATAACTAACTCAAAGCAGTATAGAAGAAATGATATGAGTTAATACAGTTAAAATAATTGGAACAATGTGTGACATATAGCAATTGCTCTATTATTTCCACAGAAAGCAGTAAGTGTGCTTTTACAAAACTGAAACAAACTGAAAAAAATGAAACTTTATAAGAATAGTATTTTCCATTCAGATTAAGAAAGAACTAAAAGAAAAAAAAAACAGAGAAGCAAATTTTCACAATACAAAGTTTCCAAATTGAACTTACTAGTTATATGTTTTGTGAATTTGCTACTCTCAATTTAGGGAACATTCATTTAATCATTCATTCAATGCTTTTGTACTACTAGGTGTCAGACACTGTATAAATTGCTAGAAATAGAATGATGAATAATGTGAGAATTATAGGAACAATGATATTACTAAATCAGTTGGTTCAAACATATTACAACTATTTCAAGTGAAGCAAGATCTCATTCTTGATTATGTGGTGAGATAGCTTAAAGGTAAGGGGATGTCTTTCCTCTAAATATGTATTACCACTCTACTAGTCGGTGACGAAATCCAGTAGTAAAAGAGTGATCTAAGGCTTGTATTAAATTTAGCAATATATGTGCCATCAAATTATTCTAAGGTAAATATAGCTAATAAGTAGAGATGTGTACAAGAGTTGTTATACCCTTCTGGATTTGCTGCTATTAAATCCATTCCAGAGATTCAAGTATTCAAAACATTGAGATAATGGGACAGGATTTCTATCTTGGGAACTTATTGAGAGCATAATAATGGAGGGGAATCCATTGTGATTATTTTAAGGAGTGGAGCTCATAACTCCTCCTGACTTTTCCTCAATCAGCACATAAATAATTCATACATTTCAGATTTGGCTTTTGAAATCCTACCAAGGAATGGGCAGCACTGAGATTGTAGTCTGTTGATAATAATAACTTATAATACCTTTGTTTCTGTATAGTTCTTCCTTGACCTTTAGACTCATATAGTTATCGGACTACTTGACATTTCCAAATGAATGCCTTATAGATAGATCAAACAATATTTTCTATAGGAAACCTTGATTCATTCAACAAAACCTGATCTTCTTCTGAGATTTCTTCATTTCAGTAATTGTTACAACTACCCACTAAGACACTCAAGTTTCCAACTTGCCTGTCTGCCTAAATCCCCCAAGTGAACCAATCTGCAGCTCCTATTATTTCTACCTTCCAAATGTCTCATGCCCATTCATTTTTCTCTATCTACTTTATGACTATTTCAATTCAAACTACTTGAATTATAGCTAATAACTTTCCTCCTAACCAGTCTCACTTTCGTATCTCACCCTCATTTAAATGATTTTCCTACTCTAGCAATTACTCTTTTTAGATTATTAATTGGACAAAGTTATTTTTCTTTAAAAAATCTTCAATATCTTACCATTGTATGATACCTACTACCACTGCAAATACAAGTTTCTTACAATGGCCTTTCAGATTGTGCATGAGCTAGCCCCTGAACACTTTTCACATTCATTTCATTCTACTCTTTCTTCCATGTGTATTCTGAACACCTTGGCCTTCTTTCAGTTTCTCATATTGGTCAAATGCTTTCTCAACTCAATGCCTGGGTTCCATAGTTTTGTTTCTGTTTGAAAAAATCTTTATCCTGTGTATCTTAGCTTAAACTTTACTCTTCCAAGAACTTTCCCAAACCATGATAAGTTGTATAGCTCTTCTTCATTATTTTGTATTATTCTACCTTCAGTTATCATTCAAATACCTTCAAGTTTTAATACGCATTGTATGTACTCATCTATATTGATATCATACTGTATTGCAATAATAGCTCTTAAGAGATGTGCTACAAAAAAGCATATGTAGTATCCAGTTCTTCATCATTTCTAAGAACTCTACCACTCACATAAACAAAGCAAACCCACAAAACAACACTGTCTATTATTGAACAGTATATATTGATAATGCATAAATGAACACAAATTATTGATTAAATAATGTCCAAGCCATCCCCTGTAGCTATTAGCTCTATGATAGGGAAGTACCCCTCAATCCTGTCTCTGTGATACATCCTGCAACCCACTATTCCAAACTGACCAACTCATCACGTTGATTAGTCTACTTCTCTAAACACAAGGCTCATTTCACAGTTTAACTCCTGGCCTGGGACACTCCAGGAAATAAGGTATAATGTTTCTGGAAATTCTGGATTTGTGGAGAAACGACATTTTTAAAGAACTATAGAAAAAAAGTAATATATCTTAATTTCCTTTATAGATCTATTATTTTGTTAGTTTATAGCATAAAAATTATAGTCATATACTTGATTTACTCATGAAATTAAAATGGTTGGCATATTAAATTTAAAAGGATAGTTTGTTTAGACTCTAATTGCAAATTTACAAATGGGATTTACTTTTAGATGTGTTTAATTGTTACAAATGGCACTGACTGCAAGCTGCTGAGTTTAAGAAATTGAACATCTTTTAGTTTTTACCTATCTATTTAAAACAGCAAACAACTGAGAAAAAATAAGAAACTATCAATATTGTTGGAACTTTTCTATATGCTAACCAAACAAATTTATCATGTTTTGCAGACATGGTATCTACCATGTTAAACACAGATGCAGAAATACACAGTTTTAGAAAAGGAGCTAAGAATAAAAATACTTATATATTTTATCCATTAGGCCTGGCCAGAATAATCAAGAATGAAACATGCAATTGCAACATGAACATGAAGCAGGAGGTAGGAGTTCTTAGGAGGTAAATCTCTGGAGGCAAGAAGGGGAGGCATAGCAGCAGATACAGTGCAGTGCAGAGGTAAAGGTGATGGGAAAGCTGATACAATTTCAATGACTAAAGGCCACAAGCCCAGATTATTTTTTGGGGTGAGTTGGAACTGAGATGGATTCTCACTATGTTGCCCCCAGGCTGGCCTTGAATTCCTGGGCTTAAGCCATCCTTCTACTTCAGCAGCCCGAGTAGCTGGGACTACAGGTGCATACCACTGTGCCTGGCTAAAGGTAAATTTTTAATGTTTGCAAAAACTCTTGGAGATAAGTATTATTTTTCTCAATTTACCTATAAAATACCTGTAGCT
The DNA here is from genome assembly GCA_008086735.1 of Cheirogaleus medius. Classification (NCBI taxonomy): domain Eukaryota; kingdom Metazoa; phylum Chordata; class Mammalia; order Primates; family Cheirogaleidae; genus Cheirogaleus; species Cheirogaleus medius. The sequence goes on along the minus strand of VBSM01003204.1, from coordinate 32,144,528 downwards.
CAGTAAATTTAACTTTTTTTTTGTCCAAATTCACACAGTTAGAATGCGGTCTGGCCAGAATTGACAGCGAGAGATATATGGGTCCAAAAACAAGTCCTTTCTATTAAGTTAGCAAACACCAGGGCTGTTTCCAGCAAAGGGAGCAAGAAAACAAAACAACATCAAACCAAGAGTTGAAGAGGTAGCTGTTACTACTATAGCATTCTATGTGCCAGCACACTTCCAGGCTTTGGGTTTATAGCAGTGAGTTAGAGAGACAAAACCTAACCTTCATGACCCTTATAGCCTAGTAGTGGAGACAGAAAATTGAAAACAAAGATACAAATATATGCCATAAATAGTATTGTAGTGATAGGTGCTTTGAAGAAAACTATAGCTATCAAAGTGAATGGAATGCACACTGCTCAAGAGTGGATGTAAAATGTTTTCACCACAAAAAATGATAACTCTGTGAGGTAATGTATATGCTGATTAGCCACAGTTATTCCATAAGGTATATATTTTTTTCTCAAAAATCATGTTGTACACAATAAATACATACAATTTTATCAATGAATTAAAAAATAATAAATAAGTGAATGAAAGTGACCATTTTAATTAGAGTGGACAGGAAAAGTGCTCTGATATGCAGATATTTGGCCAGAGACACACATGAAGTAAGGGAAGGCAGCCAAGCTAAGCAGCTAGTGCCATGAGGCAAGATCGCTGTGTTTGAGGGATGTGAGGAAGACCGGTGTGGTTAGAACTAAATGAGGGAGGCAGACAGGTCTTGAGATAAGGTCAGAGACAAAGGAAGTAGCTGGTTTATGTAAGTCTCCATAGGCGGTGGGAAGGAGTTTTTGTTTTATGTGATGTAAAGCTCTCAGATTTTGAACAGGGGAGTGTTAGGAGCTGGCTCAAATTTAAAAGCACCGCTTTTGCTACTTATAAAGAATGGGACAAAAGTCAGAGCAGGCAAAACAGTCAGGAGGTTGTGATTCAGGTCCAGGAGAGGTGGTGGCGGCTTGAATAGGTAAATTGGTATCCAGTTAGTGAGAGGTAGTCATATCTGAGATATATTTTGATGTCATTAACATAGAAGCCAATTTACAGCTAAACACATATTTATGGTTGTAATAGGAATAGAGAGAAAGCATGGAAGAGGCCCTTCTAGAATTACCTTGGCCACTCTGTTGCTGTTCTAGTTGCCTGTGATGTCAGTTCTATCACCCTCACAATTTCAAGGTGCTCCAGGATACTACACAGAAGCCAGGCAACATCTGATATCCTCATTTTCCAGGTTGCAACATTCTGATGGAAAATACCCTTTACCACAAAGTTAATTACCCTCATTATATGAAAGGTCAGGGGCTTCTCTATTGTAATTATCTTATTTTGATCTCAGCGTAAGTTTCACAAAACTGAAGGCTTTTACATAGTCTTCTCTTGTCTTTAAAATTATTTAACCTATTTTTTGGTGAGATGCTGAGATTTCCACACAGACATGGGGCTCATGATTGTTCTTATCTTTTAGGATAATTTTTGTTTTCACTTGCTAATGAGGAATCTGATGCTGCCACATGTGAAGGCCTTGGTAATGCTGTGGGAAGAGGATATAAACTAATATTGTGGGATTTTTCCATATGTTAAGTTAGACACACCGCACTTTGCTCACACTGTTTCAATTTAGCTTCAGGATAATACCAGCAAATAGGTGTTATTTTCATTTACAGAGGAGGAAACTGAAGCTGAAGATTTATATATGACCAAATTGGTTCCAGTAAGGGGTGGAGTCAAGGTCTGAGCCATTTTCTGCATTTTCCATGTAACTGTAAAGCAAGAATTCTTTCTGTTGTACATGCTTGGCAGATCCCAGACTAAATTCCTGGCACAAGCCCTAAAGGAGTGTCTTTTCTCCTCCGGAACTTTAAAGGTTTTTTTCTGACAACCAGGCTAACTGTGCTACTTATTTTGTAATCCAGTCAAATGCAGCAGCAGTTTTATATTTCTGCTTTTGAATCTCAGATCCAAGAAACTGGCAGCAGCATGAATTCCTCAGTGTAAAAGAATTGTAATGATCTTACTTTGTCAATGGGTTGACACCAAATTCTTTTAGTCACTTAGAACTTTTTCTTCTTATTGTTAGAAATGAAAATGATTGCAGAGGAGTGAATTTGAGGAACGATATAAGAACAACTTAACTTAAACAGGTTATTTTTTTCTAAAAGATTTGTAATAAAAATTCTTTAATTTTCCATTTCTGGAGATAACTGCCCCCCCCAATTATCTCCTTCAATTTTTCTTATTCATGTCACTTCTATTTTTTTCCGCAAGTTTGCTCTATAAGGTGTTTACAATTTACTCCAGATTGTATGCCTCTGCAACTTTTCTGGGAAAGAGACAAGAATTTCTTACTTGGTGAGAATTAGACCATATTCAGAGATAGACTAATCAAGTAGAAAAAGTTTATATGAATATCACCAATTTTTACCCAACATCATACTTTTTCTAACTTACACAAGCCTGTGACTATTTTACCACAACTATAAAAGGAAATAGCAAATTTTATATGATGTTTACAACCTGAGATGACAACTCATAACAGTTCAAATTAGTGCTTAATATGGGTACTATATGGGCACTACTCTTGAAGAATTTATAGTCTAACAAACAAATAAAGACAGAAAAAAATTACATCCTAAGATATAAATGCCATGAGATTCCCAAGACAGGCTAATTTTCTCAATTTTAGAATTCAGAAAAGACTTATTGGTGGAGTTTGCCAGAAAGTTCTTCAGGTGAATACAAAGGGGAGAGATTTTTGGCAGAGGCAACTGCTTGAAATAAGGCAGTCCAAAGTAGGAGGTTATGCTGGTTACTGTTCTAATTCCCTCCTTTGCACCCTGTCTCCCCTCAACTTGCCAGGTAAATGGGGCTCAGAGAAGAGCTGAGTCTCCATATTTTGCCATCAATGAGGAGAAACGATGTGGTGGGAGGCGGGGCTAGTTGGCTCTGCTTTCTTCCTCCTCTACCCTGATGTATGTCTTTGGGAGGTAGGATGGGGGTAGGGAAAATGTGGCCAGAAGCTCAGTTTCTATTCCCACCCTTCAGTAACAAAGCAGTATTCATTAACCCTCCTTCCTGCTTGATGGCAGCTGGGTCCAGAGGGGAGCTGAGTTTGCATCCCTATATAGAGGAAAGGTGGTGATGGAAGAGATGTCCCAAAGGATATGAATAATGAACTGGAGGACAGATAATAGAATTTGCCCATTCTAAACAAAGAAGAGAGAATATATTGAAAAAAGTGAACAGAGTGTCAAAACCTATGGTACAAAAACAAAAAGCTATCATTAATTTCATTGGTACTCCAGAGTGAGAGGAGAGAGAGATTGAGACTGAAAAAAGTATTCAAGAATAATAATAATGGCTAAAACCTTCCAAAAATTGTTTAAAAATTAAATTAAATTAAAGAAAAATAAAAACACCTTACAGATTCAAGAACATGAGTGAATCCAGACAGGATAAACCCAAATAAATCCATATCAAGACACATCATAATTAAACATCTGAAAAACATAAAGAAAAAAAAAATCTTGAAAGCAGCCAGAGAAAAACAACACTGTAATAAAGAGTCTGACTCCATTTTTGGTGTTTGCTGACAGCTTTCAACCCCACCATTCCCCTAACCCTTCTGCCCTACATATGAGAAAGCTGATAAGAAAGCCTGACGTTCCCCTGCCTGGGTGCAGGTGGGAAGTTGAAAACAGTCAAGACCTTGCCCACATGTATGAAATGGCACCCAAGTCACAACCCCTAACCACAATAAAATTCAAGCCAGTCTCCTTTTCTTGCTATCTCAAGTGATGTTTGGACTTGCTGTGCTTTTTCCAGAAAATATCATTATGAAAGGAATAAACCTTTTTTAAATCTTTTGGTGAATGTATAGCATCATCAGTCTCCAAATCTAAACTTAATTTTGAGTCTGGAGAGTCCATCTCATCTTTGTAAGGACTACAGCAATTGTATTACTTACAGGGGGCCAATAATTTGAAATGATGGAATCAGATTTCTCATCTAAAACCTTAGAGGCCAAAAGAAAATGGCACAAATTTTCTCAAGTACTAGAAGAAAAGAAATGTCAACCATGAATGAAGTTTATGCATGGTGAAAATATCTGTCAATAATGAAAGGAGAATAAATGCATTCTCAAAAAAGGAAAAACTAAGATAATTTGTTGCTAGTAAACTAACTTTTGGAAATGGCTAAAGGAAGTCTTTAAACGAAATGATGACAGAAGCAAGCTCAGGACTTCAGAATGGAAAAAATACATCAGAATATGTAAATATAAGGATAAATATAATAGACTATTTCTATTCTAATTAGTTTCTGATATTTACTGATTTAATCAAACATGAGAATACTATCTGATTTGGTGCTTGATGCATGTAGAAAAGATATTAAAGGCAATTATACTTTAAAAGTAGCAAGGATGAAGGGATATAAATAAAAATAAGGTATTTATACTTTATTCACATTTCTCAAATGTTTATACTAGACCACAGTGATACTTTCATATATATATATATACACACATATATATATGTATATTATATACCTAAAGATACCACTAAAAACTATACAAAGTGATATACTCAAAACCCTATCAATACATCAAGTTGAAATCCTAAAATATCTTTAAGTAATCCACAGGAAGGTAAGAAAAACCAAAGATAGAAATGGAAAGCAAGAAACCAAAGGAAAATAACAAAATGACAGATTTAAACTCTAATATGAATATTACCTTAAGTATCAGTATTATAAATATGCTAGTTAAAAGATAGCAGAGACTGGTGGAGTACATAAACAAAACAAAGCAAAACATGATCCAACAATATGTAGTCTACAAGAAACTCACTTCAAATAATGTGGAAAGGCTGGACCTAAAAGGATAGAAAAAGATATGCCATGCCAGCACTAACAAAAAATGATCAAGTAAAGTAAAATTCAGAGCAAAACAAACTAAAATGAGTGTACATATAATGAAATGTTCACTATATCATATAGTCATAATGATGCAAAATGTGTATGCATAAAAAACTGAGCCTTGAAATATAGTAATCAAAAAATTGATATAGCTGAAAGGAAATATTGAAAAATCCATAATTTTGGTCGAGGACTTCAACACCCACACTTACAACTGATAGAATTACTAGACAGGAAATCATCAAGGTTATTGAAGAAAAAACTCAACCAAACAGAATCTAATTAACATAGATAGAAACACTCCACCCAACTATAGCAGAATGCACTTTTTTTTGGAAGCACCCAGGGAGTTTTCATTAAGATAAACTGTATCCTGTGTCCTTAAAAAACTCTCACAAATTAAAAGAATTGAAAGCATACAGAGTATGTTCTCTGACCATAATAGAATCAAGCTAGAGATCAATAATAGAAAACAGCAGGAAAGTGTCCAAGTACTTGCTTATTTTAAAAATGCAATTCTAAATATTCCCTGGGTCACAGAAGAAGTCTCAAAGGAAACAAAATATACACAGAACCAAATGAAAATAAAAATACAGCCTATCAATATACATGGGATGTGGCTGAAGCAATTCTGAGAAGATTTATAGTTCTAAAGGCTTACATTAAAAAAGAAGAAAGATCTCAAATCAATAATCTAAGTGCCTACCTCAAAAGTAGAAAAGTAAAAGTAAAATAAACCTGCATTAAGCAGAAGGAAAGAAATAATGAAGATAAGAATAAAAATCAATGAAATTAAAAATAGAAAAATAATAGAGAAAATCATTTATTAACATAAAAAACTGGTTGTTTTTAAAGTATTTTAGGAGCTTCAATGCTGCTTTCCATAATGATTGTACCATTTACATTCTCACCAACAGTGCAAAACATTTCCCATTGCTTTGAAAATATTCTTGCTCCAGTATCCATCTTGTTCTTTTACTTTCTTCATAGGGTCTTACACAAGGCAACAGATTTTTAATTTTGATGTCGTTACATTTACCATTTCTTTTTACAGACTGAGATTTTACTTTAAATTTTAAGAATATTTCATATAGTCTAGGTCTTAAAGATTTTTCCAGTTTTTATCTAAAACGTTTTTATAGTTATACATGTTGTATTTAAGTCTGATCCATGTTGAGTTAAATTTTTTTAAGGTTATGAAGTTTAGGTCATTTCTGTATTATTTGTTGAAAAGGTGGTCTTTCCTGTATTGAATTGCTTTTGTACCCTTGTGAAATATCAGTTCAGTATATTTATGTGGGTCAATTTTGGGGTTCTCTATTTTTTTCTTTTGGTCTTTCTTTCTATTCCTTCAGCACTACCACATGGTCTTGATTACTGTAGCAATAGAATAAGCCTAATGTAAGACACAGAAATTTTTCCTATTATATTCTTATTTTTTCCAAATTATTTGAGCAATTCTTTTGCCTGTGCATTTCCACATATATTTTTAAAATAAACTTGTCTATGTACAAAAATATTGTGAAGATTTTCATATAAATTGCATTAAACTTATAGATCAACTTGGGAATAATTAACATCATTATTCTGTTGAATCTTCCAATCCATGACTGTCTCCATTTATTTAGGATGTCTTTGACTTTTTAATTCCACATTCTGGAATTTTCATGACACAGATACTGTACATGTTTTCATATGACTGATATTAGTATATAGAAATGCAATTAATTTTTGTATTTTGATATATTATACCATAACCTTAACTCAGTTTTTTTTTCCTTTTTATAATGGACTATTTTTTAGAGCAGTTTTAGGTTCACAGCAGAATTGAGCAGAGAAGGCACAGAGATTTCTCATATACTGCTCACCTATACACATGCATAACCTCTCCTATTATCAACAACCCCCACTGGAGTAGTACATTTGTTACAACTATTAACCTACATTGACACATCATTATCACCCAGAGTCTATAGTTTAGGTTCACTCTTGGTGTCATATATTGTGTTTGGAAAAATTTATAATGACATATATCCATCACTACAGCAAAATACAGAGTAGTTTTACTGCCCTCTGAATCCTTTGTGCTCCATCTATTTATCTCGCCCTCCCCTTGATTTTTTATTGTCTCTATCATTTTGCCTTTTGCAGAATTTCTTATAGTTGGAATCATATAGTAGGTACACTTTTCAGGTTGGTTTCTTTTACTGAGTATTATGGTTTAAAGTTTCCTCCATATCTTTTCATGGCTTGAGTGTTCATTTCTTTTTAACATTGTATAATATCCCATTGCTTTTTCCATTCATCTTTCTGAAGGACATTTTGGTTGTTTCCAAGTTTTGGCAAGGTCTTATGTTTATATGTTTAATCCATTTTGAGTTGATTTTTGTCTATGGAATGAGAGTAGTTTCCAACAGGAAAATTCAAAACTCTGCTGTATCGTAAAATATTTTCTAAAATTAAGTTACTCAAAGTGAAAAAATTCAGTATAACTTTTGTGTTTAGCCAATGAAATGTACTTTTCACGAAATTTTCCATATACATGTTGTAATCTATTCTCCTTTTTCATTTCTGAAGGTGAAATAACCATAGACATGACCCTAAAAATTGTTCTTCAAAGGTTTGTACAATGGACTTACATAACCGTATTTGTAATTTAGAAGTATCACTTTAACTGCAGTGTGAAGGATGGGTGATTTGTGGAGTAGGAATGACTCATATTCATCTTTGTTGGCTTTTGCTAGGATTTTTTGTCATTTCAGTGAGTTTGGAGCTCATGTGAAATTGCCCTTGGATATTGTTTAACTCACAGGTATTAGTTAAAGTAACATAAGCATGCATTATTTTTATTTAAAGTGTTGTGTTGACTATTTATTTATCACAGAAAGTGGGCACAGAGGTATTTCCCTTAATAAGAAAATGTGAAACTCCACCAAACTAAGTTGTCTCCAAGGCTTCACCAACTATACTGTCATTTAATGAAATTTTAATAAAGTTAACCATAAATTGTAAATGAGTTCAGTGTTATTACTTGCTGTGAAGTAGAGTATCATAAAGAAAATTGTAGAAATGTGAAATGCAAAGCCAATGAAATTAACATTTAAAGCAGCAATCAATGAAGACTATCATTCAGATTCTCAATATATGCTAGACTCCTAGACAAGGAATTCATAAAGCAGATTTTTAAAAATTTTGGCTACAATTTATGTAATACTTGAAAGGAGCACTAATATCAACTTGCAGACACCATTTTAAGTCCTCCTTCCAGGTTGAATAGAAATCATTACCTTACCATCATTACTTTATAACTATTTGACAAGAGGTTCATCCCTGATGTCAAAAAGCTTCAATATAATACCTGATCATAAATTTAATAATTCCCTAGCATCCTTAGGATGGCATGAAATTTTTCTTAAGTAGAATGTTAATGGCAGAGACAAAGTGGGAATTCACTTCTTTGTTTCTTGGCCACAGATTCTCTCCACTAATATGTACTAATATGTATATTCTATTATGAAAAGATAATTTGTGTGCTGTGTTTTCATACAAATACCTCAAGTATATTTTGTAGACTATAATTTCCACATTTATGTTGATTTTTCTTGTGTAATGTGTATTCCCAAATATCTTTAACGTCCATATCTTTCTCCTCTATAAACAACATATCAATTCTTTAAAAATCTTAGATAGTATTGTGAATTTTAGATGTATTTTGATAACTTGTAACTGCTTCAAAATAACAAGAGAAGCTTTAGCCATATTTTTTTTGTTCTGGGGGCATGTCCTGAGTTTGCTCCATGGGTACCATCATTAGGGAGGTTCTCACTGATAATTTTTCCCATTCTTCAGATTCAAGTGAAATGTTCCCATTGCTGATACTCCCTCCAATGTGGGGAGCTACCATGGAGTTAATGAGTTCCTAATTCCTATAAAAATTCAAAGCATGACATTGACAGTGCAAAGATTTGTCATTATTTTTATGGAATGTTACTTAACTGATCTTTGAACTCAGAGTATCAGAATTTTGACAAAATTATCAACTGGGAACTATATAGATCAGAGAGAACTTCAAATAGACCATTACTTTAGAAATTTAAAAATGCAATACAATAAATTGGTTACGTTAAATGAATGGAATATGTCACTGAATAAGATATTTATGATTTCTCTACAGTTTTCTTTAAGCATGCATACATATCATACACATAACATACACACATATACACATGGACACAAATACTAATATTACTATTACTATTACTAAATACTAATATTAAACACTATACTGATGTTAAATTCCAATTTTGACATTCAAGTTAATTGATTACCTTATTCAGACTAAAGGAATTCCTGCTAAAGGAATTCCTGATAGATACTCTATCATCTCTTTTTTAATTTTAGAACTCATCTAGTTTTGTGCCGTCTAATAATCATTTTTTCCCAATATTGAAAACTGATTTTTTTCCTACCTGTAATGAATGCTTTTTATATTAAGACATTTAAAATACATCAAATTCTTATTCCATTACTGGGACTTAAAGTTCAGGTCTCACTTATAACTGTCCTCGCCTAATATTTTTTAGGGACATTTATGACTTTCAATATTGTTTTTCTAAAAGCATGCTTCCTGTTTTTCCAGGGAGAGAAGGCAGTAAAATGTTGTTTTTTTCTTCATGTTTCTGTCTCTATCATTTGAAGACCTTGAATTTTATCCTTTGTTTATCCTACAGTGTTAGTAACAGTAGGAAAATGATGGTTAAATATCTATCTAGCTATTATCATTGAGGTGTTACTACTTAACCACTAAGGCAGGATTGTGTTCATTGTTGATTGTATACAGCCTGGGCAATTATCTTCAGAGTATGTAGTGGGGGCCATGTTTAAACTTGATAGGGAACCAAACCGTATGGCCTCCAAGGTTTCTGCAATATTTATGATTATTCATTGGGTTTCACTTGATCAATATGTAAATTTGAGGCACAGAAATAGTCAACACCAATACTAATCAAAAAGAGAGTATCAAAACTCAAATAGAAATGTAAAGTTCTGCACTCCAAGCAGACCTTCAAACATTTTTCTATTCAGAATTCTGTCCACATTGCAGGCCACCATTCTCTGGAAGATAATATGCATTGAATGCCTCAGTTGAAGGCCAATAATGGATCTCACATATTTAAATCTTTTTCATTTAACCATTAAATGATTGCAGCAAGTTTCTGAGGAAATGGATAATAGAAAAAGAAATCCAATAGACACTTTGCTACTCCAATGAGATTAGAGCAATTTTTTTTCTTTCGTATATTTTTCAAAAATTTTGGATTTTTGAGGATTAACTCTCACTTTTTTATAAGCACCAACTGGAAAAGTAAAATAATACAAATAAACAAACAAAAATACACAAAAAATTCCTTAAGGATATAATGGATACCTGTTGATACATACTTGCTGCTACTGAAAAACAAGCTTATTGTTTATCGTGAACTGAATCAGAGAAGGATTACCTCTGAAACATGTAGAGAATATTCAGAAACAGAAAAGTAAGTGTCACATTTCCCCCTCTCTATAGGAACATCAGACAATGAATTTAACTGGTCATGGTGGTACAACTAATGCTTTTCTGTTGGTTTTTATTGTAAATATTCATCATTTTTGTTGTACTCATCAAAATATACTTTTATATACATGGACCATAACGTCAATGCCACAGCTATTCAATTATCCTACTGACATGATACACGGTAATCATGGTGAAAAACTGTTATTTCATCCTGTGATTGTGTCATGGAAATTAAGGGAATCAAAATATTTTACCACAAAATATATTTCTATGATATATTTCTAGATGGCTGTCAGAGAGTCAGCAAACAGAAATGACCCTGAAAAGCTGTCTTTTGTGGGAGAAATTTACATCTAAAGAAAATCTGCATTGATGCCCCTAGGCCATCCCTTGCCCAGATCTAGGAAAGATTAATTAAGAGTCTAACACCTTCACATATTTGAAGGAAACATTTACCATCTATTATCTCTGAGGGCTACTACCTGTGAGGTTTCATTTACACAAGATCACCTTTGCTATCTAGGCCTCATCTTCTTCCCCCACCCCCCTGTCCCCCATAATCTGTTTTACCACCATAATTTGTTCTGCAGGGTCCAAACCCCATTCTTGCTGTAACCTCAAAATTGTACATAAGCTTCTATACCCAACTGGGGGTTGGTAATCACTCTATAATGTCCCCATGTACACCTTAAATTTGGTATGCTTTTTCTCCAAATAAACAAAAGTCATAAAAATATTCGAGTTCTTTATTAGTTTAGCCCCATGCAATTAACCCTTGCTCTGTTGCAATTTGGTTAGCAATCCCCATGAATGCAACAGCTTTTTAATTAAACTCCTGAAAGTTTTTATCTAGTGTAATGCTTCAATTTCCACAGTTATCAGAAACCTGTACTTGAGAGTACTTATCATCGTCCTTTCCATGACTTTCCTTAAAGAAGCAGCATATTTTGGACTATAGCTGATTATAAACCATTTTTTGAGAAGAATCAAAGTAAAACAATAATTGTCTGGGAATGATGAATGTCTCAGGGTTAAAGACACAATGGACAAGGAAATTTGGTTATTTCTGTGGCATATAGCAATTTAACATAATAATGACAATTATTACTTATAAAATATACCAAGACATATCAGAATTTTAGGAATCTCATATGATTTCCAAACACATATTAATAACACATTTATATAAATATAACCCAAAGAAAGTTAAATACCTCTTCATATTTGAAATGCTTCCTGTGTAATTTTAACATACTAAGTAAGCCTAATTTGTCTCTCTTGTACTTCCAGGGGCCCTAATATCAAAAAGTTAGTTTAAGGTAATTTGAAATTTCGATTTTGGAAAGTTTGTCAAATATCAAAGATTTAAAACACTCAAAATAGAATTGCAGGTAACTGTAAAATAATAGTCATTTATTTAACCAAGAGTGATAGTCATTAAAAGACTTCATAGGCAATACAAAGATTTATATGGATATAAAAACCTCAACCCTTCTAAAGTTTAGTTTTCCTGAGTAACCAAAAAGCTAAATAAGACAACACAGGAATTATCTTGAGAAAGCATTAAAACAATATATTTTTAGGCCAGTCACCCAAAAGGCAAATAAAAACCTTCTGCAGTGTAATGCTTTTTATTTTTTTTTCCTCACGGGAAACTTGTTTAGACAACTTGGAAGTCAAACCTGATAAATAGAGTACTCGAGTTGATCAGACAAAGCAAGAGTGTGTCCAGGATCATGAGTATACAGTATTATTATAGTGGAATGTGAACAAGAAAAACTAGTACCTTGAATAGGGAAACAAATGATCTTAGCAGCAATCGCATGAGAAGTTTTCTGGTCATATTAAATAATTCAGACATATCAAGAAAAGCCAAGTATAGAATTAAATTGTACCAGAGGAAAACATTGCTTTTCTAAACCCTTAAGATAAAACATTTTAGCATCAGGTCATAACAACAGATTTAGAGCCAGAGGGGGAAAAAATGTTACAGGAGTCAACGAAAAATTCGAATGAGAGGGTTACCATCTTAGGCCTTCTCAAGCAGAGAAAATGCTGAAAGCAGTGAGACACATCAGAAGTTGAACTTCTGGGATAGAAATCTGAGAATTTTTAAGCAGAAACAGACTATAGAATTAGAATAAAAACTTTTTGCAATTGCATTAACAGTAAGTTAATAGATTAAGAAAATTTTATTGTTTTGACCAAAAATGTTCCCTTTTAATTATAGCCAATTTGATTACATACAAAATTCCTTTATAAATTCCTTTTATTGAACCTTATTATAACTTATGTAGACCATCTATAATGTGCTTGGGCTTTATGTTTTCTTTTAAATTTCCCCTTTCCTAAATAAGTAGTTATTATATTTTAAGATAAAAATGTAGTGTACAAGATTCTTCCTCATACATATTATTTTCTTTTATGTTGAACTTTCTTTACCAAAAATATATCTTTATCTTCATAACTCCTTTTTGTATATCTCTCTCTTCTACTTAGTGATTCCTTTCTGTCTTGATTCATAAATACCTTTAAATAACCTCCAAATTAGACAAAATTATTCTCTCCTAATAAATAATACATTTTATGTCTTTCTTATAAGTTTTCTTTCTCATTAAAAGCATCTTATATATTTATTTTTGGCTCACCTTATATATAGTATATACACGAACCAGAAATTTTAACTCCCAATAACCTCAAACCTTAGTGAAAACCTAGGAAGCAAGAAATCTTGAATTGCCTGTCATATACCAATGTTTTATTAATAAAAACCATTTTATAATTTTTAAGCATATGTTTCCCTATAACATACTTTTTCTGTTAATTGTAAATGACCCAAACATTTAATGAGTACCTATTATTTAATTTAATATAACTTTAAGATTTTAAATCATATAAAAATTTTATTCATAAGCATTTATCTCATTACATTTAATTTCTTTAAGAGTATATTTATTTATGAAAATGCAGATATTAAGCAAAGCTGTTTATCATTTCAAGTTATTTTCCTGTTAACCATTTTTATAGCCTGTGAATATTAGATATTCACCTAACTAAGAATTTTTAAAATAAATACATGGGCATTTTTGCTGTTAACTCAGAAGATTGATTCATCTGTTTTCATTGAACTAACAATATGAAACTAGCCTTATCAAATATCATACAAACACAGATCATTTTGTTTTTGGCCAAGTTTATGGTTTTATAATCCTTGTGTCAAATCCTGACAAAAATGTATGCTGACAATTTTGAAGGCATTTTTATTTTTACTTTACCAATAATTTAAAAAAACCCAGCTTATTTACCAAAGATTACTAAATTCAAGTAAACTTGGAATGCATTTGGGCTAATTTACTTAATTTATGAGTTCTTCTTTATAAGCCAATTTGGTACCATGCAGACATAACATATAACATACTACATGGACATAAACAAAACACATCTAAATACACACACATACACAAAGATTCAATAGCTTTTACCTCAGAATTCTAGCCATGAGATAGTAATACAAACTCACTGATTTTCAAAAGATCATTGAATCCGAATATTTCTGACAAATTTGGAACTTGTTCACATGGCTAAACTTTATTTGCCCCATAGGTAATCTAATGAAGAATTTTGACTAAAGCAGTTTCTGTGACAGTTTGATTTAAAACTGCTTTTACCGCCCCCCGCCTTTTTTTTTCCTTCAGTTTTAAATGAGTTTTAAATGTTTACATTTTAGGTATAACTGGCTGAACTCCATAAGAAAACCAAGATCTCCAAATAGCCTCGAATAGGCAATATCATAAACAGTGAGTTTTATTTTAACACCAATAGAAAAAGTTAGCAGACTTGGAGTAGGCAGAAAAGAAAGTAGAAGTAGAAAGAGAATTTAAGAGACTCTACATTTTAACTTTACAGTGGCAGGTTGTCTATTTGGTCTCTGAATGTTCCTTGATGCAATTTGCCCATCTTGTGCATAAACATATGCACAAGAATTGACCACAATATGTAAGCAGCTGGAGTCCTAGAAAGGCTGGCTTGCCTTTGAACCTTTCCGTTTACACAAATGCTTGCAAGTAAAGGCCTGGCAAACCTACTGGGGTGCCCAAAGGGAGTCATTCTCCTTGTCTTTCCTTATTTTTAAAGAATTGTTTCCCACTTTGTTTCCTTTTTCTATGAAAAGGAGAGTTTGGATTTTTGCCCAAATGTATAGACTAGCCAACTGAGATAAATTTGGGGAGGAAGAGGCAATGAAAAGACCCTTTAGAATGCACCTGCAAATCAAAATTAGGATTCCAAAAGGCAACTTCTTAGGAAAAGAACAAAGAGTTCAAAACAAACCAGGAACTTTCAACCAAGAGTGGGAAATCTGGGGCTACAGAGGACTTACCAGTTCCACCCCAGGAGAAGCTCAGAGTCAGAGGGCTCAAGGGGGGCTCCATGCTGGTACCTAGTGCTGAGTTTGGGTGACATCTTCAGGGGGTCCTGAGTCTTCTCTGAGCCCTACATTAGGTGACAGAATTGTTAATGGGAAAAAAACCCAAACTCTGTAAAATAGTTGAAAGAGCCTCAGTCTGAGCCAATGTGTATGACTGTGGCACGGGGAACATAGTCTCAAGAGGTCCTGAGAAAATGTGCCTGAGGCAGCTGAGTTACAGTTTTACATATTTTAGGGAGACAAGAATTGCAGGTAATATCACAAATCAATACGTGGAAGGTATAAATTGTTTTGGCCTGAACAGGTGGGTCATCTTTTAGTGGGGCTTACAGATCATAGGTGGGGTCAGAGAATCTTTGATTTGTAACTGACTAAAGAAATAAAGCTTTGTAGGCTTGGAATATTTTAAGTTACAATAAGAAAATCTTTTAGTCAAAGACAAGCCACAATATACAAACTCAAGTAATCTGTCAAGCAAATTGATGGTCCAAAGGTATGATTTAACTTTTGCCTTGCAAGGCCTTTGGTCCTATTAATAATTTAGCATCTTATTGTCACAAGGAGTCTGTTTTGTAGTCTTATGATCTCTGTTTTAAGATTAATGCTGGTCAATTTTTGTATCTAAACTCCAAAATGGAGAGGGTATAACAAAGAGCGTCAGACCTCCCTTTCCTTCATGGCCACAAACTCAGTTTAAGGTTTTTCTGGAGTCCCCTTGGCCAATAGGGGGCCTGTTCAGTCATTAGGGGGGCTTAGGATTTTATTTTTAGTTTATAGTAACATTGGGCCTCAAGATGGAAAACCAAATAAAAATGGATGTTATTAAATTGAGATATCAACCCAAGTCTTTTCAGTGAGCTTACAATTTTTATTTATTGTATTGTATACTTCCCTTCTACAATATCATCCTTTCCCCCACTGATTTGTTTCCCATATTATATTGCCAAAATGGGAGATTATAACTGGTGACCTAATCCAGATGGAGTTTTAGAACAGACAAACAAGAAAACAGCAAAGAAATAGTTGAATTTAGAGTGCGTATCCTCTGGAAATATATATGGACTTTATCTGAAAGACTGAAAAACATTATTTACTATAATGAATTGAATATGATTGGGCTCTGGATTGAATTACTAAGTGTCATTCAACCAGAAGTTCAACTTATTACTGCACCTGATTCCAGTTAAATTTTTTATGAGACAGACAACTAGAAAAATTTGAAGCTGCTGCCATAAGAGTAGGTGCCAAAACACCTCCAGAGATGATTTTATGCAACATCATATCATCCTGTAACACTGAAACTGCCATTAAGGACTATAAATGTATTTTAATATGGAAAATAATTTAGAAAAGAAAAAAATAAAGCAGACTGCTTTATTCACTTATTCACTGCTCTATTCTCTTTTAGTTGTGTGAATATACTTAAATATAAGAAAAAAGGCAAACAGCTTGGGTACATTTATGTTTCCCACATGAATACCAGTTCATATGTGGAAGTGTTCAAGCAGTGAATTTTGATATTTAAAGTTATTAGAGAAAGGTAACATTTGTTATTGTTGCAGTTATTTCAAAAAACTTAAAAACTCTCATAAACAAGCATAATGGGACTCTAATTTTATCAAACATTGACGATTATACACTCCAAAGAAGTAAAATCATCATTTTTTTAAAATATTTCTTGTTTGTTTTATTCTATTGTGATCTTATTTCTGGTTCAATTAATATTACATGACCAAAAGAAATGTTGAAAGTATATGGTTGATGGATGGCATGTTGATACAAAATTATTTTAATTCTCTTTCTAAATCCTCACATGTAAAACATTTTTCTTTCCCACCTCCATGAGTACCACACAATAGAATAAAATGATCCTGTTATAGGAAAGATAAGGTCTAAGCTATATATTAGCATAAAGTGTTTTTCAAAGTACTGCAGATTTTGTTACTGGTAAACGTAAGATTTGTAATTTTAACTGTTCTCTCCTGCTCTAAATAAGGTGTGATTTTGCTGGAAAAAGAGTGGAACCCTATGCCAAGAGCTAATGCATATGAGTTTCACATACTGCTGAGGTGTATCTATCTCCAAAACCAATCCCTCTGTTTTTTAATAGTCATTTTTAAGCTCTGAATATAGTTAGGTGATTAAGAACTTCTTTTTCTATGAAAAATGGTCTTTACAGGTAAGCAAATGCTCCCACTGATGATGAATGGAAGATATCTAAACAAGTGTTGCCATTCCTGATTTTGCTGATTGTGAAGTCCAAGGGATTTATCTAACTCCTAAGGAGTGATGTTTGTCCTCGCTCTTAAGGCCAACTTATTTGTTAAATATCTAGACACACATCTAGACACAGCAAGCAGTGCTGAAGCCTCACAATAATTTTAGGGGCCCATGAAAATGTCTTAATTTTTTAAAATTTTATTAGAAAAAATAAACATTTAGGTGAAAGGAAATAAATAAATAAATAAATAATGCATTGATTTTATGCCAATGCACTTTAAAATGTAATTTTGGTATTTTTATAGAGAAGGGAGCCTATGAAGGCAAACATGCTGGGGCCTGCAAAAGTCATAATGTGTCCCTGCTCGCTCTTGACCTGTAGATATAATGCAAGAGAGAGGTGATGGACAGCAATATATTAATATTTTGTGCAATAGTATAATATTAGGCTCTTTGAAGTCTGGATATTCCAAAAATAAATTTCAACCAATTTATCAATCACTCATTGAATGGGCTCTAATTTCCTTTAAGCTGAAGTGATAGCTATAATGTGAATATGTTTCAGCACATTTCAGTCAGTGGCCCTATATTCAAGTGAAAATTGCCATTCCATGAAGCGCTGTTTCATTAGTCACTCACTCATTCAAAGGCAGCACTAGTTCTCCAATTCACTGCATTCTAGTTGGATGATCTGTGATGATGTGATTGTACTGCAATGTATTGCTCAAATCATTCATCTGAATGTAGCACCTGGTCCCTCTTCAATATTTTATGGAATAGAAAACTCCTGAATGGAGATACCACAACCACCAAGTAGCGATGCCAAATACCCCATTAGATGATTTTATGCAACTAGATATGAATTTCTGCCTGTAGTTATTGGCCCTAGGTTGTCAAGGGCTGAATGTTGAATGGACATGAGAGAACCTGATACTTGCCTTGGCTTTTTCTTTTGTCCACGAGATGTGCTCCATCTCAGATCACATGTTTTCAATTAAAAAAGAAAAACTGGCTGGTTTCTGGGAGCCTTTCTACCTATAAATGTCAGTAACTCCATATAGTTGTTCTATTGTTCTTCAGCATGTCCCTATATGATGTCTGCTTTCATTTCCTGAGACGTGGCCCACTGGTCAGTAGTTGCTAGGACCTTCTGCTGACAGAGTCCTTGAAATTGTCCACAGACATAAACAGTAAGCACTACTTCCAGGCTGTAGTATATCTGGCTGTATTCTGGGAGGCACTGTTATAATTGCTACATGTCAAAGGTTCACAGCTCATACCCATGGAAAGGGCAGATATTACCATCTTGAGTAAGGACTGGAATCTGGTGTTAATGTGGCTTTAATCTGTGAAGTGTCATGGAGGCATGCTGCCTTTTCTGATTTTTTTTATATCACTTGTTGGTTTGCCAGGAATGATAAAATAATTCAGGGGATACATTTAAGTTTTCTAGTGGTGAGGAAGATCATTAACTATTTACAGCATTTCCTTCATGCTGGCTTGTATGTGGCTTCAGTCTCTTACCGAATTAACTGTGTGTGTGTGTGTGTGTGTGTATGAGAGAGAGATAAATCCAGAACTAGGTATCTAACAAAGGGATCATGAGGTCTCTTATAAAATAGAAACAAATAAGCTTGTATTTTTGCATTTTTTGCACAGCTTTAATGTTAACTATTTAACTATATATTAAGTGTAGTTTTGTTTAACTTTGAAAAGGATGCAGCATGAATTGATATATTTGTATATGATTACATTTATAATAAACTAAAGGTATTATTTTTGTTTTTATTAAAAAAGAATTAAGTAAATCATAATTAAAGAAAAAATATGGAATTTTTGGACTCTTATGTACTGACTAGATCTTCCAATAGAATGTTAAATAGAAAAATTATATTGGATTATTCTTCCCTCACTCCCAACCTGAAGGAAGAGCAATCAACAGTTCATCATTAAGTAGGTTCTTAGCAATCAATATTTTGTAGATCTCCTTGTTAGAATTGAGGTACTCCCTTAAATGCCTAGTTTGCTAAGAATCCTAATCATAAAAGATTTTTCAATTTTAATACATGTGTTTTCTAAATTTAATAATGATATAGTGTTCTCAGTGTTTTTTATTGTTGTAAATTGAACTGATTACTTGTTATGCCCTATTTTTACACCTAGCATCTTAGATGAGCTATCCATGTTATCATCTAAAGCCGAACTGTGAAGGTAACCTCTCTCACCTACTCAAGACTCCATTATGTTAAAACTCTATCTAGGTACTATTTACATAATTTTGACCTTCTTATTTTTCAATATTTTCTTAAGAATATATTCAAGCATAAAGAGAATTGGAAACAATTGTGGTACAGTGAAAACACATATACTCATGATCTATATTATACAATTAGCCTTTCACATATTTGGATCTAGATTATACAATTAGCTTTATTATATATTTATCCATCTCTATGTTCATCTCTAAATCTATCTTTTAAATGAGACATTTTGTATTAAGTCATATAGTGATCAATATACTCTACCCATAAATACTTCCATGTGCATGTCAAAAGAGTTTTCCCTTTTTATTTTCTGAAGAAGAAGGTTTAAAACAAATTCTATTTTCTTCTTAAAGATCTAGGAAAATTCACTGATGAAGTCATCAGATTTTGAGATTTCTTTGTAGTAAAGTTTTTAATTACCAATATTTTTAAATAGATGTAAGACTATATTCATATTTTCTATTTCCTTTTGATTGAGCATTAGTATATACTTTTAAACAATTGTATTTTGAGATAAACATAGATTCAGGAGAGAAAGAGAGAGAGAGAGTGTGTGTGTGCATGTGTGGGTGTGTTTGTGTGTGAGAGAGAGAGAAAGAGAAATACAGAAAGTTCTTAAATACCCTTCACTCGTTTTTTTCTCAGTGGCACTATCTTGTGTAATTATAGGACCATATCACAACCAAGAAATTGATATTAATAAAGCCTGCACATCTTATTCAGGTTTCATGTGCACTCATTTGTGTGTCTATCTGTGTGTTTTTATTTAGTTGTATGCAATTTTATCAAACGTGTAGGTTCATATGACCACAAAGTCAAGATACAGAACAAACAGTTCACTCACCTTGTGCTACACTTTCATAGCAGCAGAACCTGTCCTCTCTTCCTCCCTTCCTTCCTAATCCCTGACAATCACTAATCTGTCCTCCTTTTCTATAATTTTATGATTTCAAGAATATCATATAAATGGAATCTCTTATTATGTTTTCTTTTGGGATTGGCTTTTTTCACTGAGCCTATTTTCCTTGAGATTGATACAAGTAGTTGGATGTATCAATAATCTGTTCCTTTTATTCCTGAATAGTGTTCCAAGGTATGAATGCAACACATTTTGTTTAACCTTTCACTCACTGAAGGACATTTAGGTTATTTCCAGTTTGGAGATATTATGAATAAAGTTGCTAGGAATATCTGTGTGCAGAGTTTTTTGTGTGAACAGAAGTTTCTCTTGCTAACTTTTATCACCATTTCCTCTCATTGATGGGTTATTACCAATAATAAATGATAATGCTATATTACTTCCTCTCTTTAAAAGCCCTATTTAAAAATCTCCATGTCCCTCCAGCTATTGCCTTATTTCTCTGTTCCTCTGTCGCATGAAAATTGCAGCAATGGTAGCTTCCAAGTATATTACTAGGCAAGCTATCTCAGATGTCATAGCACAAAAATGCTCACAGACCAGATTAAAATACCTTAAACATTTTGTTTGTTTAATCTATATAAAATGGTTAGAATCGAAAGGAAAAATTTGGGATAAGCTAACAAATTTATAAGGATGGAGTACAAACAGGATAGAAAGCACACATCTCTGAATCTTGCATTACACCATGATCATATATCCTCTTTCTCTCTCTTGTTAAAAGACAACAATCTTGGAGCTGATTCTTAAGTCATCTCCTTATTTTGCCTCCCATTTATATTTCTTGTGGTATCTACATAAAAAAATACATAATTCTCATCATCTCTGCCTCTACCATTTGAGTCAATGTCACGATCATCTTTCTCTTTCAAGACTAGCACAATATTAGCTTAAAATATTTCACAGAGTTAGTTTCTCCATAAACATACTAGAATTATCTTCAACAATGAGACTCCTTCTCAAGATCTTCTCTTGGCTTCCAAGCATAGTCTGGCCTTCCTAATCCAGTCCCTACTTGCCTCTGAGTCAATCTCTTCTTACCTTTCCTCAAATGCTTCCACTGTATCTCAGGAACAGTTCATTTTCTAATCTGCTAACTGGAAAGTTTTTCTACCAGCTAATCACAGGGATTCTTACTTAATTCAGGCATGTGTTTAAATATTACTTCCTCAGAGGAAGTTTTCCTGGCTGCCTTAGAGCCAGAGCCAGATTCACTCTTACTACTTATCATTTGTTACACTCTTTCTATTTCTTGATTTTGTCTGTAGCTTTGACTTCATACTCTTTTCCCAAAATTAAATCTTGTTAAACTTAGATTAGTGGCTGACACATATGGGTGAAATAGGTGAACAAATATGGACAGAAAACATAGGATAATCTTGATTTTCATAATTCAATCTTTTTTTGCCTGTTTTTCCAGATTATCCCATAATTTTTGTCTCCTTTGTGAAGTGCATATCAAAGTATAGTTTAAACTCTTTATGTTTCCAAAACTTTTCAAATGCCCTGTATACAGAGATGAAAGGCAGCAAACAATAAGGACAACACTCACTTATGCCAATGAAGTCAAACACTCATTACATAGCTTCCAAATAGCTCCTCCATTAGCATTAGTACTATTACATTGCATTGCAGTTTATAAGGTGTTTTCTGCTTCATTATCTTACTCTAATCTTCAAATAATCCTGCGAGTTAGGGAAGTAAGATTTTTAATATCCTTTTTTATAGACAAACAAGTTTTGGGAGATTAAGTGAGCTACTCAAGGATATGTAATTAGTGGCTTAACTAGAATTGAATTCCAAATCTTGTATTCATTCAAATACACCACATTGCCTTTTCTAAATATTCTAGCATGTAGTAAATATAATGGGATTATTCATGAATTTCTATCCTTTGATGCTATAAAATATTTTTATAATAACTACTCCTAACAATGCTATTTGAAACTCTTATTTCTCACTGAACAGAGATGCTTAATGATATCTCTGCTCAATCCCATGAATTTTAATTCATTTTTGGCTTCTTAAAAAGTATTATTCTGGTTCTTCATATTTAGCTCACACATATGAATGAGAAAATGAAAGATGTGTCTTTCTAGATTTGGCTTATTTCACTTCACATAATGTTCTGCAGTTCCATCCATGTTGTTGTAAATGGAAGGATTTCATCCTTTTTGTGACTATATAATATTCCATTGTGTATATATATCACAATTTCTTCATCCATTCATTTGTTGATGAAAACTTAGGTTGATTCCATATCTTGGCTATTGTGACTAATGCTTTATGTATTCTTACTGATATTCAGCCCTGTTTATTTTGAAACTACAATATCTTATGTTGATTTAAATCTCTTCTCCCCTCTTCCCAGTACTGGTTAACTTAATTCTGGTTCTGTAGAAGGAATGGACCTTCTCTGGTGTTGCAACAGAATAGAATGAGAGGTGAAAAAAAAAGCAATGAATTCATATCTAATTGAGGAATGTTGCCTTCTCCTGCTAATAATTATGTTATAAACTTTCTGGTCATACCTGCTTCCTTTGTGTATAATAAGGTGGCCAAATGTTGCCTCTTTCATGGAGCACATTACTGGATTCTTCTGAGGACTCAGTGTCCTCTCCCTTTCTTGATACATTTTCCAGGTATGGGAGCAACAACTTACCGTCTTCATTTACCCTAGCCTCTGTCAGAAAGTTTCTATCCTGTTAGACTCACGCTGCTTAGGTCCTGTAGTCCTTTTGTGGACACTTGCCGAGTTACTTTCTTATAAATTGGGTTAAGTGGTACAATGTTAAATAGAATTAAATAATTGATATAATTGTTTTCAACCTTTGGGAAAAATGTTCAATGTTTCATGATTAAGTATTATATTAACTGTTGGTGTTATATTGCTGGCATTTATCAGATTGAAGAGATTCTCTTATATCTTAGTTTACTGAGAGTATTTTCTTTAGAATCATGAATGGTCATCAAATCTTTCAAATGTTTTTATGTATCTGTTGAGTATATAATTTTTCTTCTTTGCTTTGTTCATGTCCTGAATTACTATGATTGCTTTATGAATGTTAAACTAACCTTGTATTCCTGAGAATATATTTTAAGTAATCATGATGTAATATACTTTACATATTGCTGCATTAAGTTTGTTAATATTTTCTTAATGATATTTTCATTATACTCACAAGAAATATTAATCTCTATTTTTTCTTCTAATATTTTCATAATACTTAGGTAAGAGGCTTATGATTGCATCATCGACGAGGTTGACATCCATTTTCTCCTCCTCTAGTTCCTGAAAATGTTTTGTAAGTTTGTTATTACGTTTTATAACTTAATTTTGTAATTAAACTACTTTTAAATTTAGCTGTAATGCCATCTAATTTATCCTTTTATCATCCCCAGCTCAAATGGAATCCTTTTTTCTGGGACCCTGTGGAAAATACCCTTTTTGACTTATGCCATTTCATACTTACTTTACCTTATTTTGAAAATATCTATATCTGGTGTACCTTAATCACTAATTAATCTCAAGTTTGGTTTTCATGAACTTGAACAATCTTAGTAGTTCCTGACACTATATGTTCCAAGGGGATTTCTTATATATTCCTTTTCTTTTCCCTCTTTTATTCAGCACCTGGTGCATAAGCCAAATACGGTAAATGAGGTACTTATGTACTGTACTTTTATACTTGGGGGCATGAGAACAAAGTTCCAGAGTCATATTGTGATTTTCACTGTGGCTGTAGCTGAGTGCAGAGTTCACATGTGCAATTAAGAGTACTGAGAGTATGTAGTATATAAACTGTGTCAGAGGCTAGCCAGTAGAGCTAATGGTGCCAGTGGTGGTGGCCCAGTTAGAAGATTAATCCTTGGCAGCAGATTCATTGTAAGTAGCTATATTTGGTTCCTGAAACAGGCATATTTTTCTAGGCTTTCTCTGGGGTCTATGATCCACCAGAGTCCTTTTCCACTAAATTTCTGCTGGGGTTATTCAGAATCCATTTCTGTTTTTTGCAAGCCAAATCCCCTGCTAGCATCCTTACAATATCATGGAGAATGATGGTTTTTATACAGCAGACATTATGTAATATTAAGTTAATTGAATATGATTTTTTTCAGTATTTTTATGAAACCCAGTTTATGTGTAGCCCTCTTCATTTAAAAATGAATTTTAAAGTGGCAAACATGGTAAGTTCTGCTTATGAAAAAATTATTAAGAGAGAACAGATGAGAGAAAGAATGATGTAGAGTATCAGCCAAAGCTTCTGAAATTATGCCATAATTAATTACATCTTTATTAATCTTATTGGTTTTGAAAACTTGTGGTATGTAACACTTTTTTAACCATATGGTAAAGATTCGATGGGATGTGAAGAAACTGTAAGACTTATATGCTGCTGGTAGTATTGTAATTTCATAGAATCACTGGAAATATTTGCCAAATATATATTTGGCAAGATATACAAAAGTTTAACACATGATCCTGCAATTTCACTCCTAGGCAAATACTCGGCAAAATGCAGATAAAAAGTTATACATAAGAATGTGACAGCACCATCATTCATGATAATATCAAACAAGAAAAGACAATGTTAACCAGCATTAGAGTGGTTAAAATTCAATGACATAGAACAAAGCAAATAAAGCAAATAGTTCTGTTTACAATAGTGTAGGTGAATCTTACAAACGAAATGTGGTGCCAAAATAAGCCAGAAACAAAGTAGTGCATATTGTTTAATTCTGTTCATATAAAATTGAAAACCAGCAAAAATAAATCTAGGTTGTTAGAAGTGAGAGTAGTGGTTGTCTTTGGTGGTGAGAATGGATACTGAGTGTCTGCCATGAGTCCTTAAGTGAGTGTGTCTGGGCTACCAATAGCAGTGTAGTGTCTGAAGTAGGATGCAAGTATATGAACTTTGCAAATGTCCATTGAGCTGTCTATTTGTGGTTTGTATACTGTGTCTTTTATACTTCAGTAAATGCTTTCTTATAAAGAATACATGGCAGAAATTTTTTAAAAGTTACCTATGTCTTTTAAATTCAAAGACATACTGTTAAAAATGGTGTACAATCCTGGTGGGCCTGAAAATTAGTGCAACCTTTGTGGAAAAGAATTTGGAGATATCTCAAAGAGCTAAAAATAGAAATACCATTCGACCCAACAATAGCATTATTAGGCATCTACCCAAAAGAGCGTAAGACATTCTATTATAAAGACATCTGCACCCGAATGTTTATGGCAGCACGATTCACTATTGCAAGGATGTGGAAACAACCCAAGTGCCCGTCAATTCATGAGTGGATTATTAAAATTTGGTATATGTTTATAATGGAATATTACTCAATTTTAAGAAACGACAGTGAGCTAGCACCACTTATATTGCCCTGGATTTAGCTTAAGCCCATTATCCAAAGTGAGGTGACACGAGATCAGAAAAATGGGCTCC
>VBSM01003204.1:32106586-32118633 GCA_008086735.1 Cheirogaleus medius | reverse complement strand
TAACCTTAACATTTGTACCCCCATAATATGCTGAAATAAAAAAAAAGGAAAAAATGCTGTACAATATACTGCTAAAAATTCTTTCTACTTAAAATATTTTTCTTAATTCATTGTTTCAATTATTCATAGAAGATAAGTTTTATATCTTATAACACTTTTTATATTCTTCTAATAGTTAAAATTTTATATGGGTATGTATTTGATGGTTTAGTATTGGCGAAAGAAATATGATATTTTTTCTTTCCTTAAGTTACAAAACAGACCAAAAAAATAAAAAATAAAACCTGGACATATTTCTTATAGAAGTGATTCTGTACATTTCATCATGCTTGATAATATACAAAGATAATTCATTTGCATGTTTTCTGTGTGGCCTTTTATTATTTATTCTATTGAAGTCAGTCTTAAAGTTCCTTGTTATGGTACTTCCAAAAAAGAATAAGTACCTAACTTTCTCCAGTTATGCATGGATATTACGCATTTGTTTATGGTCTGTTATTTTTCTATTCTTAGGTAATTTTTTGCCTGAAATAAGAGTTTATACATACTAAAAATATTAGCTAAAGGAGAGCTGCCATATAGTTCTTTATTATTTTAAAAAATCTATATGTATGTCTTTTACCACAAATAACAACAGCAACAATAACAAAAGAAAACAGAGCTATAGCAGAATTAATTCTCATGGATTTCAAGAGTATTTGTATAGAGGTATTTTTCCATTGAAAGAAAATGATAAATGGAGTTGCATTCAACTTTCATGAAAGTGAAAGACCTCAGTGAAATTTTGCATTGATAGAGTGCCTCAGGGTGTAAACTTCCAAAAGTAAAGTGTAGGGTCAGGAATTGATCCTTGGGGAAGCCAATCTTTAATGTTCCATAAAGGCCAAACAGTTCACCTGAAGCTTGTTTCTTAATAGCAATTCTGGATCATTCTATAGTCAATTTGATTGATTGTGCCATTTGAGACACCTTAAAAAAAAAAAAAAAAACGCCAAAAAGCAGTTACTACATTGGTAACTTGTAGCTACAATCTGGAAAAAAGCAAAAAGTTTCCTTCTTTGATGCTGCTCTTCATTTAATTTTTTTTAATGTTGTGGGAAAGATTTAGGTTCTATAGTAATCATCTAGAAGTATTTTTAAATGTTAATGACACATATAATTTGCTATTTTTCTTTCTAAATGCCCATTTTTTCACATAAACTATTTTTTGCCTTAATAATTTGACATTTGCAATAATGGACAGGTTAAGCACATAACAGCTCATGAGCTATTAGATTTAAAGCAATGATAACAATAATATAACATCAAAATATATTTTTCCTTTTGGCTCCATAATTTCAGGATGACAGAGCATTAACTACTGTCTTCCTAATTTCTATACACTGAAAAACAATGGAATTGCAACAGTAAGAAACAAGTTATTAGCTGAAAGCCAGTCCATGGTTAACTTTTTCACTTCCTCTTTATTTCTCACAATTGGGGAAAACAAATAATATGTTTGCTTATACCTAACTGCTCAATAATTATACAAACCTGGACAAATTGCCTGATCTCTTTGAATTTTAGATTCTTTAATTTAGCTGGCAACTCAATCCATAAGATTGGGTTAATAACTTTATATCCTAGAATGGCTATGAAACTTAAATGGGATAATGTAAGTAAAGTGCTTAGCATACTGCCTGTCAAGTAATGGTGCTCAAAGAATTTAGTAATAATGATAACCCTGCTGCTGTGAACAATCCTTTGAACACAGTGAAAAAGATTAGTAGATAAGCTAACAGACAGGATTATACTGGTGAATCAAATGCACATAATCAGAGCTGTTACTCAGGTACAAGAGGAGAGTGCCATTTTTCAGTAAATCCAAGGCAGCAGGGTTTTCCTTCAGTGTTGGAGGAGATTACGGTTTTATTTCAGGAGCACCAAATGAAGTGCTTAATCTCAGTCCTTTTTTTTTTTTCTTTTTTCTTTGGAGGAGGGAGAAGTAAGGAAAAATCAAATGCACACATGTTAAATGCAAGTTCTGTTGTCAAGAAGGAAACTGTTGGTCATAAGAAACAGAGAGTTAATTGAAAATGGCTTAATATTAAGGGAATTAATTGTTTTTATATAATACTAAGTTTAAAGATAGGTTGGATATATTATTAAGAAATTAAGTGGTTCAAGAAGTAATCAGGTCTCAGAATTGTCTTTCCATATTTTGATGTGGTTTCTTCAGTACATTGCCAACCTTCCTTCATACTCATGAGATGACATGACTAAAGAACATGTTCTGTTACACCAAAGTCCAGTGACAAGAATGAAAAGAACTTTATTTTTGGACATTTATGTGTCTATTTAAATATGAAGGAAACTATCCTAGAAGCCCTCCAGAAGGTCACATAGTTTTCTGTGATTCAATCCCTGGGAAAGAAGACTACATACTAGCTTAGGCAAATCAGTACCACTCAGGTCACATTGTAGAGAGATAGATGCAGAAAAATTTCAAGTTTCAGGCAGAATGGAAGATTTCAAAATCACTTGAGGATTAGTACTCATTAATACCATAGATACATACCCAGTCACATACATGCAAAGCTACTCTTTATTAATAAATATATAAAGATTCTTTAAGAATTTATCATTCACATTAAATAATAGTTTTCTGTATGGACAGTAAAAGTCATAGCAAATGTTAGTTGCCAATTAATAAAACAGAAGAGCTACATTTTAAAAGATACATTCGGTTTACTAATGCATTAGAAGTCTATTTCTAAAGCATATTCACAGATATATAGTTTCCTAAGTTAGTATCACACATGTTTTGGACAATTAAGAAATATTCTTTTTAAATCCTCCAGAAATGCAAAAATAATAGCTCCTGTATCATTTCTGAATTAATTCCTGACAATTGGTTGTTTAGGGAATATATTTGTTTTTTAAGACCAGTATTTTTATCCTATTAACAATGTAAAATTGAAAAAAGGCAATGGAATAAAAAAGATCTGGATATTAGATAATGTGGTTTAAAATGTAGTTTATTCATTCAAAAAATAAACAATGTATTTGCATCCATCATCTAATGCATACACACAAACACAGAGTGGCTCACTTTAAAATAGATCTATCAGGAAGGTTTCATGAAAGTGGATTTATTAGAGCTATGCTTAGTGGCTGCGGGGGGATTGCTAATAGGTATGCTAAAAGTCAGGGCATTCAAGGTAGAAAGGATTGCATTAATACAAAAGCATGAAAATGGGAAGCAAATATTAGAGCAGGTTAGCTAGAAGGATGAATTTGATTATGTGAACAATGGAATAGGAATATGAGTAGTGAAACCTTAGACAGATTATGGAGACTCAGAGATATCAACCTATGAATTTTTTCTGTGGCATACTTTATTTTGTAGGTAACGGAGAATGATTGGAGGTGAGATAGCAAAGACACAGATGTTTAAAATAGTCTTAAGGAAACATTAATCTAGAAGTGATGTATATAATAAAGTAGGGGAGGCACAAAATTTAGAAAGACCAGTTGCAAGGTAATTTTTGTATTTAATTAATCATGAGATTTTCTAAAAAGGATTTTAATCAGTTTGAAATAAGAAACATAACGAATAACCTGGATTCAAGAAAGAATATATGAAAAAATTGGCCCAGTTACTGAATGTGGAGTGAAGGGGAGGGACATCTTATATTTCAAATCTATGTGTCTAGAAATGTGGCACATAATAGTGTATCAGAAAAAAAAGTTAATTTCATGTAGGAGGGAGAGGAGAAGAGATGCATTATTTTTTAGACATACTGAGTTTCAGTGGGGAAAAATGTCCAAGTGGTAAGTGATTATTATTTGGGAATGCAGAAATATAATTTGAGCTGGAGATCATGAGCTGTGCTTGTGACTAATCTACACAGATGTGGCTTGTGGTGCTGTGGGTGTAACTAAGATCAACAAGTGATAGGTTTTCAAAAAGTAGGATGTAGATACAAGAGACAGACACTTGAAGCTAAATAGAGAAGAAAGATACAACAAAGAACAAAAAAGAGTAATGGTTCTAGTTTACCCTGGTACAATGGAAGCTCAGGAAGAAACATTTGAAAAAGGAGGGACTGGTGAAGAGTGTCACATCTTTCAGGAGTAGAATGAATGAGGATGTAAAGAAGCCATCTGAGTTGGCTTTGATGACTCTGGAGAGAGGAGTAAATAGGAATGGGGTCAGACAACTGAGGTGACTTGAGAAAAGACAAGTATAGAATAATGTGCCACATTCATCAACTGAAGGGGAAATGCTGAGATAGAGAATTGGTGTCACAGGAAATCCAAAGATCAGTCTAAACTGAATTAATGAAGTGAATTTTGCTAAACATAGGCAGTACATAAACACCTGGATGACACATCAGCATTCAAATGAAATCAATTGCTCTTCTTGATTTCATATTTTTATTAATATTAAAAGCTTTTTCTTAGTCACTAATGTTTGAAACCTTATCTACCTTTGACTCTTCCTTCTTACTTTACTCCATATCCAATTAGGATCAAAGGCAGTGTGTTGCAGGCAATACAGCATGCTTAAAATTAAATATGCATTTAAATTTCAGCTCTGAGATTTATCAGTTTTAAAACTATGCACAAACTATTTAGTCTTCATGGGCTCAGTTTCCTCATATGTAAGATGGGGACAAAAACACCCATTTTCAATGTTGTTTTGATGTAATAGTAATGTGTGGGAAGGAATCCATTATAGTGCATAGCAATTAGTTGATAGTTAAAATCTATTGATTCCATTCTCATTCTCATTAGTTCTTACCAGTATATCAATGGCATCTATATCTGTATTTCTCTCTCAGTACTATAAAGAATGAATTTAACCTGTTTTAAACTGGCTTTGGGGAAATATACTTAAAATATTGTTTTAATACTTCTGATAAAATATAAATTGCTGAGCTAAATGAGTCATGTATATACTTATTAGATCTTTATACCTGCTTGCTCCATCTGACACTTAATTTTGATATTTCTCTAATCCAATTAATCTAGTCCTCCAAAATTAAAAAAACATATATATATATATATGTTTATTGCCCTCTGTCAGAAACAGGTAATCCTGTTGAATTTACTACATAACACTTTTATAATCTATTGTACATCTCCATCCCTACTGATTTCTTTCATCAATTCATTAGGCTCTTGCCTCCTTTACAGCTATAAATATAGCATTTCCATATCCCATATGTACTGCCTTGTTTGTGGTTACTCAAACTTGTCTTCTTTTATTTTCACATGCCCTTTGTTTTGAATTTCTGTCTTTTTCATCAGTCTAGCTAACATTTTTCTCATCTTTTAACCAAGTGAAATTTTCTAATAATATCTTCTATCACTCTTTCTCCTACCTGTGACAGAATGAGCTGTTTTGTCCTCTCACTGCTTAGGGCATCATGTATACTACTCTATGGAAGCTCCTCTCATATCATGCATAGCTCTTTATTTCAATGTCTCTTACACTCTTTAATGGAACTTTACATTCATATTATTTGGCATACAGTAGACTTTCAATAGGTTTTTATTGGGTAAAAATAGTATTAACACACATCAAAATGCTGGGATTATATTGTATGATTGCAACACAAAACAATTTGAAGTTATCTTTACATTTATGTTATCAACAGAATTGGATTTGAGTGTCCCATATGGGTACAACAGTGAACATAGCTTTGAAATTCTGATAATTGATTTTTATAAAGAATTTGTATAAATCAGAAGGGCCCTATAAAGCTCGACCAATATACTTAATGGACTGACAATTAGATTATTATGAGGAAATATATAAAGAGTTGGTATAGATTAGTTTAGAAAATAAAAGAATGTGAACCCACTGCAATTATTTGAAGAGATTTATAAAGATGATTATTAGGTTTTTTGTTTGTTTGTTTTACCATTTATCTCTGGAAAAAAAGAGAATAAGAAAAAGCTTGAATTATAGTAAGAATTTGGATTAGCATTTTGAAGAGACCATTAGCTATGCATGGCTAAAATTATACCAACAATATTTCATTTGTGCCTATCTTTAGAATAAGATGAAAAATGTAGAATTAAGGTATTTGTCTAGAAAGCCCTGAAATGCTTCCTGAGTCAAAAAATAAACATAATACAGAAGATAAAAATTACAGGATATGTTAATATGCATGGTGTTTATTTCTTTTTAGTCATATTGTAAGCAGATTATTTTGTGCATATGACCAAAAACAATCAACAAATGATAATATTATGCCTATATTAAAGGTACTAGTCTCAATTTAATTACCTACTTATATAATAGACAGCCATTAACTCCACAGGCTTTTAGCATGTAACAGAGTTTGTAAAAATAATGAATACTTTTAGAAACCACAGTATAAACCCAAGTATAACATGGTACTTTTAAATTGAATTTCTTTATCATTTGAACAAATGTTACATGCATTGAAAAATAATCAAATACAACAAGGACAGCAATAAAATTATGTTTCTTTTCCACTGTTATGCAGTTCTCTTCCCCAACAGTATACCTATAGGATCAAGTACAATTTCCCTGGGGTAGCATAAAAAAGCCTTTATATTCCTGTGTCTGCCCACTTTCTCAATTCATCCTATTTTTATCTGTATTAAGTCTGTAGCCATACATATACCCCATTATATCTGTACCTTGTTTGGGGGTTTCATGAAGTATCTCAGAAATAACTGTATATTAGTATGTATGTATATAACTCATTTAAAAATGACTGCATGTTATTCCATTCTATAATTGTACAGTAATTTATGTCACCAATCACATTTATTTATTTATTTTTGAGACAGAGTTTCACTCTGTTGCCCGGGCTAGAGTGCCTAGCTCACAGCAACCTCAAACTCCTGGGCTCAAGCAATCCTACTGCTGCCTCAGCACCCCATGTAGCTGGGACTACAGGCATGTGCCACCATGACCGGCTAATTTTTTTCTATATATTTTTAGTTGTCCAGCTAATTTCTTTCTATTTTTTTTAGTAGAGACGTGGTCTCACTCTTGCTCAGGCTGGTCACAAACTCCTACGCTCAAATGATCTGCCCACCTGGCCTCCCAGAGTGCTAGGATTACAGGTGTGGGCCAACCCTCCCAGCCCCACCAATCAATTATTATAGTCTAAGATTTTCCCAGACAGTAACACAAATGAGAGAAGCTTCTCCATTTGTATTGATATAATCTGGTGAACAAATGGATAAATACCACTTGTTCTGAGCATGTAAGGCATTGTGATAATTTATTTTTCAGAAAGAGCCACAAGGAAAACATAGAGAAACTCCTCACAAGTTATTATATTAATATTTTGGGCACATACTAGATTGTCCTAAAGTAATGAATGTCTCTAAGTAAATTTTAGCCTAAATTCTACTATGCACTGTAAAATATTCAGAACCTTCCACTGTGGGATCTTTGAGAGAGGCTTACCAAATATATAATAGAATATTAGAAGGAAACTGAGTGTACTCAGGACCTGTTGGATAGATAGAACCTTAGTGGGAGTCTGAAGTGTCCTAGAGGAGACAGAAAGTAACAGACTTGAGTTTCCGCTCCTCTCCCTATCTCCCCTATGTGTGCTGGTACCCGAGAGGACCAGAGGAACAGAACTTTCACAAATGATGTCACCTTCCAGGGCTCAGTGGAAGACTCTCACTGGGAGACCATGACTGTGGTCCATTGTCCTTGTTTGGAGCATTAACATTAAGGTAGGTTCTCTAATGTCAGGAATAAGCATTCTTTCTCTATGCTCTAGAATCTCTGTTATCCTTATTTTGTTCATTCTCTCTTTTGCTTTATTTGTTCTGTATCCTCCACTATAAGTTGTATTTGGTGAAACTTAACCTTTAACTTAACTTTAACTTAACCTAGAAGTATAAGAGTGGCAGAAATCCAGTCATTGCATCAAAAGTAAAAGGCACTAGACTATGAGAAGGGTAGGCAGAAGTGGGGAGTGAGAGAGTGGAGGCCAGTGGCTTAAGGTAAAGGATGAAGCAAGTTTAGATACAAATCCAACAGACATAAGCACTGGAGAGATAAAAGGGACTAATGGTCTTTTCCACATTGGGCTTGTGCAATAGGGCATAGCTTTGGGGAACTTGGCAGAGGACCATTGGCTGTGAGGGTAATGACCTAAGCCCCTACTCCCTGGGTGCTTCTGCTGGCTTAAGCAGAGAGACAGACTTTCAAGAACAGGTTACATTTCAGCCAGCACCCAATGGGATGTTGGTATGTGGAAAGACCAATTGGGATACATGGTCTATATTCTCTGGAACTACAAACAAAAGCCTTTAGTTCACTTTGTGTCCTGTTTTAACTATCCTTTTTAACATTTGGAATCTTTAGAGTCGCTCTTTCTCTCCCTCTCTTACTTGCTCTAATTTTGTTGCTCTAATATGTTTAACATTTATTATTACTGAGTGTACATTTAATATGAAATCATAAATGTTGGTCACTACTGGGATGGGTCCTGTTGGTGAGGAAGTGAAAGAAGGACTGGAAGGTGGGGTGTGATATGTGGCCACAGAGACAGTTCCCCAGTTGCCTGGGCTGTGGGATTTTAGATCACCTATTCTCCAGTACCAGTATGTTTTGCACACTAGGGTGTTTGATCAGTCTGTTATTCTGTTAGATTTTGGACAGCTTTTGAATGAGGTTGAAGGGAGCAGAGGATCCTGAATTAAAATGGATGCCTAAAGTTAGAATTCTAATGTCTGATGAAAGGAAAATAAGTGTGTAAGTCTTTATAAATTTGGAAAAGATCAAAGATTTGAAAAATATTTGATACTGGCTGGAGGGACAGTATTTTTAAATGAGTTCTTAAGTTAGGAAAGAATACTTTGAAAACCTTAGTTTGGGTACTGAGGCCCATAATAAAGTTGAGGACAGTTTAGAGTCCAGGGGCCATGTGTAAGGACTTTGTGGGATATAATGAATTCAATACACAAAAAGTGTTTATGGTCCAGTTGGAGTCAAGGGTTAACTTGTCTGAACGACATTGTGATAGGAATAAGAGAAATGATAGAACAAGTGCCCATGGAGGAAAATGAAGCTAGTTTTAAGGAACTAGATTTCCAGGTCCTTTCCTTAACTTTCATTAACACTGCTTTATAAATCTGTCTTAGAACTTGTTTGCATTCACACTAGCCTTTTCTGTAGTTAGTAACCAAAGGTACACTCCCTTACCTGTCTCGAATCTTATAATACTGCATTGACTCAGATATAAAATCCTCTTGGTGACAAGGGGATAATGTGCAAGCAGTAGCACTGATTTTAGGGAAGCTTCCCTTAATGACTTTTCAAGCCATTCTAAACCATACGGCTTACTGAATGTGTCTGTTTATACATTTTTATTTAAGGGTGAAGCTTGTTCCTTATTGGAATGTACCGAATTCTTTATTTTTAAGCCCACTTTATTGAGGTATAATTGACATACAAAAAGCTGTAGATGTTTACTATATGCAATCTGGTGTCTTTGGAGACAAGTATATTATACTCAAGAAAACTTCAGCACAATCAATGCCATAAACTTATCCATGACTTCTAAAAGCTTCCTCTTTCCCCCTTTGCTTTCTTCTCCTTTTGTGGTAAGAGCAATTTATATATGACCTACCCTGTTAGCAAATGCTACCATTCTCATTTTGGCTTCTATGAGTTTGACTATTTTAGATTATACATGTAAGAGAGATCAAGCAGTATTGTCTCTCTGACTTATTTCACTTAGAAAAATGTTCTCCATATTCATTAATGAATATGCTAAACAACAACATGAAAGCATATAAAAGTATAAATCTCACTGGTAAAGGTAAATATAAAACCAAATATAATATTGTAATAAGTTCATGGTGGCATTTATGGTCACTTTTAGCACTAGTGTATAAATTAAAAGACAAAAACGGTGAGAATAACTATAACCACAAATATTTGTTAATGGAAACAAAAAATTGAAATAAGTAAAATCTGACATCAATTACATAAACTGTGGTGGGATGGACTAAAATGTTGAGTTTCTGTACACAATCAAAGCTGTTACCAACTTAAAACAGACTTCTATAACTATGAAATGTTTGATGTAAGCCATATTGTAACCAGAAAAAAGTAGATACACAAAAGATATAGAAATGACTCAAAACATGCCAATATAAAACATCATCAAATCACAAAGAAAGATAACAAGAATAAATGAACAAGTAAAATACAAAATAGACAGGAACAATGAACAAAATGGCAATATTATACTATAATTACCATAAACATAAATGGACTAAACTTCCCAATCAAAAGACAATGACTGAAGGGATTAAAAAAATAAAACAGGACCCAACTACCCAACTATAGGCTGTCTACAAGAGATTTACTTTAGATATAAAGAGGCTGAAAGTGAAGGGATGAAAAAAGATAGTTCATTCAAATGATAACCAAGAAATAGAGATGGCTATACATAATATCGGACAGGTAGACTTGCAGTCAAAACTTTATTATAGTTCTCCTGTATAAGTCTTTCTTATCTTTGGCTAACTATATTCCTAGATATTTAATTTTCTTTGGGGCTATTGTAAAAGATATTGCATTTTTGATTTGAGTTTCGGCTTGACTGTTATTGCATATATGAATGCCTCTGATTTGTGTATATTGAATTTGTAACCTGAGACTTTACCAAATTCATTTATCAAATCTAGGAGTCTCGGGCTGGGCGCGGTGGCTCATGCCTGTAATCCTAGCACTCTGGGAGGCCGAGGCGGGAAGATCCTTTGAGCTCAGGAGTTCGAGACAAGCCTGAGCAAGAGTGAGACCCCATCTCTACTAAAAATAGGAAAAAAAAATCTAGGAGTCTCTTGGACTAATCCATGGGGTTTTCTAGATATAATATCATATCATCGGTGAAGAGCCAGAGTTTGATCTCATCTGCCCCCACTTGGATGCCCTTAATACCCCTCTCTTGCCTGATTTCTTAGACCCCCAAAGCAATCACCACAGCAACAAAAATAAACAAACAAGATCTGATCAAATTAAAAATCAACTTCACAGCCAAGAAAACTATCATTAGAGCAAATAGACAACCTACAGAATGGGAGAAAATATTTGCTCTCTACACTTCTGATAAAGGTGTGATAACAAGAATCTATCTAGAACTCAAAAGAATTAACAAGAAAAAAATCAAACAACCCCATCAAGAAATGGGCAACGGAAATGAACAGAAACTTTTGTAAAGAAGAGAATAATGGCCAGCAAACATATCAAAAAATGCTCAACATCCCTAATCGTTAGAGAAATGCAAATCAAAACCACAATGAGATATCACCTAACCCCAGTGAGATTGGCCTCTATCAAAAAATCCCAAAACAACAAATGCTGGCGAGGATGTGGAGAGACAGGAACACTCTTACACTGCTGGTGGGACTGCAAATTAGTGCAACCTCTGTGGAAAAGAATTTAGAGATATCTCAAAGAGCTAAAAATAGAAATACCATTCAACCCAGCAATAGGATTATTAGGCATCTACCCAAAAGAGCATAAGACATTCTAAAACAAAGACATCTGCATCGGAAAGATTATGTCAGCAAAATTCACTATTCCAAGGATGTGAAAACAACCCAAGTGCCCGTCAATTCATGAGTGGATTATTAATATTTGGTATATGTTTACAATGGAATATCACTCAATTTTAAGAACCGACAGTGAGCTAGCACCACTTATATTGTCCTGGATTTAGATTGAGCCCCTTATTCAAAGTGAGGTGACACAAGATCAGAAGAATGGGCTCCACGTTTACTCGCCATCAAATTGGTAGTGACTGATTAACACTATGGTGCTCAAAGGATGGTGGTTTTCACCAGGGATTCAGGGGTTTGGTGGGTAGAACTACATCTGAGGGATGTGGTGAGCATTGTAGAGAGGAGGTGCATGCCTCTAACCCTTGCTAGGGAGAGGCAAAGATAAAAAATGCAACCAAAATGTTTGTACTCTCATATATTCTTGAAATAAAAATGCAAATCAAAACTGCAATGAGATATCACTTATCTCCAGTAAGAATGGC
>VBSM01003204.1:32077723-32106486 GCA_008086735.1 Cheirogaleus medius | reverse complement strand
AATATGCTGAAATTAAAAAAATAAATTAATTAATTAAAAAAACCTACACTATATATATAGTATATATACTATATACAATTCTTTAAAACAGAAGCTATAGAATCTACAGACTCTGGTTCATGTAAGTCAGTAGTTTTTAACGGTGGATGATTTTGCTCCTAAGGAGACATTTGGAATCATTTTTAGAGACATTTTGGTTGTTATTGTAAATCTGTGTGTGTGTATAGGGGGTTGTTACTGGCATCTAGTGGGTAGAGATCAGGGATGCTGCTAAACAGGCTATAAAGCAAAATCCTCCCTTCCCCAAAATGTCAATAGTGCAGAAGTTGAGAAACACTATTTTAGATGTAAGTGGAATACTTTCTGAAATACTACATTTTTCAAAATGCAGTAGACATAATCCTCAGATAAATAAATCTATTTATTATCATTCCAATGAAAGTTATTTCTCATTTGATTATGTGTTATAAAATATTTAATATATACTTTTACTTCAAAATAAACTTATTTAAACTTAAGATTAAAAATATAGGTATTAACTTAACGATATGAGGAGAATGACAGTTGTTATTTTCTCTGCCTGGAGTAATAATTTTCCTTCAAAGAGCCTCAGAATTCACTCCCTTGCCTCTATCAGTTAATTTGTTCAAATATTTTCTTTTTAATAAGGTCTCCCTAACCATACTATTTAAAACTATAGTATATCTTCCTACCTATTAACTCCTGTTTCCCCATCCTGCTTTCTTTATCCATATTGTTTATAGCCATCTAATATAGTACATATTTTACCTACTTGTTTTATTATCAAGTCTCCTCCTACTACTAACATTAGCTCCATTAGGGTAGGGATATTCATCTGTTTTGTTCAAAGTTGCATTCCCCACAACTAAATAATACTTGGCACAAAGTAGATACTCAATAAATATTTGTAAAATAAATGAAAAGTGAATTTTGATTGGGAGATAGCTTTGAAAAGGATCCTGGAGAGAAGTTAGAGCATAGAAGACACAGTGAATAGAAAATGGACATGGGATGGATATAATCTATGGACTGTCTCCTTCAGGATCCCCACGGAGTATAGCTGAGCTTGGAAGTCAGGAGTTACCACTAAGAATTCCAGACTATTCAGTGAAACTGGACCTGTGAAGGAATGAATAGTGAGTAACTAATAATCTAGTGCAGATGAACATGCTTAAGAGAGCAGACTCTGAAATGAAGAAAAGTATCATTGATCATATAGGGAAAAGATCTGGACAGAATTACTGAACTATTTGCTTTAGCAGGTAAGCCACATGGCTTGAAGTGACACTTAAAATGAAAATATATCTGAATTTCTGTACTTATCATGTACTATTTACTATAGTAAACAGGAAATATACAGTTCCTAGCCTGACAACTCTGTAACAACCCAGCACTTATATTAACAGGGATATTGATAACAAGGCTATTATATAGAGAGTGGTAGCTCTGTAACAAATATTCCAAGATTGATTGACAAGAGGAGAAGTTGCAGGACATATCTGTGATAAGGACAGGTCATTAGTAATAGAGTAAAAATCTTTTGAATTTGGAAATACTTACCAGTGTGGAATGGCCCAGTCAGAATAATTTGTGCAGTAATCAATGCACATTAATTGGCAACCTACTCTCTGCCTATCAGTAGTGTGTCATGCTTGAGAACCCTGATTTTGAACTCAGACAAAGCAGAATCCAAATCAAAGCTCTTACACTTAACGACTGAGTTCTTTGAAAATGAGTTAACTTCTGTACGTTAGTTTCAACATCTATAAAAGTGAGTGAATCATAGCTACCACATACCATGTTGGAAGTTTTAAGGGGGACACTGTATTCAAATTGAGGCTTCCCTTGCACACAGT
Source organism: Cheirogaleus medius (assembly GCA_008086735.1). NCBI lineage: Eukaryota > Metazoa > Chordata > Mammalia > Primates > Cheirogaleidae > Cheirogaleus > Cheirogaleus medius. Next base: position 32,104,609 of record VBSM01003204.1, on the reverse strand, counting down.
GAGCTCAGTAAATGCATCCATACTTTTTTGTTCTGTTTCACTATGAGAATAGAGATGCTGGGGAGAGCCATGAGGACCAGCTCATAAGTAACACATTGGCAGGACTCAAAAATATTTTCAAGAACTTAAATGACCGTTAAATGACAGTTAAAGTTAGACAAAATCAAAAAGAACTTAAATGACAGTTAAAGTTAGACAAAATCTCCAAGTTGAACATGAAAAATTAAGAGTCATGCATGGTCTCATGTAGAGCTACATATTTAATAAAAGAGGATATGTTGTGTATTTTTGAAGCCTGTTCTGTAAGTGAAATCTTCACAAGATAAGCTATTTAGCTATATTGGATAAAGTAAGCTGAGACCCTTCCCTACAGGGAACGTTGAGGAAGTCTTCATTCATGAGTAAAGCTACATGTTAGTTACTAACCACTGTAAGACTTTGAATCATAAAAGAAAAAGAATGCTTCTCTTGTGACAGCTTGCTATTACCTTTTTGGGGCTGCATATTCTCTATGGTTGTCTGCCTGTCTCTAGTTCCCTTTATCGCTCTCTCTGTCTCTTTGTAATTACTATAGTCTGTTGGCCTATTGTGCAAGAAGGTGTACTTTTGAAACATTAAATGAGTCAAGGATAAATATTTGGGAAAAAATGTATAACTTAGGGATGGACTTAGAGGTATTGGAGTTTAGATTGACTATGCCTCACCAAAAAACTCCACATGTACAAACAAACCTTAATATCATGGAGCTCTAAAATCTTGCAATAGGATGTCCCTAGGGAAGTTAGTTGAAAGAAATGAGGCCTTTAATTAGCACTCAGATTTTTAACATAGCTAAACTTAGTTCCCTTAAGGAAGTATTGGAGGAGAGGCTGCCTATCAAATTTTGATTTGAATATTGTTAGTCTTCCAGTCAGTGGAAAACTCACTGACAATCTGACTAGGAAGGAATAGCTTACCTATTGCTATGGCCTATATTGGCTGCACAGTTTTTAAATGACCTTGAAGAAAACATCAAGGAACAAGGAAGAGGCCATATTAAAGAAATAAAATCTACTCTTAAACCCTAGAAATATGTACTAAGCCATGTGACACCTAGGGTGACTCAGAATAGATAAATCACAAGTCAAGATCATAAACCTCATGCTTATAAATATTCTTAATATATTACAAGAGTAGGTTATTTTGGGTACAGAAATTATTGTAAAAATTAAAAGTATCAAATGAGCAATATCAACCTTAAGTCTATAAAAATACTCTCTTTGTCTCATTCTATTTTTGTTTATTTGTTTCTTATTTCTTGTTTGCTTATTCTTTGAATGTTGTTATTTGTGTGTTTGAAGTGTTTTTACTCCAACAGTAGGGCTAATTTCTGAAATTTCTCAGCTGAAGAGAATGTGGCAGGAATTGATAGGCAGATTTCTAGAGTATCCATATGTGAGCATATGATTACGAGGAGGGGGCAGAGTTATGGGATACTATTTCTAGTACTGGCAAGTCTGTAGTTAGCTTTTTCTTCTCTTTCTCCTTTGAATCTCAAGCTATTTCTCTCTTACTTTGATGCTTATGTGTTTAGTGCAGAGTATGGACAGTTTAAGAAGGCTAGTGTCTGAAATAGGAATGAGGGCAAGTATGTGGCAATTGGGAGTTCAAAGAGTGTCATTCCCAACTTGTCTGAGTACTTTAATAGTAGTGAAATAGTAACTCCCCTTCAATATTGGAAAAACTCTATGGAACACTGGTAAATATGGGATCAGGATATCTTCAAGCCTAAACCTTGAAAAGCATATATTTGACAAACCACTTCACATATGAGGAGGACTGTTGATACTTGGAGAAGTGAGTAGGGTAAGTAGAAGCATCACTGCCAATGTGTGCCAGTATTGCTGAATATGAAGCGATGTATGAAAAGCCATAGAACAAGGAAAAGGGTCATAGGAAATGAGTTAAAAGCACACTTTCCCCTTTGGAATAGTGAACATCCCAGCAGGAAATATTTTTAAATTTTCCTCTGATAATACAAATTCCAAAGAGTAGTCTTAAATTGTTCAGTGAAATGCTCAGAGCAAGAAAACTGCAAGTTAGAAGAAAAAGCCTGTGGTATGCAAGTGACCACAGATTGTCTGTGGCATTTAGTGTTTGTGCATTACACTAGTGAATTCCATAAAATGAGAATTATCATTAAATGAGGATTATTAAAATTTTATTTGAGATTGTAAATTTTTTCTACTTCTCTCCCTATCTCATTTTTCTTTCTCATGGTTGGCTCTTTTCCATACAACTATGTATATATTTGGACACTTTTTTACTCTACTGGTAGCATAAACAATGCAAATCTGAGCATGACTCTCACCAATAGGATTTGATCAGGAAGACCATCCATGGAGTAAGGGTGAAGACCAAAAGATGGTATCTGTGAAGTGGCTAGAAAGATGTCTCTATGGTCTTAGAAACTGGATTTATGGCTTTAATGGACAGGGGGCCACATTAATGCCCTACCAGATAAATATTTCCACAACATTATTTTCCATACCATCAGATAGTCTGACTCAGGCCAATATTATTATCTTATGCATAGAATGACTTACCAATGCACAGGAAGGCTATTCTCTGAGCTACATTTACAGAAAGAATATTCTAAAACTGAATTATCAAAATTCGATCAGAAAGTATCCATTAAATTCTAGAATTTCTAAGTACATGTAAATAGAAGTTAAGACCTTCATTAACTCAAGGAAACTTAGGGAATTAGAGAGATCCTGGATACTTGTTAAAGTATATTAAAATAATGTTTTAAATGATGATAAAATATGAAAAATTCTTGAAATATAGTCATTAAATCTGTTTATTAGAATTCCATACTAGTTATCCAGCAGGTATTTCTGACTATCAGAAAGCTTTTGAAGTAAAATCAACAAGGAAGCTAAAATTGACATAATGACTAGGAGAAAGTGAGAAATGCTTAAAATGAACTTTGCAAGGTTGTGTATAGAGAAGGTCTGCTTTCAGTTAGGATGTTAAAGGATTCGAAATACTCTCATACTCTTCATAAAAACAAAAACTACAATGAAATATTTTTATTGGGAATAAAGAGGAATAATAGTGTTGAGGAAGCCTTGATAAACTAAATTTCACAGGAAAACAGATCCCTTTATTGTGCAGTGCTATTTCTGGAAATGAGCAGAGGAAGTAATGGGCCTGTCATAAAAGGCAAGACTTTGGAGGGAGAAGGCTGTATCCACAGACCAGTGAATGACATTATGAGTCGGATGGGTAGAGTATAATCCTGAAGATCCCTAAGTGCAAAAGTAAATCATTAGGCCTAACAATTCTCATGACACCCTTACTTCTGACTCTTGCCCAGAAAGCAGCAGTGGAGAAGGGATTGAGAAATGAAGAGAAATAATGTTGTCTTGGGCTTTCACATAGTACTTGGACTTTGGGGCTCTGAGGTAAATCTTAACATGATCCGAAATTAGATGAAACTTCACCCACAGTCCCTTCCAGTTCAGATAATGACAAGATCAAAAAAGAAGCATAGCCATAGGTTGTGGGTTAGGCTGATCATAGGCCAACTACTACTAATGAAAGTTGGTTCTAATGTCAGCTCAACTTGATTGGAGGGAGGAAAAAAATGATCAGCCTCTCACCCTATCACACAAAGGAAGGGATATGGATTTATTTTAATAAATAAAACAAAATATTATTATACTTCTGTCTTTACAATTTTGCAACAATGTCTAGAATAATTTAAGAACAAAAGACATATAAAGAAGTAAGAAGCCATGACCTCAAATTAACGGAAAACACAATTATTAGAAGCCTACTCAGAGATTTTCAGTTACTGGAAGTAGCATACCAGGACCTTTAAAAGAGCTCTGTTAGGTGTGTTTAAAAATTACCATAAAATAAATAAGTAAAAATAAGTAATAACAGTACAGAAATGAAAATTCTAAAATAGAATGAATAATTCTGTAATTGAATAAGGCTATCTGATATCAAAAATATATTGGATGGGCTTAGAACAAATCAGAGAAAAAAGAAGAAAGGATTACTGAACTTGAAAGTAGGTTGATAGAAGTTATCAAAACTGCAACATAGAGATAAAAACAATTAAAGAAAATAGCAAGCAGCCTAATATGTATGTAATTGGAGTCTCATAATGAGAAGTTTGAGAGAGAATAAAGCAGACTTTCTTTTGAAAAAATGATTATTTTCTTCTACAATTTTGAGAGAAAAAAAAAGATCAGCCTACCTATCCAAAACTATCAGAACTCATAAAATACCAATCAGCTTAAATATCTACTATAACCAAACAGTTAAAAACCAAGAGTAAGAAGAAAATATTACAAAACACAAACAAACATAAAACAGCCAGAGTGAAAGACATTACATACAGGTGAGCACTCATAAGAATTATAGGTAGCTCGTCATCATCCAAACAAGGCAAGACAGGAAACACTGGAAGGATATGTTAAGTTTTTGAAAAGAAAAATTTAAATTTAAATTTTTTAATCCAATCAAAATATATTTTATTAATAAAAGCAAATAAAGAAATTTTAGATAAATGAAAGCTAATAAAGAGTTTGTATCAAGAGGACTTGCACTATATAAAATGCTACAAAAGTTTTTCCAGGCTAAAGCACAGAAAAATAACAGATAGAAACTATATCTCATGGCAGAAATGCAGAAAGTGGGAAATTGTAAAATTTTTACAAATATAAGAAAGTATTTTTCTCTTTTAATAATTCATTTTAAAGAAAATTAACTGTTCAAAGTAATAAAATATATTGAAATAAAGTATGTGACAACAATAGCATAAAGGATCATATGGTTCAACCAGAATATACCGCTTTAAGTTTTTATTACATTTATTTAAAGTGGTATAATATTACTTCAGGATACACTTATAAATTCAAAAGGAATGTTTTAATTTTGATGGTGACCACTAGAAATTTATAAACAAGTATAGCTCAAAAGGCAATAAAGAAGATAAAATAAGTTATTTTTAAAAAAATATGCAATGCAAATGAAGACAAGGAGGGAAAAAGGAACAAAGCACAGAGGGAACAAGTAGAAATCAAGTAGTATGATCACCATTATAAATTTAATAATATTAAAAATGACATTAAATATAAGCGATCATTAGATTACAATTATATTCAAAGACAGATTATCAGACTAATACAAAGGAAGACTGTACTATGCGCCATTTGTAAAAAAATGTGCTTTTTAAATATAAAAGTACAAATAAGTTAAAAGTAGAAAGATGAAAAAGCATAAACCTGAAAATAATGCTCATCATAATATGACTACAGGCACAGCAGCTTTCAAGTAAAGAAATGTTGCCAGAGAAAAACACTTTCATAATGATAAAAGGAGTGTTTCATTAAAAAGACACAGGAATCCTACATGAGTAGGCATCTTTTGACAGAAACTCAAAATAAATGAAGCAAAATATAACAGATATAAAAACCCAAATAAAATTATATTTTGAGAGTTTAAATTTTCTTCCTAATAATTGAATGAATAGGCAAAATATATTAGTAAGGATATAAGAGGTCTAAATAACACAGTTGACTATCATAATCTATTAGATATTTTGGAACTCCACATTCAACAAAGCCAGAATACACATTCTTTTCAAATACAAATAGAATGCTCTTTAAGATGAATAATATACTGGGTCATAGAACAAGGTTCAATAAATGTCAAAGGGCTGAAATCATACAGTATGTTTTCTGACCACAGTAAAATTTCTAAAATTGTATATATTTAAGGTGTATAACATGTTTTGATATACATATACATAGTGAAATGATTACTACAGTTAAGCCAACTACCATATCCATCATCTCACATAGTTATTTTTTTGTAGTAAAAACACCTAAAACCTACTCTTTTAGCAAACTTCCAGTGTAAAATACAATATTATTAACTATAGTCCTTATTCTGCACATTGGCTGTCTAGACTTATTCATCCTACATAACTGCAACTTTGTACCCTTTGATAGACATCTCTCCATCCCAATCCCCACCTCCCCATCACATGAAATGGTCACCATGTTCTGTAATCTGCTTCTATATATTTGACTTTTTTTAGATTTCACATATAGATGAGATTGCATAGTATTTTTCTTCCAGTGTGGCATATTTCACTTAGCAGAAGGTCCACCAGGTTCATCCACGTTGTCACAAATGGCAGAATTGTCTTCATTTAAGGCTGACACAAATGGCAGAATTATCTTCATTTAAGGCTGAATAATATTTCTCTATGTGTGTATGTGTATGTGTATGTGTATGTATCTCCCAATTTCTTTATCTATTCATTCATCAACAGACACCTAGCTTGTTTCCATATCTTGACAATTGTGAATAATGCTGCAATGAATATGACAGCACAGGGATCTCTATGAAATGCTGATTTCATGTCTTTGGGTATATACACAGAAGAGGCATTGCTGGGTAACACTGTTGTTTTATTTTTAATTTTCTTAGGAACTGGTTTCCATAATGGCTGCACCAATTTACATTCCACCAACACAGTAAAGTGTCTCCTTTTCTCCATACTTTTGCAACACTTGTTACCTCATGTCTTTTTGATAATAGTCATTCTAGTAAGCATGAGGTGATATCTCATTTTGGCTTTGATTTGCATTTCCCTGATGATTAGTAATCTCTTTTTTTATTTTAAAATTTTACGGGGGTACAGACACTTAGTTTATATATATTGCCTTTACATCACTTGATTCAGAGCTACAAGTGTGCCCATCCGAGACAGTGTGCACCACATACATTAAGTGTGTATTTCCTCATCCACACCTCCACCCTCCCACCAGTCTGACAACCAATGAATGTTATTAATACTTCCATATGTGTACATAACTTATTAATATAAGTTAGTATCAAATTGGTAGTGAGTTCATGTGGTACTTGTTTCTTCATTCTTGTGATCCTTCACTTAGAAGAATGGGCTCCAGTGTCATCTGGGATAACAGAGGAATTGGTTCAGCATTGTTTTTTGTGGTTGAGTAGTACTTCATAGTATACATATACCACATTTTATTAATCCACTCATGTATTGATGGGCACTTAGCTTGTTTCCACATCTTTGCAATTTTGAATTATATTGCTATAAGCATTTGAGTGCAAATGTCTTTATTATAATGTGTTGTGGCATTTTCCTCTTTGTGATGAATCTCCCAGGGTTCCTGTGAGCTTCTTGTACCTGGATATCTAGATTTCTAGCAAGGCCTGGGAATTTTTTCTCAATTATTCCCTTGAATAAATTATCCAACATTTGTGTATTTTCTTCTTCACCCTCAGGGATGCCTATCATTCCTATGTTAGCCCTCTTTACATAATCCAATATTTCTTTTAGGCTTTGCTCGTTCCTCTTATTTCTGTGCTCTACCTCTGTGCCCCACTTGTTTTGTTGAAAGGTTTTGTCTTCAAGCTCTGAGATTCTTTCTTATAACTCATCTCACCTGTTCTTAAGGCTTTCCATTGTGTTTTGTAGTTCCATGAATGAATTTTTCATTTCTAGAAGTTCTGTTTGATTTTTCTTTAATAATTCAATGTCTTTAGTGAATTTTTCATTCATTTCCTACATTGTTTTTGTGGTTTCTTTTTCTTGGGTTTCTATTTTTATCTTGTATTTCATTAAGCTTTGTTATAATCCATGTTTAAAATTATTCATCTGTAATTTCAATATTCTGCTTTTGGTTGATATCTATTGCTAGGGAGCTGGTGTTTCCTTTTGGGGATATCCTTTTTGCTCTGATTCTTCATATTTCCAGAGTTCTTTTGCTGATTCCTTTTCTGGAAAAGATGCTGCTTCTTACTTTTGGATTTTCTTTTGTTTAGATACTGACATGCCCAGTTTAACCTCTGAGGTGTTTGTGGGTGTGAATTAACCACACCCTCTATGACTGAGTCAGTAAATGCTGTATTGGACATGCAAACTGACCTCCCTGTCAGTAGGTGTTGTTTGCTGGAGAGAGTAAGCTGTGCTGTTGTTTTTGGATCCTGTGACCAACTCAAGTTCCTTAGAGAAGCCCTCTAATGTCCCAGGTGGTGGGTGGGGCCCTGGAACTTCTAGGTGAGTCATTTATTCACCACCACAGCAGAGGCAGGTGTGGGAATGAGGTTGGGCAGGGTTAGGTTGGGTGAACCTTCACTTCAGCTCTACAAATGCTGGCAAGGGATATGCAAGCATTAAAGGACTGTTCCCCACCTCTGGGCTAAACTTCATGGGAGGGGCTGAAGTGACCCCACTTAATCAGAGAGTCTACATATGGAGGCTAGGCTGTCTGAGACCCACAGTCTCATAGTCTAGAGCAGGCCTCACTCCTTTCAATCCTGCTCTATTTCTCAGTTTCTCTCAGGCCTCTGCCTATAGGTAGGACCTCAAGTCAGCTGAGCTCCCAAACAACTTTGATGTAGGTAGGTCCCCTAGTCAGTGTCCCAGCTTGAGCTGGGAGCATGGCCCTTCCATGGGAAAAGGGATGCCCCACTAGGTCATCATAGCTAGGATCCACACTACTCTCTTCCCCGGTTCTGCTCCTGCAGGTACCCACACCCCATGATACTAATTCACAAATATCCTCTCTGTGCTCCTGGGCAATGCAGTTGAGACCTGGGTGTATGGAATCTGGCCTGCAGGCCTGTCCCCAGGACTCCAGAGATCAATCCCTGACCAAGCCAAGGAGAAGAATGCTGGTCCTTTGCCCCTGGAAAAGGTGCCCATGGTGGTTTGATGTCCCTCTGCCTTGGCAGCCTGTCTTGTTCTAATAGGGCTTCATGTCATCTCCAACCCTCTCTCTTGGATGTAGTCCTCCCAGAATGACCAAGGTCTGAAGTCATGCAGAACACCCCGGGACCCACTGTACTTCTGTGGCTCTTACAGTCTTGGTTGGAGTTAAGAAATGTCTGTGTGGGAATGAGCAGGATGGAGCCTGGGGAGTTGAAGCCCACAGGGGAGGACAGAGGTGCCTGGTAGTTATAGAAACAATATGGTGCTTGCTGTCCCACTTGAGTCTTTGGGATGAGAGGTGCCTTTGGGGGGTGCTGGGAGCCTGGTGGTCTGTCTGCAGGAAGCTTCCTGCTCACTGGTAGCAGCAATCTCTGAACTTGTGTGTATAGAAGGACTCTCTGGTTGCTTAGAAGTGTGCAGATGGCAGGCTGACTGGATCTGGAGTGCCGGTTCAGGACCCAGGAGGCAGGAGGCAGTTAGGACCTGAAAGGGAGGCTTGAGTAGATTGTCTTCAATCTGCCTTTTAGGCACCAGTGTCTCACAGATGCAGATCAGCCATGCAGAGAATGCAGCTCCCTTGGCCCTGCCAGAGCCCACTGAAGCAGCTGCTGACAGCCTCCAAGGGCAGAGCTCTCCATGCCCCAGAGTGAGACCCCCTTGGCCAGGGGTGGGGTGGAGCCCAAAACCAAGCCTCCAAACAGGTCCTCCAAGTGTGGGACCCTAAAGATGGATGCTGACTGGACCGAGAGAGTGGGCATTAGGGCCAAGAATGCAGGAGACAGCCAGAGCTGGGCAGGTGTGCCTGGATGAACAGACTTCAAACTGCTTCTTATGCACAATGGTCCTGCAGATGCAGGTCAGCTGTGCAGAAAACATGGCTCTCCTCACCCCACCCGGAGCCCACTGAATCAGTTGCCAGGGGCCTCCAAGGGTGAAGCCCACTGCTCTCCAGTCAACTCCCATGCCCTGGTCTCACAGACTTCCAGGGGTGAAGTGCCTATCTCCAAATTCCAGTGTATGGCCCTGGGAAGCTGCAACTCAGTCCATTCCCTCCTCAGCCCAGTGCAGTCCTGGCACAATGCACCGAGTTCATTATGGCTCCTGCTATTGTCTCCTCTCCACAAGCCTGTTGTCTTGTGCAATGGCTTTGCACCAACTCCAGGTGTGTCCCTGTCTGAGCATGTGGAAGGTCCGTGGGGATAGTGAGTGTCTTTCTGTAGGTCAGAGCCCACTGTGCTGCCTGGATAAGCATGGCCCTCCCGTGCTCTGTTCTCTATTGTATTCCCTATGCTTTCCAATCTTTGTGAATGTATCTTCCTGTCACCTTTTTTCCTGTACTGAATGTCACACACAGCTTCTCTGCAAATTCACAATGCTGTTTTTGGAGTGAGCCATCACGTGTAGGCAGTCGTCTGTGTTCTTCGCTTCCTTCTTTGGGAGCAGTGAGCTGGGAGGCCACCACTGGTCTGCCATTTTTTCCTGACTAGTAATGTTGAACATTTTTTATATAACCTATTGGTCATTTGTATGTCTTATTTAGAGAAATGTCTATTTGGGTCCTTTACCCATTTTCTAATCAGATTTTTTTTTTTTTTGCTATAAGTTGTTTGTGTTCCTTATATATTTTGGATATTAACCTCTTATCAGCTACATAGTTCACAGATATTTTCTCCTCAATCAATCTTCCTTTTCATTTTTCTGATTATTTCCTTTCCTATGAAGCTTTTTAGGTGGAGTAGTCCCACTTGTTTATTTTTGCTTCTGTTTCTTGAACTTTTTGAGCTTTTCTGAGCTTTTATCCAGAAAATCACTGCCAAGGACAATGTCAAGGAACATTTTTCCTATGATTTTTTCCAGAAGTTTTATGCTTTCAGGTCTTATCTTTAAGTCTGTTGTCTATTTTGAGTTGATTTATTGTAAATGGTGTAAGATAAGTGTCCAATTTAATTATTTTGCATGTGGATATCCAGTTTACCAACACCATTTATTGAAGAGACTATCTTTTCTCCATTGTGTTTTCTTGGTGTCCTTGTTAAATATTAGTTGACCATACATGCTTGTGTTTATTTCTAGGTTATGTATTGGTCTATTTGTTTGTTTTTGTACCACTGTCATACTATTTTGATTACTATAGCTTTGTAGTATAATTTGAAATCAGGAAGTGTGATGTCTCCAACTTTGTTTATCTTTCTCAGGATTGCTTTGTCTATTCAGAGTCTTTCGTGGTTCCACATGAATTTAAAAATTATTATTTCAATTTATATAAGAAATGCCATTGGGATTATAATAGGGATTGCATTAAATTTACATATAATTTTTAGTAGCATAGACATTTTAACAATATTAATTCTTTCATTAAATGAACTCAAAAATCTTTCCAATTATTTGTATCTTCTTCAAATACTTTTGTCAATGTTTTATAGATTTTGATGTATACCACTTTCACCTCCTTTGTTAAATTTATGCCTAAGTACTTTATTCTTTTCTCTACTATCATAAATGAGATTATTTTCTTGATTTTTTTCAGATAAGTTACAATTAGTGTAAATAATTGCAACTGATTTTTTTGTTGATTTTGTACTCTAAAATAAATTAATTAAAAATTAGTAACATTAAAGTATCCTAAAAATTCTTTGTGTGGGAAGTAGACGGCATATTTCTAAATCGCAACTGTGCCAAAGAAATTGCAAAAAAATTTGGAAAGTATTTCAAATTAAATGATAAATTAAAACAACAACTAAAGTTTCTGGGTTACTGTTAAGAGATTTTTTCTAGAGAAATGCATGGCTTTAAATATGTATATTGGAAAAGAATCATCGATCTAAATTTCTATCCAAAGAATCTAGAAAATAAAGAGCAAAATGAAGAATGTAGAGAGGTAGTAGTACTGGCAAGTAGTTGGAGGAGGGGATACCATACTTACTTGAGTATGCACAAGCTGGGTGAGGAGGACAACTAGCTTGATTCAACATTCATCCAACATAATGTCTTTGTTTCTCTCTCTCTTTCTTTCTTTCTCTCTTTCTCACTCACCCTCCCCACCCAATACATTCTCTCTTCTGAGAGCCCTTAATGGATATGGTGGCTACAAGATCTCCAACCCACAAGTCAAACTGAGAGTGCTTTAACTTCAGAGCATATAAAAAATCTGGTTTATTCATGCATTTCAGTCAGCAGCAGTAACTCTGCTGTAAATTTCAGGAATATTAAATTTGGATAACTGTCAATAAATGCTAGACAAGAGGATGTGGTCTTTTAAAATGATGTAACAGCCTCATGAAATATAGAAATATGCATAAATGGGCTAAGTTCTAGCAGGAATAAAATGTGAAATCTACTCTTTAAAGTAAGAGACCCTAAGAAAAGACTATAGGGTAAGCTCCTGAGATGGCCTCAGAACAATAATATTAATTCATCTTTGTTAATCTCTCTTTGTGTTATTTTCTAAGTATATTGATTTTGAAAACAGTATGTTTCAATATCCTGGCTTTCTACTCAGATTTTCTACTGTTCAGCAGTCACCAGTCATTCAGAAAGAATGATCCATGGGTTAGAAGTGAGACAAGAAAGTTGGTATCTGGGAAAGTTAACAGAATGATGTTTCCATAGGGACTAATGAGCAATAATTTTTCTGTGATGTTCACATAGTCTCCCAATGTCTTCATGAGGTGTTTTCTTCAATCCCATTGTTTTCTACATAGGATAGTTGGACCCATTTTTCAGTCTTAAGCTCTGCATTGTGAGCAGGATTTTTTACATTAAGAGAGATTTAATTAAGGATCCTTATTATTCCAAAAAAAAAATTCTCAAATAAATTTGTTCAAGTTTTCTTGGAGAGAAAAATAAATTTCTGCGCATTCAAACTTCTAAAGAAATATTAATGTTGAAAACAATTTTGAACCACATGCAAATAAAAGACATTGTGGAAAGATGGCAAGCACTTGCAGGTATAGGAACCAGGAAAGCCACCTATAGTCCATTATACAGATTTGCAGATCCATTGGTAACAAGACAGAGGAGGCCACCTGCTACAGCTGGATGCTCTACTTGGCAGGCATTATTTACTTAGGATACAAATCAGAGAAAAGGGAGCACAAAAGGAGAGTCTATCCACTCCAGAGTATAACATTATATTGAATGATGAATGTAAACTTTTCTACTGTGTTATAAAATATTAACAAACTTATAGTAATGGATTTTCATAATAGACATCTTCTAAGAGAAGATGTACCTAATAAAAAATGAGATGTTATAGGGGGATCTGATATGTATAGATGCCCTGGTTGGGAGTGGGAATTGTAAATAGGATTACATTTCTGATAGTAAACAGAAGATGTCTATCTCTGCTGCAGCTGAGTTGTGTTCCTCACCCCTGCATGTTTCTTCCTGAAAGAGACAGGGGAAGCACACACTTCAGAAATTAGATCTCGTTTATGGTGTTTTTATGCTCCATTTTATATCAAGAGATATTCTCAATATTTATATCTTTCCTGTATCTATTTCTCTCTCTCTTGCTCTTATGCTTTCCCAGATTTGTGATGACTTTTTTTGTACGGTTAATGCTAGTTATACAGTAAAGTTTTTACTCCATTGGCTGTATAACTATGATCAAAGTATGTGTGGTGTCATTATTAAGTGGATTTTAATTAGGAATATCAGGATTTGAAGTAGAGTGAGAATAGGATGAAAGTGTATGAGGAGGACTCAGATTCCAGTTCCTCTGTGGTCTGGAAGACCAGGGACTTCTCCGTACTGAAAAGGGAGACTTCATTTTGTCCTTCTCTGACCTTCTCGATTTCCACATTTGGCAGATGGCTCTGTCTGTCGTCTCCACTCGTATTGACATTTGGTGCTGTGTGTTATGGCTATTACTAGTTTGGATGCCTGAGGATGAGGACATTTATTTAGGGGACAAGGTTTCAAGTGAAATCCTGAAGGTCTGGAATGATGAATGTACACATGTGTTTTAATAAACTTTAGAATTTCTTAGCAAATGTGGACAAAAGTAACTTAATAATACGAGGTAGACTAGAGACTTGGGAAATATGTTTAAGTTAGGTGAACTTTTTGAAGTCTCCTAAGGAAAGGAAAGATAAACTTAGAGAATTGCTTTTTAGGGGATAAATCCATATATCAAAAAATATATGGGTAATTACAATAGTAAAAACCTTAGAAAAAGTTCCAAACTCTAAAAAGTTATTGCTTTGTGACAATTTTTTAAACCTCTTTGCTTTAGTTTTGCAATTTATGCAACAGAGTGAATATTATCTCCTTCATAAAGTTACTTTGTGGATTGAATGAGATAACGCTTGTGAGCTGCTTAGAGTGCCTGGCACTTGGCATGGACTCCGCAGATACAGCTTTGGTCCTTGTTTATTGTACTTCCTAAGTAATATATAGACTCTGAGAAGATTTCAGAGGAGTTCTTCATGAATGATTGTAATATGAAACCCATAAAATATTTCCAAGAATAGTAGATCAAATTGTATGTCATATGTAGGAAGTGGCTGATTCTTGGACTATGATCTGATATTCCTTCTCCTTCCCTGTAGCACATACACTGAAACATAGTTATTGACAGGTGGGAGAATGATAAAACTCAGGAAGAAAAGCCACAGATATACAGTCACCAACCTGAAACTCCTTCTGGGCTGGACGCACTGTGATGTATCACCCATCCGTCACTAGAGCATCAAAAGAGGATGTTTTTCTTCTTGTAACAGGGATTAATCATTTACTACCCTGGCCCTTTAGCTTCTCTTTGTCAATGTCACTTTCTGTTAGTGTCTCTATGTGTCCTTTATCATTCTCCTAGCTTTTTCTCTCTCTCCCTCGCCTACTCTTTACCCTCTTTTTCTCTGATAAAACTTTTTGTTTGTTTTTAAGATAATTTTTGGTTCATCATGATTTATTATTTTTTTAATGATAAAGATTAAATTATGGGAGGCAACGCTTTAAGGTTAATTCAATGAAGACTCCAGAATGCCTGTGGCAAGAAGCAAACATGTTGATCAAGGAATTCTATAGCTTTACAATCAGCTCTTGGCCCTTTACATAGAGTGTGCCTGAGAGGAAAAAGGCTGATTTGAATGAGCTGTGTCTCTGGAGCACATAGGTAGGACAGCCGACATGATCTTGCATGACAATTCACAGAATGAGTAAAAAGGACACAAACTATGATCAAAAATTTACTTCACTTGAAAACCGACTAGAAGTTAGTCATTGATTAGACTGTATTTTACAATCTTCTACTAGCAAAACTCCACATGATTTCTGTCAAGATTGCATTAGAAAGGAAAAAACGTATTAGTCAGGGACTAAGTCTGGTAACTGAAAATTATCCTAAGATGTCTAAAGAGATGTAATTTTGGACTAAGGGACAAAAGTGTCTATTCTAAAATGTTTGTAAAACCAGGAACCTGACTACTGCATCCGTAACTATAAAATCTATTCCTCATTCATTCTGAATTGTGTATATTTCTATTTTTCTGTTTATGACAATTTCACTCCACTGACTTCCTATCTAAGTTTATGGGGGGTGCTCACTTGTAGCTTTGATTATGAGAACATTCCATGAAATGGGAAGGGTGACTGATGAGTGACAAAAATGATGCTCCTTAACTTTAGGAGAGAGCCTGTCTCCTTATTTCCTCTTCGAGACTTCAAACTTTCCTATAATATTATTTTATATACAGGCTAGGAATTCAGGTCTAATATACTTGAATAAAAGTGAATTTGTAGGTTTTAGAATTGGAGTATTTCTAAATAATCACAAAAAAGTAAATAATTACTGATTTCAGGAAGCACGGAAATAAGGGGAATATATTTGAGGCCAAATGGGGTGTAACAGAAATCAGTATTTCTCAGAGACATAGATAGCAGGTCTTCATAAGCAGTGATATGCAGCTAAACCTGTTGCTTCATATGTTTTTCTTAGAGTTGGACTCCTTGCAACAAACACTCCATATATAGCACATACAACAATTTTTCAGGACATGTTGATGATTGAGAAATAGTACATAAGAAAAGAGCAAGGCCCCATATAGTATTAGAATCATGCAACCTGACATACATCTTTGTCACAAAATAAATAATCCTGAAGCAGTAGCTGGAACACTCAGAACAACTCAAGATAAAAAGTACTAGTTATGGTACTGAAACTAGTATTTTAATATTTCTCATGGGGGTTGTAAGGCAAAGATATTTGAATTTGGAAGTAATTCTGCTGTTACATTTTAATAAAATATGAGGCAAATAAAATGGATAGAGGATGATGAACTAATACTCACGTTTCATTCAAATACTAATGAAGGAGTGTATTCATGCCAGCAACAACTACATGTTCTCCATCCATTTCCTGGCAGATCCAGAAGCTATATCATTAAAGAGAACCCCTGTGAGCTGCCTTGAGGTAGAAAAAAGAGCCAGAGATATAGTGTTAAGCATCAGCAATATTGAAAGTAGTGCACCATCAAGGAGAGTTTAATCTGGGCTTGGTGAGAAGCAGATTAGAATATTTTGTTAAACTTTTTTATGCTGTTAAATTAAATTCTGGGACCTTAAACGGATGGCAAAGATGTCTCAAGAACCCACCACTTCTCATGTTCTAAATAAAGCCTAAAATAATTGCGGTCAGACATCTTCCCAGGACTTAGTCAGCCCTGGTCAAATCATAATAGCTCTTCTACTCAAACTGTTAATTCCCATTCCTTTATCTTGTTTACATAAAACCACTACTGAGAGAACAGATTTTTCAAACAACCACTTTGAAATTTTTTAAAAGAGTAAAGAAGGGGATGATGTGGCTTGTGCTACCCATTCTTACTGTGGAAGAGGAGGAGCACGTCTCCCATCCACAAGCATGTGGTGTGGCAAGAATGTTTGAGTTTTTTTGGTCTATTGGATACTTGGAAGAAGGTGATCTTGAGCTGTCCTGCAGACATCTGACCCAAGAAGGCTGCTTTCTGAGTTAATGGTTCTATCAACAGAGGCTGGAGCTGTGGCAGAGAGTGGAAAGAAATCAAACTTTAATGAGGCCTCCCTTATTAGAGCACCGTGCAGTAGAGTCCCTCTGGTAAGGTTCCTAGAGGAACTCACATTCACCTAATCCACATCTGCAACAAAGAGAGCATTGAGCTACAGTCAGTATTTAAGGACATGAAGGGCAATGGCCAAAAGGGGGCTCTAAAAACAGCCTGAGAACTAAAAAGCTACAACTCCGTCCCTATTCAAGCCTCTTTGGCAGAAGTCTGGGGTGAAAGAGATAAACATTAAATACTATACGAGACTAAGGATTTAAGAGCTTGTACTTAAAAGTGCCTGAAAGTTAGGGAATGTATTCAATATGTAGCTGTGTTAATAGCAATCCTCTAAGAGGTAGGTGCCAAGGAGCAAGGATTTTATTATGAGAAGCACCTGTGAAAGAAAATGGAGCGGAAGCCCAGAAAGGCTGGGAGAGACAGGCGCCAGATAACCATGCAGTTCTGACTGCTAGCAAAGGAGGGAGGGAAAGAAGGTTGGGGAGAAGTGTCTTAATCAGTTAGGAAATCCAGGGAAGTTTCAGCAAGTTGCTTAGGGAGTCCTCAAGCCAAAGTTGCCTTTCAGATGAGTCCTGTGTCTTACAGGAATGGACTTGCTTTAGTATCTCTGCTGCACTTAATCATTGGCTGGTAGCAGCCTGTGGGAAGCATGGCTTCAGAATAAAGATAATGGATTTCAAAGGACAGACCTGAGACTCTGGTTTATTATGTTCTCTGTAGTTAAAGGTCTACGAGAAACATTCTCATGGCCACTTCAGTAGTTAAAAGAAAGTAAAGGAGGATTTCACAGAGCATAGGTGATGGAAGTACTGGGAGAAAATTAAAGCTTGAATCCTAGCAAGCTCAGACTAATCAATATAGTAATTATATCAGACAGAGGATGATAAATGATTCTGAGTCTAGGACATGGCTAAAGTGGGCTTGCACTGCCATGAGGCCCAGTGGCAGCCATGACCTGTACAAGGAGAAGAGAGAAAACTGGAATCTTTAAAATGAGCTAGGATGAAGGCATCCTCAATTTTAAATATTTCTAATGGAAATAATTTTGTGGTTTTGTCGTTTGTACATTTACTTTGTTTTATGCATTATTTTATTTTATATTATTTTATTTTTCCTCAGGGTTACTGATTTTGTAAAAGAGATATTCTTTAACCAAATGCATTTGCAATAATACACTGCTGGTGGGACTGCAGGCTACTGCAACCTCTGTGGAAAGCAATATGGAGATACCTTAAAGCGATACAAGTAGATCTTCCACTTGATCCAACAATCCCATTACTGGGCATCTACCCAAAAGAACAAAAGACACTCTATAAAAAAGACATCTGCACTCGAATGTTTATAGCAGCACAATTCACAATTGCAAAGATGTGGAAACAACCCAAGTGTCCATCAATACATGGGTAGGTTAATAAAATGTGGTATATGTATACCATGGAGTACTATTCGGCTATAAGAAACAACGGTGATATAGCACCTCTTGTATTTTCCTGGATAGAGCTGGAACCCATTCTACTAAGTGAAGTATCCCAAGAATGGAAAAATAAGCACCACATGTACTCACCAGCAAATTAGTATTAACTGATCAACACCTAAGTGGACATATAGGAATAACATTTAACGGGCATCAGGCAGATGGGAGGGGGGAGGAGGGGATGGGTATGTACATACATAATGAATGCTATGTGCACCATCTGCAGGATGGACATACTTAAAGCCTGAGTTTGGGGGGGGGGAAGCAACACCTAAACATTTGTACCCCCATAATATGCTAAAATTAGAAAAAATGTTTTTAAACTGTCGCTTATCTAGTTTTGCATAAATTTTAGGATTGTTTTTCTGTGTCTGTGGAAAATTACATTGGAATTTTGATAGGAATTGCATTGGATCTGTAGATTGCTTTGAGTGATATGAACATTTCAACAATAAAAATAAACTCTTATTGTGGACATTATCATAATTTTCAAAAGTGTATAAAATAATACAATGAACCCACTATATCCATCACCATCTTTGATAATTTTCAATATACTTTGTTTCATTGACATCCTTCCCCTGTTTTAGTCCCCATGGATTATTTTGAGGCACATCAAAGATAGTACATATTTTACTGTGAAAAATACTTACAGGTATTCTTCTAAAATGATAGGTAGTTTTTCTTAGTTCCCTAACTATTAATACATGAAATTTGTGCATTCATTTTCTGTTTCGTGGTCACTCTGAGAACTTAGAAAGGCAGCACAAATTATTGACACTACTGAAATCTAATTTAGTTTTGATTGATTTATTGATTCTAATTAACTGGGTACTTTATAGCAGAGAATTTTAAATGCTAATTAAGAGCATAACTTTAAGAGTTAGACAGGTTTGAGTCCAAATCTCATCTCTAACACTTTCTATCTAAATAAAGCTGTTATCCACTGACTTTCTATATCTTCATCTATATAGTAAAACTACCATTACTTACCTAATAATTTGATTGTCAGTATTAACTATGTTGTATATAAATGTGTTTAGAACAATGATGGCACCATATGTGGTAGCTAATGCTATTATTTCACTACTACAATATATTGAAGTAACAATGTGAGATGCTTAGGAGAGAGAAGAGGAACTCCTCATGAGAAACTGATTAGGTTAAAATAAGAGTTTTCTAAAAATAATATAGTTATGATAGAGTAATGTTTTCTAGCAGTCTAGGCAGTAGGAATCTTTCTGTGGTGCTCAGAAGTCTCAGCAGTTCCCTTCCAAGATACTTTCCAAAATGTATATTTTTTGCTTAGTGTAGTTCATCACCATTGGTTATCCAGTCTAAGGTATTTATCATGTCACTAAGTAACTTAGTTATCTTAAGTTTCAAATAGAACATTAAAAATACAATGTTAAGCAATTCCTATCAAATTCAAGCTGGATTTTTTGCAGAAATTAAGAGGCTAATTCAAAAATTTTTGTGGAAATGCAAGGGATGCAGAATAATCAAAACAATTTTGAAAAAAAAGCAAAGTTGGAGGATTCACACCTCAGATGTATTATAGATCAATGAAATAAAATTGTGTGTCCAGAGAGAAACCCTCCCATTTAAGGTCAATTGATTTTGAACAAGGATCCGAAGATTTTTCAATTGGGAAGGAATAGGCTTTTCACCAAATGGTGCTGGCAAAAATGGGTATCCACATACAAAAGGATAAAATTGAAACCTTAACTCACACCGTATACAAAAATTACATCAAAATGAATCAAAAACCTAAATATAAGAGTTAAAGCATAAAACTTTTAGGAAAAAATATAGAAGTGAATCTTCATGACCATGGGTTTGGCAATGATTCCTTAAAAATCACTTAGAAAAAAATCCTTAGAAAAATAAATAAATTGGGCATCATTGAAATTAGAAACTTTCCTACTATAAAGGACACTGTCAAGAAAGTAAAAAACTAAGCCACGGATTGAAGAAAAATATTTGCAAATATGTATCTGATAATGGACTTATAACAAAAAAAAGAGAATTTTTACAACTTCATAATAAAAGAAAATAACAAAACTAGAAAATAGGCAAAAGATTTCAATTGCTATTTCTCAAAAGAAAAAATAAAAATAGCCAATAAGCATTTGACTAATGGTGTTGAAGAAAATATGGTTAACACCATTAGTCAATAAAGAAATGCAAATCGTAACCACAATGAGATGCTACTTCATACCCTCTAGGATGGCTATAATAAAAAAGACAAAAAAAAAGTGTTGGTAAGGATGAGAAAGAATTGGAACCTTCCTACATTGATAAGAATGCAGCAACTTTGGAAAACAATGTAGTTAGTTCCTCAAAATATTAAAATTAAATATATATTAAATTATATATATTATATATAAAATATGAATTAAAATTTATATTAAAATATAAATTACCATGTGACCTAGAAATTTCCCTTGTAGGTATGCACACAAGAAAAATTAAAACATATATCCACATCAAAGCTTGTGCACAAATGTTCATAGGCACATTATTTATAGTTGTCAAAAAGGCGAAACAACCAAAATATCTACCAACCAATGAATGGATGAAAAAAATGTATTATATTTCTAGCAATGGAATGTTACTCAGTCATATCTAAAAGGAATGGGGTACTGATACTTGAAACATCCTAAATAAACTTTGAATATATTACTTTAAATGAAAGAAGATAGGCACAATACACATATTATATGATAGCATTTATACGAAATGTCCAGAATGGGAAATATAGAAGGACAAAAAATAGACTAGTGTTTGCCTAGCACTTAGGGTGGTATACAGTGTTTAAGAGTGATTACTAATGGGAGGAGGGTTTAATTGTGGGGTGATGAAAATGTTCTAAAATTAGATTGCAGTAATGGTTGCAAAAATCTCTGAATATGCTAAATACCATTCAATTGTACACTTTAAGTGGGTTAATTTTTTGGCATGTGAGTTATATGTCAATAAACCTTTTTCTTAAGCAAACATTTATGGAATATGAGGAAACCAGAGGTCTAAGGGATTTGGGAACTATGTCGTAGACAGATTAAGGTTATTATTTGGGATTTCTTTAATAAGGATGTCTTATCAAAACATGAAAAGTTCCTGTTAATGCTGACTGGTTGGATTCCAGAGATCAAAAACCACATGTTGGCTGGAACTCTGGAAGAATTTGCTGAGTAGAGAAAGCTTCATTAGCCTGGGTAGGAACTCCAGATTATTAGGAAGTCAATGTGTTGAGGAAAAGGATTTTAAATTCCTCAGAAAGCCATTAGCACATGGGACAGTAAACTTTTTTTTTAAAGGACCAGATAGCAAATATTTTAGGTTTATGGATCACATGGTCTTTATCACAACTATTCAACTCTGTTATTATATTGAGAAAGAGCCAACAGACTACATGCAGGTGTTACAGAGGAAATCTAAGATAAACAAATTTCTTGGTGAATAGAAATGGAAAGTTTGATTTAATTGCTAATATAACACATTTGACTCCTTAGGAAGGTTCATTTGAGGACTCGGAATTTCCAGTCAGCCCAGTATTTGAGAGCAGACCTGGGGAAGAAGCTTGGCCTGTTACTACGGAGACACTCTGAGGAGAGATGCAACTGCCGCATAAAAGGTAACTTGTTTTTATTATGCTTCAGTACAGAGAAAATAAGAGGCCCTAGTGAAAGTCTGCAGAATTTCCTCAAGATGGACTTATTTCTTATCCGATAACAGATTGTCCAAGTATAAAGGATGTCTCTATGGAAAGTTAACTTTAAAATCTCATGGGAGGTATGAAATATTAAAAACCTTGCCCTGTGGGATCCTTGCATGTTCTTCGGGAGAGAATGCAAGTAATCAAGTAGTAGTAAGATACTGTGAAGACATTGAGACTATTTAGAACTGGTCAGCCAGATAAAAATATTAATGGGAATTTAAAACAAGAATAATAAGAACAGAGCTAAGATTTGCTCTCCAGCATGTTTCTCCAAAGGTCTTGTGGCAATAAGGAAAAAATTTAGGAACCTGGGGCTCTTGGAAGCTGTTATTGGAGCAATGGTAATAAGGATTCATCTTAATGAGGCTAGAGGATTAATTCTGCTTTATCTCCTCTCTTTGTCTCCCTTTCTTTACCTTTTTTTTTTTTTTTCTGTTTATGCCATTATTTCTGTGGAGAGTTCATTTACATCATTCCATGTTCAAGGTAACCTCTGGTATGTGAGATCTGTATCAGTTCTCACTCAGGAAAATCTGTTTATGAGCAGAGTAAGAGCAAAACAAAGAGGGTTTCTGGTTCCCTATTTGAGATCCCTGATGTCCCTGGTGACAGAAATCTACGTGCATTGGTGGGTAGCCTTCATGTTTCCCATTCCAGACCTGCTTTTTATTTATTTATTTCAGCATATTATGGAGGTACAAATATTACGGTTATGTATATTGCCCATGTCAGACCTGCTTTTAATATCACCATTTCCATTCAGAATATTTGGCCTTGTTCCTTATTGAATCTAACATTTTTATTGTGTTAGCAGTAGGAGGTGTGAAGCTGAAATGACATGTTCTAGGTGAATAACTAGCTTTGAAATCATCAAGCCATTGAGGGTGAGATGTGAATTTATCTTTAAATTCAAGATTTAATAAGTAAACATGTGAATAATAACCAGGGATTTTAAGAGAGAGATAACAGCCTGGCAGAGGGCTAGAATTGATATAATTCTCCCTCTATACAATTCTAAATCCCCCTGGGAAATATGTGTAGCTTCAGTTTAAAAAAAACAATCCCCAGGCCTGATCAGTGACATCTTTTTCTTATTTAGTCAGAGATTCTGTTAATATATTTAATGACAAGCTACATGTTCAAGGTAAACCAAGTAATCATGGAGACCCCGCAATTTGCCAAGGAGAGCTGTATATGAAGTTGGTGTGAGAAAAGAAGATGAGTTTAAGTTAGCAGAGCATGATACTTAGTGGCTTCAAAGACCAGAAATTCACCTCTACTCCTCAATGGACTCTGCTGCCATTGCCCTTATAGGTTTACTCTAAAAGCTTCCAGAAGTCTAACACTTAGTTTCTATTCCCATGATACCTTGAGGCTGAAAACTACAAGAATAGGAGAAACATCAAGGTGAACATCCTCAGACTCCTGAAATCTCTGAGAAAGGAAGAATAAAGGAAAATCTTATAAACCCAATTAAGACTGGGGCTTTTAGGATTGCAAATGAAATTGTGTGGAAGTTCCAAATTACCCCAGAGTTAGAAATAATTAAAACAGAGAAAGTATTTGTTCATGAATGGGCCTGAAAGCTATAAAGGAGGTATGACCTTGTATCTCTGTTATTTTTATTTTTTCCATCTTGCATAATCCTTAGTGTCCTCATTTAGAAAATTGGGCTGATATTATATTCCTAATATGACTATAGATCAGATAAAAGGGAACACAATAAGGACTTACTAAATGGTAGCTATTCATATTAACTTATTTCTTAACAACTGTAAAGGAGACTATCAGAAACTCTAGAGAAAACAGAGATAAAATAAACTTTCTTTTTCTATTAATTTACCTGTAAGTGTTTCTTCTTTTACCTAGGAACCACTCTCTTTTTTTCTGTGTATTAAAGTTCTGGTGTTAATTGGAAGATTTCACTATACTGATTATACATTTAAGGTAAATCTGGGTGTGGCTACCAGGGAACTAGATCAGTATAAACAGTTAATGCTCTAAAGTGAGGATAATTTGTTCTAAAGTTGGGAAACGCCATTTCTCTTCTTAAAATTCCCAATGTCTTATTATTGCTACGAGAGTATCAGTGCATTTAGAATAAAATGTTTTTAAAAGAAAAATGTTTACAAATCTTAAACATGGTCTACAAAGCCCAGGGGAATCAGGCTTCTGCCATCCTCTCCAACGTCATGTTGTTCCACCCTTGTTTTTTAAATGCTAAAATAATGAGCCTTCTTTGAGTGTCTCCAATGCTTGAAGATCTGTTATACATGATTCCCATTAACGAGAATGCTCTTTTCCCGAGCTTTGCATCTGCCTCATCTTCAGCTTAAATATGATTTCTCAAGGATGCAATTCTTTACCCTTCCCTACTGATTAAAATTGCTTCCTCTTGTTACTTTCTCATTGCATTTTGTTCTTTTCCTCAAATTTAAGATTCTGAGTGTGTGTAGATACGTGTACATGTGTGTGTTGTTTTAGTTGTTTTCTCTACCTCAGCAGGCTGTGAACTTCATGGGGTAGCATCTATGTCTTTTCATTCTCCACGGTCTGCCTAGTAAAAGGCCTGGCACATATCAGATTTGCAACAAATATTTCTGAAGTGAATAAATAATCAAGTGTGATTGGAATGGCATTCCCTAAAATGAAATTAGATCTGTGCATAGTGTACTCTTCTCTGTGAGGTCAGTGTTACTGATTGGAAAGGTATGTCAGAGAAGCAGAATGGGATCAAAAATAGGTTAATAAGTTTAAAAGTGTATTTTTTTTTCTTGGAGGCAGAGTTTGCTCTCTCACCCTGGCTAAAGTGCAGTGATATCATCTGAGCTCACTTCAATCTCAAACTCCTAGGCTCAAGCAATCCTCCTGCCTCAGCCTCATTTGTAGCTGGGACCTCAGGTACATGGCACCATGCCTAGCTAATTTTTCTGTTTTTTTGTAGAGATAGGGTCTGACTCTTGCTCAGCCTGGTATTCTGAGCTTAAGTGATCCTCCTGCTTCAGCCTCCTAGAGTGTAAAAGTGTCTTTTTGATACTGGAAAGTTATATGTGGGCTAGAGCCCAGCAGAAATAATTGAAAATTAGTTCATAGTGAAACAAACAATGAATGAGATATGCTAGGAGAATAATGAGCAATTCCAGATAAGAGAATAAGCCTGTGTTTGAGGAATAAACCTGCAATTTTACAACAGTAGCCAATGATGAATTAGAAATAAAAATCTTAAATTGCAGTGGTCCCCTGCATAAACATTCAAACAATCCTCAATTCAGTTAGAAATCAAAATTCTCAGTACAAGATCTTCCATATCTTATATTTTCCTGCCTACCTTCTCCACTGCATTTAGTAGCATCCTTCCCCCAGGTTACTAAGCTCTACTCTGAAAGCCTGATTTCTCTGTCCATCTGGGCTAAACTCTTTGCTGCTTCAGTGACTTTGTACTAACTCACTCTTCCCTTGGCCCCTCATATGGCTGAGTCTTTTTGCTGTCAGCTCTCAGCTCAAGTATCACTTTCGAAGGAGGGCTTCTCATAACAAACCTTTCTCTATAAGCCCCTCACTTTTTTCTACCCTCTCGGATTTCTACCATATCACTCTTATAGCTTTTTTATAGAACTTGCCATAAACAGAAATTATCTTGTTAATTTTTGTTCTTATTTATTATAATAAGAGCTCCATGTGAAAATGGCTATCTGGTTTAGATTAATAAACTCAGCAAGTGATATAACATCTCTAAGCCTCAGTTTCCTGAAGTATGAAACAGACTTTAAAAAATATACTTCAAAGATTTGTTGCAAAGATTATACGAGATAGTACATGAGAAGCAATTAGCAAGATGACTGGAACTCAAAAAGCATTTAATGAAAGGCAGCTGTTATTTTTGCCTGCATCATCATCATCATCATCATCACGATCCCACGTCTTGTTCTCTATTCTATGTTGCCCGATATAAGGGAAACACAAGAACTCAGAGCTGAAAGAGAAATACTGATAAGAGTAAGATGTGCAACGTATGGGGGATGGTCATGCTTGAGGCTCTGCCTCAAGGGGGGAGGGGGGCATGGGCAATATACATAACCGTAATATTTGTATCCCCATAATATGCTGAAATAAAAAAAAAAGAAAAAGAAAATATTATCAGTTATCTATTGCTCCATAGCAGATCACTTCAAAACTCAGTGTCTTAAAACCATCATTTCCTTATGCTTAGGGGTATGTCAGGAAATAGAAATGGGCTTAATGAGACAATTTTCTCTGCTACACTGTGCCTGGGACTTTACGTGGGAAGACTTGAAGCCTGGGGTTATTCAACATCTGGGACTAGAATTATCTGGAGGCATCTTCCCTTACATGTTTGGCCTAGATGATGGTTGTTAGCTGGGACATCACCTGGATATTGGTCAGAACACCTGCATTTTGATCTCCAGGTGGTCTCTCTGTGTGGGCTAATTTGAGTTGCCTCACAAGAATATAGTCTGAGTAGTATTCCATGGTATACATATACCACATTTTGCTAATCCACTCATGAATTGATAGGCATTTGGGTTGATTCCACATCTTTGCCATTGTAAATTGTGCTGCAATAAACATTTGAATGCAGGTGTCTTTTTGATAAAACGACTTCTTTTCCTTTGGGTAAATACCCAGTAGTGGGGTTGCTGGACTATATGGTAGTTTTAATTTTATTTTTTTGACGAATCTCCACACTGTTTTTCATAAAGGTTGTACTAATTTTCAGTCCCAAAAAGAGGATATAAGTGCTCCTTTCTCTTTGCATCTGTACCAGCATCTATTGTTTTTGTACTTTTAATGAAAGTCATTGTGATTGGGGTCAGCTGATGTCTCGTGATTTTTTTTTCCTTTTATTTCATCATATAATGGGGGTACAAATATTGTTAGG
>VBSM01003204.1:32013842-32077623 GCA_008086735.1 Cheirogaleus medius | reverse complement strand
GGGTTAGGTGATATCTCATTGTGGTTTTGATTTGCATTTCTCTGATGATTAGTGGCACTGAGCATTTTTTAATGTGTTTATTGGCCATTTGTCTTTCTTCTTTTGAGAAGCTTCTGTACATGTCTTTTGCCTACTAAGACAATATTTTCTTAGATATGACATCAAAATCATAAATAACACAAGAAAAAATAGATAGATGGGTCTTTACAAAAATCAAAACTGGGTGAAAGTTTTTAAGGCTCTACTTTTGGATCAACCTGCTCTCATGTTGTAGTCCTCCAAGATTTCAATAAAAACTTCTATTTTTCCTTATTAAAAATGTTGGTAGACTGGTTTTTAGAGAAAGAGTTCAAGACAAGTCTGAAGTGATAAAATGTTACTTTCCTGTACTCTATTGAGACAGACACAAAAATTCCTCCTAGATTCAGTGGGTAAGGTTACTGATTCCTACTAATACCTGGGACAATTTTCAAGATTATATTGAAAGCGTGCAGGTGGATTAAACTGTTGCATACACCTTTGGAAGATATAATTTATTGCAAAAACCACTATTTATAGTTTAGCTTGACAAATTTGAGAAAGGAGCAGAGAAAAGGAATATTCAGCTTCAATTGCCTATTTTCCCTGACTTGCACATGCTACTTCTTCTATCAGGAGTGTCCATTTCCCATAGTCTGGATTGTTTAATTCCCAGTATTTTTTTAAAACACAGCAGTGGTATTATGTCCTCTCTCTTTCATGTGCCTTCAATGCCTGCCTAAATTTTTCAAGTCGGGTATATCAGAATATCATTAAATAAAATAATGTAATAAGACAGAAAACAAGACAAGTTTGAAGGAGGGATGATTAAAATGTGATTGTGTTTAAGTAGCTAGGGATATTTTGACGTAGGCAAAGGAAATATTTTGTAGATAGTGCAAAATCAGGTATTTTTTTGACTAAATTATTGTAGAGTTCTGAGGCCCTATTTGTGAGTGTAGGTGTAGAGACTGTTGAGGAAGGGATTGACAATGTGCAGTTCAGCAGAGAAGGAGGCTTTGGGGAAAATATTTGGGACTAGTATGGCTGATCAGAAATGTCTGAAAAGTGGACACTTATACATAGTCACCTTTTTTTCTGAGTGTTTTCTACAAGAGAGGAGTATAGAGGGAAGTAAAAGAGCCTTTTGGGAACAAAAACAAAGGGAGGAAGTTGGCCAATGAACGAGTGTCCTCAGATAAGACTGATTAAACTTTAAAGTCATTGTTTTATGGGACATAGGGGAAAATAGACAGAAGTTTGTGATTTTGTTTCTTTGTCAACACTTATCAGTCTCTTTTTCTTCTCTTCTCTCATTTTGTGGGCTTAAACCATCTGTGGTGGCAGCTTCTGGGTTGTTATTTCTCTCTTTCTCTATGTTTACCTCTTATTATTCTTTTACAGGCATTTTATTATATTTCTTTCCATATATTTTACTTCTTTGGGGAAATGTGCCATAGAAAGCATCTGTCAGGAGGGCCAATCCATCACTTTGGAGTGTGTTTAAAAAGTAGTCAACTAGTCAGTTTGTTGTTCCGTAATGTGCCTCATAGGCAGAAATACTTTTGTTCTGTGGACTAGGCAATGTAGTCTCAGCACAGTACTGGTCTTTGGTTGGCCGGTTTCCATCTACAGGGCCAGGGTTGAACATCCTCAAGATTTACTAAAATAAAGTGAGATTTTAGAACATAAAGCATGAGCTAGATTGGTTGCTTGACTAACTCAGGTTGGAGATACCTGAAGCCCGTTAGAAATATAGACCACCCAAGAGAACTGAGTTGAATGAATTAAGACCTAGGTTGAATAAGGATTCAATCAAAGGTCATACATTATTTTGTTTCTTACTACATTACTACCAGTAATGTTCTCAGTACTAAAATGGAAGAGAGAGAGAGAGTAAGAGCACATGTGAAAGAAGTCTAGATTAAAGCCAAGTGAGCTGAAAAAAATAATCGTATGAGCATTGAGATTACTTATAATGATAAAAGTTTAAACCAATTAAATATTAGATAATAGGAGAATGTTGAAATAAAAGATGGCACACATACACACATACATACACACACATATATACACCCCTATGTTTGCAACCAAAAAGTAATGTTAGGTGATATGGAAAAATGATCATATTATTTCATGGAAGATGCAAATAAAAGCATACAGTATAATTCAAATCCCATGAAAATATATGCATGGGGGGAAGTTTGGAAATAAATATATTGAACTTTTTAAAAATATTGAGCAGATATTACTGTTCAGCAGAAAAACAGATTATTTCAATGTTTGTCTTCCCTCTTTTCCATATATTTTAAAGTTCTAATCACATATATTTTCATTAGTAATTAATTAAAAGCTACTATTTATAAACATGACAATGGTCATATTTCATGATAGGACTATGAAAGAGCCATGTTCTAAAGGTTCCTAGAAAGACAAAACTAAGACTAATAGGTGGATGCCTTTTTCAAACTCAATTGGTTTAAGAATTGCAAAGTTATCCTCAAAACTTGGAGCTGGAATACCCAAAATTCTAAGAAATAAAATGCTTTGGTAATGGATGAATTGATATTGAAAAGGTTTATGGTTTGATTCAAGCCTCCAGTTAAGAATAAAAGTAACACAATCTTGTAGGCTTGAGATACCTTGATTTTAAGGAGCAGGCATATCAGTTTCCCAGTGCTTATAATCTAACTAGAAACTTCAAATAACTTTAAAGTATAAGTAGGGTTTTCAAGTTATTTTTCATTACATATTTTAAAATGAGATTTATTTATGTACCGTTGTAATATCTCAGAAGAAAACTGATAAATTCTAACAATACCATTGCTGTTGAGGCATTTCCAACTTAGACAAGATTAGGGAATACTGAAAATGACAAAGAAGGAGATGTATTATTTAATTGTATAGATAATTAGTTAATGCAGCCAAAAGAATCTGAAAATGTACTTTGGGCCAAACATATATCTTAAATGATACAGCAAAAATTAGAAGAGGAGAGAGGGAGCAAGTATCAGGGTTTTTTGTTATTATTAGCATTTTTAAAGATGTATTTCTACCAGAGTAAACTATAATGCTAATTTGAATTACAAGATATTATTACAACTTGAGAAGTGTAACACTGTATTCACCTTGGGATAATGATTTTTATGTCTTTTAATGCTCCAAAGTGACTCATTTTCTAAAGCCTAGTGGGCGTTAGCATTCATTCTAGGTGTCAATTGATTAACCCTAAGAAAATGAAAAGACCGTTCATATTTGCATATGACGATTGTTCATGTACGAAATCCTAAGCAAGCTACAAAAATGAAAGTGTTATTAATAGAATTAATATGTGAACTAAGCTGGGCCACAGGAATCCTGGTCAATATACAGAAAACAGTTATAATACTGCTTAGAAATGGGGATATATTCTGAGAAATGCAGTGATAGGCAATTTTGTTGTGTGTACTTACATAGACCTAGATGGTATAGCCCAGTAGTCCCCAGCCTTTTTGGCACCAGGGACTGGTTTCATGAAAAACAATTTTTTCCACAGAGTGGGGATAGAGGGATTGTTTAGGGATGAATCAAGTGCATTAGATTTATTGTGCACTTTGTTTCTATTATTACTACATTGTAATATACAATAAAATAATTACACAACTCACCATAATGCAAAATCTAATGCTGCTGCTGATCTGAGGCAGTACTCAGGTGGTGATGTGAGCGATGCAGAGTAGCTGTAAATACAGATGAAGCTTGGCTTGTCCACCCACCTCTCACCTCCTGCTGTGTGGCCTGGTTCCTAACAGGCAAAGGACTGGTACTGGTTCGCAGCCTAGGGGAAAGGGACCACAGGTATAGCCTACTACATGTGGTATAGCCTATTGCTCCTAGGCTACAAAACTGTACAGCATGTTATTACACTGAATAAGCAATTGTAACACAATGGTGTTTGCGTGTCCAAAAATAGAAAAGATACAGTGAAAATACAATATAAAAGATAAAAATGGTACACCTGTATAGGACACTTACCATGACTGGAGCTTGCAGGACTGGAAGTTGACTGGGTGAGTTAGTGAGTGAGTGGTGAGTGAATGTGAAGAACTAAGACATTATTCTGCAGTACTGTAGACTTTCTAAACACTGTACACTTAGGCCACACTAAATTCAAATAAAAATATTTTTCTTTTGTCAATAATAAATTAATATTAGCTTACGATAAATTTTTTACTCTATAAACTTTTTAATTTTGCGTAACTTTTTGACTCTTTTTAAATAACGCTTAGCTTAAAACACAAGCAGACGGTACTGCTGTATAAAAATATTCTCTTTATATTCTTATTCTATAAGCTTTTTCTATTTTAACATTTTAAATTTAATCTTTTAAATTTTTTTGTCTTAAAAACTAAGACACGACACATACTTGAGCCTAGGCCTCTATAGGGTCAAGATCATCCATATCACTGTCTTCCATCTCTACATTTTGTCCCACTAGAAGGTCTTCAAGGGCAGCAACACCCATGGAGCTGTCATTTCTTGCCTAAGGGCCTTTTGCAGTTTTTTTTTTTAAATAAGTAGAAAGAATACCTTCTGATATGACAATAAAAAGTGTATTACAACATAAACCAGTGACAGAAAAAAAAATGGTAGACTACAAACAGCCTACCAGCACGCTGCTTGTAAGGAAAGAACTAAAAATTTTGGGAAGCTGCCTAGGTACAGTTCACTCTTTTCTGAAGGAACACTGTGAAATCACACAGAAGCAAGGTGGGACACTCAATGTGGAAAAGAAAAAGGTGATGGGGCAATATATTTAACAAGATCAAGGTATGCTTGGGGAAGAATAGGAGGATATAGAGTGTTGGGGTGCTGCACTCAACCCACAGGTGCTGTGTGAGTTGTTAGATGGCTCCCTCCATTACCAAAGACCTCTACTTGGTCTGACCGGGGACTTGCCTGGAATCTATGCAGTCATTGCAGCAGACAACAGTCATGGTGGGGATCAGGCAGCAGCGAAAGCCATTCTGAGCTCTCAGTGCATGGCACTGGGTTGGCACTGGGCTGGGGAGGGAGTGGACTAACTGAAGGCTTACCTGAGCCATACCTTTCACTGGAAGCCAAGCACCCTTCCCCTACAGTGCAATAGGATCTGAGCATAGGAATTTACCAGGGCACAGTAGGTTCCACCCTGGGAGGCTTGGGTGACTAATTTGGTGAGTCCTGGCAGGGGGTGTAGAGAACTCCATAGTCCCTGAGCCACTGGAACCAATCTCCACCTGTGTGACTTGGCATCCATGCAGTCCCCAAGCTTGCAGAACAGTCTGCCACTTGTTCTGCCCTGATTCTGCCCTCTAGGCTCAAACTCCCTCCTGCCTGCTTGGCCCTGATCCCACCCTCCAGGTTGGATCAGCCCTGCTGCCTGCACAACCCTGCTTCTGGCTCAGAGGCCCTGTTCAGAAGTCCTGCTGTGGACTCCTCCTCAGTCCCGGCTCTGAGGCTCTTACGAGAGTACAAGACTCCACCTCTGTGCCCCCAGAGTTCCTGCCAACCCAGGACACTATCCCTAAGACTCCAGTGCTGCATGTGGACACCAAGGCCCCACCCCAGAGCCTCCACCACTGCCACAGGGCTAGAGGAACTGTTGCAAAATCTAATACCCTGCCAAGGACCCCCCACATTCTAGCCACCAGTACACCATGACCTGGTTAGAGCAAACATCCACAGCCCAGGAACCCATGACTGCTGCCCAGGTAGCCTCACCCAGCTGCTACTGTCACCTCTGTGGAGAAACTGTGGGTAAAGCAATCCCACAACACCAGCCTCAGTGAAGAGGGTCATGCACAGCTTCCAACTAGGGCGTCCCAACTACCTGGTGAACAACACAACACCCCACACAGACAGCATTCAGCACAGGCATGAACAGAGGCAAATACAGGTGAACAGAACAAATCAGAAAAGCTGCATTACAGGCTTCTAGTACACACACCCCCTGTGCCACCTTGACATTCTGGAGAAAAAATACTCCATTTAAGGACCTCCTCTTCTTCAAAGCAAGCAGGAGAGTTCCCAGGAAAGAACAAGCTCCCTCCAAACCTATTAGCCCTGAGTTGAGAAAAAAGTTTTCCGATGAGAAGAAACCAGTGAAAGAACCCTGAAAACATGAAAAATCAAAACAGATTGACACGCCCAAGGGGTCACAATGGAGCTGTTAGTGAACTCCAACTATAAGGAAATTGTCAAAATGACAGAAATGGAATTCAAATATGGATGACAAATAAGATGGAATTGAAGAGAAATTTGAAAACCAACAAAAAGAAGCCAAAAAAAAAATTTCAGGAAATTAATGAAAAAATCATTGAAGAACTAGACAACATAGGGAAGGATATAATAGAAGTTAAAGAAATGAAAGAGTCATTTAGGGAATTTCAAAACACAGCAGAAAGTTTCAGCAACAGATTAAACTAAGGAAAAGAAACAATTTAAGAGCTTGAAGACAAGATTCTTGAGCTAACCTTGTCATTTAAAGAGGCAGAGAAGAGAACAAAAAAAGGCAGAGCAATCACTTAGAGAGATATAGGACTATGTGAAGCATAATGAGGCAAGCCCTGTGATTCTGGTCCTCAGAAGTGGGCCTCACTTAGCATACCTGCTCTTCCTCCAACGTCAAGCAATTCTGCAATCTACCCAATACAGGGTCTGGAGCACAGGCAGTCTCCATGTTTCTCCTCCAGTGGCAGTGACACCTTGTGCAGGGTCCTGCATGCATAGGTTTTCTGCCTCTTCCCAGTGGCTGCAAAAGCTTGCTATAATATATATCTGTGCAGTGTCTAGAATGGATAGATTTCCTTTCCCTGCAGTGGTGGATAACTTCTGATTTATGTCAGTGCAGGATTTGGGCGAGGGGTGTTTCCTAATTTACTCTTATCAATAGATATCTTTTTCCTTGTACCTGAAAAGGGTCCAGGATACAGGCAGTTTTTGTGCCCATCCTCTAGCAGGAGCCAACGAATACCTTGTACTCTTTGTGGTCTGTAAAGAGTTTGCCTCACCCTTAAATTTATACTGATCCTGCATGCCTGGACACAGGGGCTCTCTTTCAGAAGTGCTGCACTTCTCAAATCTTTTTCATGTGCAATCTGTAGACACTCAAGACAATAGATTTGGTGAATGATTGTAGATGCCCATTGTTTTGGGGTTATTCAGGATTTTAAACTATCACAGTAGTCCATATTTGGCCTTTAAGAGTTCTTTTCAATTTCAGGTTATTTTTTCTTACTTGCTTTGTTGATGGTGAATACTTTTTTCTACTATTCTGCAAAGACTGAAGTAATTTGTATTACTATCTCTCTGAAGAGAGGTTTTGCACCCTTTGCATTACCAGGCTGCCTTGCAACTATAGCTCTTTGATAGCCTAAAAATTATGATCTTATAGAATATAGGACTTGTTTTCATCATTATGGTGGGGATGATATTTTGCTGAAGTTTTTGATATCTTAAGCAGAAGTGGAAATCTAATCAATTATGTTTCAAATAATAGCATCCAACCATTGGAAAATTGCTTGGGAAATATACCACCATTGATAATATTTTTAAAACATGAAATATGTAAGAAAATATGTGTAAAAGCTTTACATTGAAAACAATAAAATACTTCTGAGAAAAACTAAAGAACATATAAGTATATGGAGACATGTACTATATTTATTATTATAAAGCTCAATATTTAGAAAAATGTCTACTCTCCAAAGTGATCTAAATGCATTCCCAGTCTAAATCCCAACAGACTTTGTTTTGAGTGGAAATTGAATATCTGATTCTAGAAGGTTATGTAGAAATGCAAATTCCAAAATCATTAAAGGATTTTAAAACAATGAAGTTGAAAAATTTATGCTACTTGATTTAGGACTTATTATAAAGCTATAGTAATCAAGAGAGTGTGGTATTGGTGAAAGGATAATCAAATAGAAAAATATGTCAGGATAGCGAGTTCAGAAATAAACTTGCTTTTATTTATCTAATCTCAAATTAAAGTTACTTTTTCACTAAAATATTTTATGTCTCTTGAAACTATAACAGGTTCCTCTACTAAACTTTCTAGCCATCCTCTTTTTGTCTACTTTATAGTACTTATCACAGCAAATATTTCTATAATTATTTATTTTTAGTGTTCTCCATGAGACCATACATTTATAGTAAAATACATCTGTTTTGTTCATGGGTATGTTAAGACTAATACACAGATTGGCACATAATAGGTATATAATAAATAACAAATTAATAAAATATTTCAGAGTTATATGAAGGGTAATAAATAATTTGAGATTATACTGGGATGAAACTAATGGCCATTTATGGATATTCTCTAAACTATAAAAGAAGGACATGTACAGGAGACTATGATTTTGCTGTTTTGACATTGCTGGCTGTTTTTCTTCATTGCATCTCTCTTTCTGGTCTCATCTGGTCTTTAGTTTTCCCCTCTAGATTGCTGTATCAGTTGGTGTTCTTAATTTCAAACAATCAGAAAGAAATGTTATACTTCTCTATCAGTGATAATGTGCAGCAAATTGTCTTTCTTTTAAGAGTGAACTCTTTAGAATGAACCATTGGATTCTCCAACTTTTTGCAAGATTGCAGTCCCACTGCTTTTTTTATTTTACTTTGTATTTTGAAATAAATTGAGAGTTATAAAAAGTTACAAATATAGTACAATGAATTCTTACATACACACATATATACTTATGTATACATGTTCATATACTCGTATTATATACATATATATACATATATGTACACATGAGACCACACGAGTGCACATTTTACTTTTTAAAGTTGAAAGGAAATTTGCAGATCTGATATCCCTTTACTTCTAAATACTTCAGAGTTTATTGCCTAAAAACAATGATATTTTCTAACATAGACAAAGTAAAATTACCGAAATCAGAGAATTATGTTGATATTATCAAAACTACAGATTTTATGCAAATTTCTCTAATTGTCCCATTAATGTCCTTTTTTTTTTAGCAAGAAAATATTTTTTTTCCCAAGATACAATCCAGGGTCACATAATAAATTTATCTTTTATGATCTTAACATTTTTGAGGAGTTTCAAATTTTTATTTTTAGGCTATTCCTTAATATATGATTGCCTAATTTTCATCATGATTAAAATCCAGGGATGCATTTTTTGTAGAAATCATTGCAGAAGTCACTTGATGTTGACTTTTCCAATTAATTGTATTGCTAATTTGATCATTCTATTGAGGTTTTGTTTGCCAGGCTTCTTTATTATATTTTCCATGGGAATTAATAAGTATCTTATGGGGATATCTTATAAATATTTGTTTCTCATATTTCTGCCAACTACTTGTATGTTATGATGATTCTTTTCTCAATCAATTAATACTAAGATGATTGCCACGTGGTGATCTTCTGGTTCCCTCATTTCTGCATGCATTTGCTTGGGGTCTACTGTAAAATTAAAGTGTTTCTTCTCCACTATTTGTACTTTTTGTGGACTCATGGATTCTTATTTTGTTTTATGGTCTATCATGTGTTCTTCTTATTTTTTTTTTTGTTTCTTATTATTTATTTTGCTTTTGATGGTTTCCTCTCCCAAATTTCAGTACTCATGTGTCATGGCATGCCTCATGATGACATCAGGTCATCAATCTCGAGGAGCAGGATGATGCCCCCTGGATGGCAAGACATTCAAAGGTCCTGCAGTTTATTATACGGCACAAACATATAGAGTTGACATATTCTAGAGGCAAGATGGTAAATATCTTGTAATTCCTGGTAAGTGTAATTCTTGCTAAGTTAACTGAAACAGCTTCTGGTTTTTCTTTCTTTATTTGGATAGGGAAGAAATCATTCCCCAGATCAATAGCTATGTGCCACATGTTTTCCATATCAAGAAAAAATAATGAATAAAATGTGATATGATGGGTAACACATCACTCCTATGTACATTCCAAGTCTTTGATGATGGCATTAATTTCTTCAAATCCCTCTTGGTCATGTTTTTCTTTCAATATACTAGGGAAGAAGAATACCAAGGATTTCCATATGTGCCCTTTCTTACCTTATTATCCATTATCCCAAGCATCAGCGAACCGGTAAGGAGATGCTTTAAGGTGCTAATGATTGCTATTATTTTGTATGCTAACACACTTAATCAGCACTGCATATTTTAGATTTTCCACTGGGGGCATGGTGAGGTATATTCATTCATACAAATCAGGGATCTGTCTGATCCCCATAAACCCACATACATGCTAGTAAATCATAGGGGATGTAGAGCCCAAGATTATAGTTTTAATTTTGGTCAGTATCCAATAATTTAAGTACATAAGTAACTTAATAAATGGCTACAGATAACTGTGGCAAAGACTATAAAAATGCACACACCATACAGATATTACAGTGTTTTTCCTTAAGTATATGCAAACTCTGCTTTGTTCAAGGGGCTATAAAACTAACAATTGATTCAGGACTTAGAATCAGGGTATAGAAAATCAGTCAGATGTCTATATATTTACTCCTGAATGTCCTGAGATTGAGTAATATCCAATAAAGGGGTGATTTCTCATGGATCAAATCATCCTGGTTGATGTACTGGCACTGTATCCTGCTGTGTTAAATAAGCCAGCTTTGTTTGTGCTTTTGTGGTTAAGGAATGCTACATGTTCAGGCTCACCTAATATATTTCTATCCTAGTTTTCATGTGCAGTATCTCTCATCAACATGACTACACTAAAGTGAATAGTCTAGAAAGCACTTTTTAGAGACACTGATGCTCTTTTCTCTCCTGTGAATTTCAAAGACTTTTTGAAGGGCACATATTTTCAGCTGTTTTATGGACCTTAGTCAGAGCCATGCCTGAATTTTCCTCTCCTGAAATATTTAATGCATTTGTATGAGAATTTGGTCATCTCAATGATAACATCTACCTGCAAATCGAGTTATGTTTTCTTCAATTAATTTTATAAGCAAAATATTGGAACTGATCTGAGCTGCTCAAGCTAGCACATTATATCCGGAATGTGTGATTATGTATTGACATGTTGACTGTAGACACAGTCAACCTGACATAAAATTATGTCTTCTTTCTTCAGAAAATCACCGTGAGGAACCATGTCCATACATCTTCCACAGATTTCTGCTTATTATATAATTCGCTTATTGATATAATTTTCAAAGTTTCTGGTTTTGTGTGTGTGTGTGTGTGTGTGTGTGTGTATTTAAGTTTCTCTTCCCAGGCTTTATTTTATAATTTATCTTTGATACAAGGTGAAATATTTCTCTTGTTATAATTCTGTTATTGGGGAGAATAGGTGAAGACATTGGCTTTATCATGAAATGTAAGTTTCCCACGTGAGTGTAGTATGAAGCATTAAAGAGAGGAAGAAAATTTTTATCAGACAGGTGGGAAATAGGCTGCTTTAGCTGGCCAGAGAACGTCAGGGAGCCTTGAGGTTTTGGAGAACCATGAGTGTTTGAATTCACCATATATATGTATTTTATATGTATTTTATTTTGTAGAGCCTGTGCTTTTATAATCCATGTCCTGACTTTCACATAAGGGACCTGAAGAGTCAGTGAATTCAGTTGGCATTGGAACTTGGAACCTCCAGAATCAAACCTGGAGTTGAATTGTTATATCCTTATCCCTAGTGGTGCTAGAAATAACAGTTTTTAAAAGTTGTGTCATGTCTTTGTTTAACGCTATGTAAAAAGCAAATTTTAGGGATTTGATCTTGTCATTCTTTTCCTTTAAGTCATTCTAGGCCCTTAGGGACAGCCACCCTATGCTGCATTTCTTGAATTACTCTTGCCCATTTGACAAGTCTATCACAGCAACAACAATTATTCCCCACTCCCCTCAAACATGCTTTCAATCACATGCTTTCAATCATTTCTTTAATCATGGTTTATCATAGGGAATAATTTAAATGTCTATTTCTTAACTCAGTGTCACAGGCAACCAGCTGTCCATCCACTAATGATAATGGGATTTTCATTGCCCTAAACAGTGAACACAGATAATAAAACTTGCATTTCTTCCCTTTTACTCCAAATCTCCTGTCTACAATATTTTCTTGGTTCCAAAGGCTGAATCAGACAGGGTTCTCATTTGTAAGCAAGATAAATTATTTCAGTTGCAAGCAACAGGACAAATTGGTAGGATATCTAGACAATAAAGCTTAGAAAGGGGCAGGAACCTATAGTAGATCAAAGGTGGAAGATGTCCAAGATATCACAAACAGCACTATCACTTTGGAACATACACTACATTAGCAAAGATATAGAGGA
This sequence comes from Cheirogaleus medius, assembly GCA_008086735.1. Classification (NCBI taxonomy): domain Eukaryota; kingdom Metazoa; phylum Chordata; class Mammalia; order Primates; family Cheirogaleidae; genus Cheirogaleus; species Cheirogaleus medius. The sequence goes on along the minus strand of VBSM01003204.1, from coordinate 32,065,308 downwards.
ACTGGACAATGCATCTAACAAATTTGATTTAAGGAGCACACATAGAACCTTGTATCCAACAGTGAGGGCCTACCCATTCATCATAAAGACACAAGCAACATTTCCAGAGCTAAAGCCTGCCTCTCTTAAAGGAGACAGGGAGGGGTAATACTAGAAGTCATTTTCAGGCCTTTCTTTCCTAATGAATACCAAACAGGGAATAGTAGATGTCAAAAAGTTCCTTGTACTCCATGAGGATTCATTACATTAGACTGTGATAGCTATGTAAATATCAATAGTGTATAAGTAGACATAATAGTATTTATGTATAATCAGTGCATATTGTGATAGTTACTATGATTCTGAGAAAAAACTGAAGGCATGAGCACTTGCTCAATGGTTAATCAGTGTCAATGACCAATCTTTGGCATAAACAAATCCTGACAGAAGCAAGTCATTTTAAATATTTGTAGCTAAGGTTCAATTGGAATAAAAATTTATTAACATGTAATCTTATAGATTTTTTGTAGATCAGTTACTCTAACAATCTTACTCCTACCCCAAATAAATTACACAATTAAAGTTATCAGAATAATATAAGAAAAGTTTTCCCAGTTTTGAACAAGCCCTATGTTTGTCAAAATACCCAGTTTCTATATATAATATTTTGATTGGTATTGTGTCACAATCATGATGATCCACTATGGCATTTTATGGTAGCCAGGGTACCAATTTAAATTTTGTGAGGGAGGGAGGCCCTTATTCTTCATCTTTGAAATCTTCTCTTTTAGTTTAGGACATGACTAAAGTTCTACTTTGTAGTCTCCTTATGTAGAAATTAATTACATTCCACTCAATTTTTTGAATATCAACTAATATTTAATGAGTACCCAATTGGCACTATGGCAGTGTTATAAACATTCTTCTCTTTAAACATCTCTTTTTCCCCATATTGCAGTGTCTTTTTAAGATGCTGAGAATCTTAGCAGTTTCACAATATGAAAAACATAATAGTCCCCTTATAAAGATTTCAAACTCTCCAAAATATCTCAGTAACCAAAGAAAAAGAAGCATCATGTCTCCAAATATTAATAACTCCCATAGTTAAGTTCTTACAGAAAGGGCAATTTTTTTCATATTTTTGAAGAGAATTTAGAATAGTTCCAGCATGTCAAGAAGAAAACAAAGTGAATAATGGAAGGACAAACTCTGCACCTAATATTCTCAAAGTTTATTAAGGACTTAAAATAATTGTATTCCACTTATTATGAAATTAATAGACAAAGCTTTCTGTGGGGGTAAGGGGTATCAATGATATAAACCATCAGGAAAACCAAACAAAAATCAAATTCTTATCATAAAACATATATCTTAAATCTGAAAATATTTTCCAGTTATAAAGGACGGACACACTCTGGTTAGTGTTAGGGCTCCCACTTCTTTCCTTGTTGGTGGATAGGTGGGTGTGGGTATTGAGGCCAGAGGCTAATTAGCATATTTGGGAACATTTAATACAGATTGAAGAGCTGGCTATGGTCTTCTCTGAAAGATTGCTATGGGGTTGGGTAGGATAGTGTAATATCTAGGCTTTGTTTATCTAAAGTCATGTATTGGAAACTGATGATGGGCAGTCTAGACACGAAGTTTCCCAGAATCTATTTGTTAGCAAGGTGTGCTGCAGATGGTCATCCACTCCACAGCTGGGCAGGACTGAGTCTAGTGGTCATCATTAGGAACAGCCAGGGTATAATTATAACAGGCAAAGATTTTAAAATATTCATTGGCACACTTGATCTGATAGTACAATGCTATTGACATATCTAGTTAGTGGAGAGATCTATATGTGGTGGATTTATTTGTTAGTCTTTTTGACAGGCATACATTTGATAGAAGACACATCAAAACTTTTAGCATGGGTTAGAAAAAGCCATGTGAAAATTAAATCATTTATAGCAAACAGTGTGCTATCAAAAAAGCAAGAAGAGAAATTTGCCAGGAAAAAAAAATGGTCATTTTATGAAGTCTATCAGTCTTTACCATTATCACTTTCCACTACGAGAAGCAGTAGAAAGTACCTTTTTAAATAAGAGAGTAGTTATAACCCAGTCTCCAGTAGCATGGAGACTTCTGTAGTAGCCCTGATCAGATACAGGTTGCAAAGAATATATGCCTCTCAAATACAAGGCATAGGGTATGACACATAACCTGCCTTTTAGAAATAATCTGAGACAGATTCGGAAAGAGTAGTCATCTGACATCAGTTAACAAAAAGCAAAAATGATTTGCATCTTTCATTTTTAAAAAATGTATTGGTGCTGCTGAGTGAGTTAAATACATGTCATCCTTTACCTAGGACCAAATCCTGAGTTTTCTGCGATATGGACCAGACACTGTTTCTTGGTTATAAACAAAGAGCTGTGTCTCTAAGGACTCAGTGTAAGAATTTGCCAAAGCTGTTTTGGTGATAAAAATAGGTATAATATAAACATTCAGCTCTTTTTATCAGGTATTTTTCTCAGCACTTACATAATTTATCTCATTTATTTTTCTCAATAGCCCTATGAATAAAGGGTAATCATTAACCCAATTATTATAAACAAAGAATTTGAGGCTCGAGGTGGTTCTCATATCCAAATAGTTAATGGTGGAGCTAGGACTGGAATCCAGGTGTGTCTGACTCTGGATCCTTGATTTTATCTAATCTGTGTTTCCTACCAAGGTGATTTGTACTTGACACTGTTAGCAGGAAGAGAGAGAGGGCTTTATACAGGAATGCACATTTATTTATTCACTTTCTATATGTTGATAAGGACTCTAGGCATCATGGATTCATCCTTCATAACAGGAAGAACCACCAATCTTGCTACCCATTATTTTTTTAGGATATATGGAAGAACAGCATTTTACATACATAGTAAGACTTTACAATAAGAAATTATGATAAAAACTGTGAAAATACTATAGATATGTTTGAAGCTACCATATCATGTTCAGAGTGCCTCTGTTCAAACTTTAGGAAATAAAACCAGGCCTCTTACCTAAAGATACAAATGCCTTCCTTTTAAGGAATTAACTGCCCTACACTAATTAACCTGTAAGGAAGTAGTAATTATGGTTAAATGAAGTCATAAGGGTGAAGCCCTGATCTTATAGGATTAGTGTCCTTGTAAGAAGAGGCATGAGAGTGTTCACTGCGTTCACCTTCTCACTCCCCCCACATTCACAAAGAAGAGGTTGTAAGAGCACTCGGTGAGAAGGCAGGACTCTGCAACCCAAGGGGAGAGTCCTCATCAAACATCAACCCTGCCAGCAACTGGATCTTGGAATCCAGGCTACAGAACTGTGAAAAAAATTGTTTATGCAACCCAGCCTCTGGTATTTTATTATGGCAACCTGAAGGAAAACAAAAATAAAAACAAAAACAAAACAAACAAAAACTAGTGCATTATCTTATTTCATTCTGACTATATCTCCTATGCCTTAGGTATCATTATTTTCCCCATTTAACAGGTGAAGTAACTAAGTTTTAAAAATATTAATTAAAAAGTAGAACAATTAGTGGGTTATATAACTAGAATTTGAACATAGGTCTTTCCAACTCAAAATTTTCTGTGTTTTAAAATTGTGCCAACCAATTTATCCCCCTTTTGAGAATTCCTTGTACACTTTGACATACTGAGAAGTCTAGTAGAAATCCACTCCCTTCCACAGGATGACTTGGCCCCATGGAGACCAGTCATGGCATCATTTTAGAGAGTACTGATTTTAGTATGAATTAGAATTTTATAAGTACTAATTATAAAAGATTTAGTTCTTTGAGGAATCTCCATAGTATTTTTTTGTAGAGGTTGTACTAATTTGCAGTCCCACCGATAGTGTATAAGCATTCCTTTCTCTCTGCATCCACAACTGAATATAATGTTTTTCGACTTTTTAATAAAAGCCATTCTAACTGGGGTAAAGTGATAATGCATTGTGGTTTTAATTTGCATTTCCCAGATGATTAGTGATGCTGAGCATTTTTTCATGTGTTTCTTGGGCATTTGTCATCTGTTCATGTATTTTGCCCACTTTTTAATATGGTTGTTTGTTTTTTCTGTCTGATTTGCTTGAGTTATTTGTAAATTCTGGTTATTAGCCCTTTATTGGATGCATAGCTTGTGAATATTTTCTCCCATTCTGTAGGGAGAATTTGCCCTGTTGATTGTTGCCTTAGCTGTGAAGAAGCTTTTTAGTTTAATCAAATCCCACTTATTAATTTTTGTTCTTGCCCTGATTGCCAGTGGGGTCTTTTTCATAAATTATTTGTCTTAAAAAAGATGAATTAATACCTTTTGCAACAATCCAGATGAAACTGGAAACCATTCTCCTAAGTGAAGTGTTGCAAAAATGGATAAACAAATACCACATGTATTCACTATTAAATGGAACTAACCAATAAGCACACAAGTGCACAAAAGAAAGTAAAACTCAATGGAAAGCAACCAGGGAGAAGGGAGGATGAGGGGAGGGTAATAAACAAACCTAACAGGTACTATGAACACTATTTGGGTGATGGGCACACCTATAGTCAGGACTTGAACATTACAAAAATGATCCATGTAACCTGTAACATTTGTACCCTCTTAATATTTTAAAATTAAAAAATATATAAAATCACCCAAACCACATTTATTCAAAGTAAAAAACCAAACCAAAAAAAATTTTACTGTGGGAACACAATCCCAAAGATATCATGGAAATAAGTTGAAAAAGACAATTTGGTTCATAGACATTTGTTAATTCATAAACTATGAAGAGTGTCTCAAATGGATATAAAACATGTGAATTCCTCAGCAAAACAAAATTTTAGTAGACTGTGCAACTGCATTCTGAACAGACAGTAAGTAGACAGTTGAAAATCAGGAATACCATCTGCTAGATCGTTTTTTAAATGTAAAATAGCTTCACCTTGGGTCAGTGATTGCATTAAAGCTCAAATACATTAAACTTGGGAAGAAGTGACTCATTGTTAAAGATATTTGAAAATTGAAGTTTGCAAGCTCTCATATGCCAGAAATTGGCAGAGTTTTCAAAGTAGTCTATAAAACAAATCCTCAGGGAGCACTGTAGACTGTTTACCCTAGAGAATCACTCATAACCACTGCCATCATCACTTGGAGTTGGATATGTAGAATTTGGAGGAAAGAAAAATGGGCAGGTAATTTTAACTGAAATAGGACAGAGGTCAATGCATTTAGGTAGAATCTTCACATCTTCTCTTGCCATACACATCACAGCCTTTTTGTTTAATTTACTGGAATTATTAACAGCTTTATTGGGATATAATTCGCATACTATATAATTCACCAATTTTGAGCATACAATTCAGTGTTTTTAGTATATTCACAGACTTGTTCAACTATCACTACTTTCTAATTCCAGAACATTTTCATAACTCCTAAAAGAAACCCCTTACTTATTAGTAGGCACCCTCCATATCCCCACAATCAACCCCCAGCTCCCTAGTTCTAGGCAACGATCAATCTACTTTTCATAGTTATAGATTCTTCTACTCTGGGTATTTAACATAAAAGGAATTGCCTCCTTTTGTGACTGCTTTCTTCCACTTGGCATAAAGTTTTCAAGGTTTACCCACGTTGTTGCCTGTATCAGTCCTTCATTCCTTTTTATGTATGGCCAGCCAGTGACATTTCATTGTATGAGTATATCACATATCATTCATCCTTTCATCAGTTGATAGACATTTGGATTATTTCTGCTTTGGCTATTATAAATAATCTTGCCATGAATATTAATGTATGTTTCTATGTGGACATACATTTTCATTTATCTTGGGGATATAGGTATAGTAGAATTGCTATGTCAGTTGGTGACTCTATGTTTAACATTTTAAGAAACTGCTAGATTATTTTACAAAGCAACTTTACTAATTTACACTCATACTAGTAGTGTATGAGGATTCTAATTTCTTTGCATCTTCTCGAAAACTTATCTTTCCTTTATTATACTGTTCAAACACATGTGACGTGATATCTCAGTGTGGCTTTTATTAATATTTGTATTTTGGTGATGGCTAATGGTGTTGACTATCTCTTCATGTGCCTTTTTGCTATCTATCTATAGTCTTTAGTGGACTGTCTGTGTCTTTTGCCCCCACCCTTTTTATTTTTTACTGTTGAGATTTGAGAGTCCTTTATGTATTCTAGGTACTAGTGTGTCTATTATATTGACTTTGTATCCTGCAACCTTGAATAACTTCTTTATTAGTTCTGGTGTTTTGTGAATTCCTTAGGATTTTCTATATTCAAAATCATATAGTGGTGCCCATTGTGGGAATCTTTGCTCTCACCATCTGCACCTGGATCTGCTGCACAATGTCCTGTGGTTGTCCATAAACTTCTTTGAGTGGACCTCCTGTGGAAACCTGTTGGACTGTTTCTCCAAGGAGCTGGACATGGTGGACTCAATGATCCTACAAGTCATGAAGACATTCATAGTCTCCTCTTCTCCATAAAGAGTGTTATTATACTGTCTTTTGAGTCAGAGGTAACCTGACAAGTAAGCAAAGTCCTACACCTGAAAAGAAATTATATGCATCCTGGAATTCAAACAGCAAAGTGAGACAGGGTATTGCTGCTTTTCCTCCTCTGAATAAGGGTACCCCTAGAATCAGGCTTAAGTTAAACCCCTAAAAATAGTTTATGAGAGGCCCTTCCTGACACCTTGAGGTAAATATGATAATATAACCATAAGTGAAGAAAACAGAGTAAAGCAATATGTCAAACAAGTGGGTCAGATACTAACCACTATGCATGAGTTTACCTCTTTCAGGTCTCCACCCCAGTTGGAAGCAAAGTGAAAGAGACCTTATGAACTGCCTCTAACAACTCACACCTCATTAAAATTGTCAGAATTGAAACCTTAGGTCCATCATACCAGAGTAAAGAGATGTCCCATGGAAGAAGAAGACCCAAGCCCCCAGTGGAGGGGCCAGCATTTAGGCAGTCTAAAGTATCTGTTTAAGAAAAAGGGAAAGATGAAAATGTTGGTATTTTTGCTAACCTTTGTTTGATTATTTGTTCTGTCAATAGAATGGAGAGACAACTCCTTACCGAGGATTTCCCCAGGCTATCACCTCTTCTGCTGATCTTTCTTGCTGCTGGGTTTGTCTTCCTAAATTTTGGTGCATTACATGATTTCTGAATTTATATAAGCTAGTCTCTTAGATCACCTATAGGGTGCAACTAATAGCTCTACACTCAGAGGTCCCTGTTTCTTTTCTAACCCAGCCCTGTATGGGACATTATGTACAAGGCGACAAGGCAACAGCCCATTTCACTTTGTCAATCCTCACTCTTGTAGTTGTTGTTTATGACTTTTCTCACCTGGTAATCTGCTATTGTAAAATTGAGAAGTAGAGAATATGTAACAGAGAGAATGACCTGGAAAAAAAATCACAAAAATGTTTTTGTCTCTTTACAACTTCCGCCACTCTTTTTGGGATCTGACACTTACATCCCTGCCTCAGGTGGTGGTCAAGAGGGCAGGGAAATGTCTTATGGTTTTTGTGCTGCAAGAGATGACTCACCTAAACTGTTGGTCCTGGAATGGAGGCCCAGCTCCTGGGAGGTGGAGGTCTGGGTGGGCCTCCCAGGTGGGTCGAGGTCATGGCTTGGTCTTCTTTGGCAGAGATGGGATGAGTAAAATCATTAACTGTGGTTAAATGACAATAGCCTAGAACTGAGGGCCCTCCCTTTAAAAGCTCTGCATTTCTGCTTATGTATAGGAATTTGGACTTTGAGATGATAGTCTGCCATTCTCCTTCTTTGCTGGCAAATGATAAATTTCTCTTTCCTTCTCCTCAAAAAAAAAAAAATTACCAATAGAGATAGATTTTTTGCTTTATTTCTATTTTTTTATTTAATTTCCTTGGCAGTTGCTTTGATTAGAACCTCTAGTACAATATTGTATAGAAGTAGCAGTAGAAAATATCCTTGTCATGCTCCTAATTTTAAGGAGAAAGCATTCAGTTTTTCACCATTAAGTATTTTGTTAGATGTGGATTGTTTGTAGATACCCTTCAAAAGATTGAGGAAATTCTCTTCTATTCCTTATTCCTAGTTTGTTTAGTTTTTTTAAAAACATAAGTGTGTGTTGAATTTTGTCAAATGCCTTTTATTCATCTACTAAGATGAATAAAAGTAGTTTTTTCCTTAATCGTATTGCTGTACTATATTACATTTATTGATTTTTGGATGTTAAACCAACCTTGTATTCCTGACATAAATTCTACTTTATCACAATATGTAATCCTTTCTATGTTTCTGGACTTGACTTGCTGGCAATTTGTTACTAGAACTGTTCTTGCCCAGGTGTTTAGTAACTATTTAAGGGTCAAACTGTTAAGTCCAATAGCATCTGTTCGTTGACTTAGCATCTGTGATCATTCTAACATCCTGTTCTAATATTTTCTATTGCTCGTTTATCACATGAAAAGCCATTAATCTTTCAGATCCTTTCCCTGGTTTGGCCTCTTTCTGTGCTTTCTGTTTTATCTGTCACAGAGAGCACTTATCTTTATGTGTCTTTACCTAGATTGCATGACTCTCAAAGTTAGGGATTTATTTTTCTTCATTTTCCACAATGCCTGGTACTTGAAGACTTTCAAACTGTCACTCCTCCTTCTTCTTTTTCTTCTTTCTAGCCCCTTCCCCTCTTTCCCTTCCTCCTTTCCTTCTTCCTTCTCTACATTGCCCCCCTCTTCCTCCTTTTCCTTTCATTTTTCTTTTTCTTACTAAATAAATGTGTGCAGGGGCGGGGAAGTGAAGAAGATAGTTTGCCTTTTAAACACTAACTATACACTATAAAGTCAGTGTGCATTTGGAAGAGAATAGTAAGATGGGGGTGAAGGAAGGAGGTGTGAATTTGGAAATACTTTGGGCAGTTTTCATTTACTGAAATGTCAGAGAATGGAATTAGAGGTGACAAAAGAAGAGTCAGAACAAGTCCCTTGGATTAATCTGATGAAACACAGACTTTTATGCTAGTGTTTCCCAAACTGTAATTTAGATGTTAATATGTGTTTTGGGGCAAACCAAGTGTTGTGTTCATTTAATTTAGCAATTTCTGTGTAAAACAAAGCTAAACAATTTTTTGGAGATTCTGATGGAATTGGGTATATTGCAAATATGAATTTAATCATAATAGTTAGCATTTCTCAAACCCATTTAAACATAAGCCACCTGGAAAACACTGCAGCAGTCTTCTGAGGATTAAGGCATGTTGAGCCTTTAGGTGGCAAAAATCCCATGCCACTCCATTCAGAAATGGCATGGTATGGGTCTAATTCAACATTCTGGATTTTTAAATCTTCTTTATATTTAAGGCTGATCTATTAAGTTTTGTATCAACCATTGTAAAGTTAGGCCATTAGTTTTTTAGATAAATATAATCATGTGATGATTATAGATGATGTCTTACCTGAAATTAGTTCCTGAGCATTTAATTGCTCCTTAGCCTCTGATTTGCTGTTACATAAAGTATAAAATATTTTAAAGCATAACATAACATATATAGCATATATGTTATATATAATATAATAATAATATATTATAATGTGTACTTATAACTAAAATATATAATATAACAATAAAATATATAATATAAAAATAAAAATTCAAAAAAGAAAATGCAATTTCAGGCAAGAAAAAGAAATTATATATTTTTTAATGTTGTGGGCAGATAACAAATTCATCTGGCTAGTAGGGAAATATCTAGCAATATAAGCCATATAGGTGCTTAAAATCCTACAATGAAGCTATTATCTCTTAAGAAACTTTTCTAGCATATTTTCATATCAATGGTGATTTATTTCAGTGGAAAATATGATTTATATGAAAAAAGTATATCTGACAAAAGAATAAAGAAATATTTACCAAAAATTTCCTTTGTATTTTTAGTGAAATGTTCATTTGTCAATTACTAATAGCACCAATAGATGCATTGTGTCCTTAAAGTTTTAAGCATTATAGCTAATAGCTATTACAAACTTACATTGTCTTAGATGAAAGGGTTTATACAATGGCATAATCCAGGGCACAAATAAAAATGGAAAGTTTCTTTTGGGTGGGTGAAATAATAAATTGTTAAACTTCATTATTACTAAAATGTTATAACGCCAAAAGAACTTTTTTTATAAATTAAGTATAATCTTGATTTATTCAAATAAATAAAATATATTTGGTATTTTTCATGATTTATTACTTTAGTTTTTGGATCTGGCCCTGAAACTGTAGGGTAAAGTGGCTGCACTGTCTCATTAGAAATGCCCTTGCATGTGCATTTCTACCAAGTCATCTTTTGCCTTATATCTGAAGGCAGGTCATTGCTTTAACACAATTTTCTAAGAATTCACATTTGTTTCTGAGAACCTATGCCCATTTCCCAAAGATTTTACCCCATCAGCCGCTTCCCTAAATACATTCCAGCATTCCCAGATCTGTCTAATCTGGGATAGAAGAGGGAATCACCACTAATCCCAGGCTCTCACAGCATTGTTCACATCTCAATTATGGCACTCATGGGGTATTTCAGTTATTTCCTAAATAATAGCCTATCTTGTTTACAAAATAATTGAGGTGAATTTTAACAAGTGCAAGGAAGAGAATCTAAAAAAAATTGAACCACTCTTATGGAGAAAAGAACACTGATACAGAGAAAAGTTCAGTGAGAAAAGTCCAGTGAAATGGTATTTTTGATGGTTAAGTCTCTGACTGAGCTGAGTTTCCTTTCAGACAAAGTGTAAAAGACAAATATAATCATTAAGAAAATATTTTTGTAGCACTTGATTATAAAATAAATTTTTCATGTGATATTGTTTATACAATGTTTCATGTGGTATTGTGTAAATATTGATAGGAGAGTGTCAATAATAGGAAATATTTTGAAAGAAAATACAGTGATTACTTTTGTATAATTCTTTCTTGTAGATTTTATACTTTAAAACACAAAACACAACATCAGTATACAACTTAAATTAATTTTACACAGAGATAAACATATAGATCCAGGACCAAATTTTGTTCCAAAAAGATATAAAGTATGCATAGAGTTTTAAAATTCTCTATTAAAAGTATGTGTCTTTTGCATTACTGAAAGACAACAGCTGCATTTTAAATTGCCTTGTGTCTATTAACAAAAACAAGGACAGTATCACATATATAGTGCGTGCTAAATAAATTTCAGAATTTCCTTGTTGAATAAATTAACATATTGTCTAACATTTGTCAGTACACATAGTAACTAAGATTCATTTTTTATTTCATGAAGATGAAATAAAAATTGTAAGCTGGATAGGAAAACATATCACTTTTGATTTATACGTATTAATGTGTGATCTTATGCACACGGTATCAAGCATATACACACACAAGCTTTATTTTCACTCTTTTCAACAACTGGTTCATTGGTTGAGTGATATGACATTTTCCCCATTTCCACTTGTTGATTCAGGTCCTTTTGGAGCAGCAACGCCTATTTGCATGCACTTGTTTCAGTGTTTCCCAGAGCAGCAGTTTGTCAACAGATCTTATAATTCTTTCCTAAGTTCTTCATTTCTCATTGTTATGTTTGTTTGGTTGACTACACTTTGCAGGTTCTCTCATTTGAATTATCAGACTTGGGACACTGAAATTTGAACATCTCACTCTTGACTGAAATTTTCCCTTGTTCAGCTGAAATGGAGCTAGGCTTTGTTGAGGTGAGGTTAAATATGGGTTGCCTACAGTTTTGTCTGCTCTTGTACACTTTTCACAGATAAAAAGAATACTAGATTGTACTTTTATACCACAGAATTAATGACTTAATATGCAGTGTGCAGTACTGTAAAGGTTTCATAGCATAATTGGAACCCTAAACACCCTTTATGACATTTCTAGCCAAAAGGTTTTGAGAAATTCAAAATCTCACTATATCTATTCAAATTCTAGGGGATGTGAAAGAATAATGGAACAAAATAAAGACTTTAACATTCCAAACTACTCCAATAAGTTAATTATGAAATGAATTTTTGAGTTAATGGGCATTTTACTTGCATGCAGAACAATTTTCATTTAGTATTTCCTAATGATTCAAAAAATTTGAAAAGGGCAGATTTTAATATTCACATTTTTACTAATAGATCCGATTTTTCAAGCATAGGCTTTATCTAAATGTAGATGGTGAGGCTTTTCAAGCTAAAAGATTTTCTTAGATCAAAAACTCAGGTGTGAGCTTCTATAATTATGTGAAAAGATCTGTCCCTCTGTTCTACTGGTCTTCATTGCATTTGCAGACGTCATGATGACAATATATGGATTTGCTCCATTTTCTTTTCTCCTTAGGTCTTTAAGTTCATTAACAAAATACTGTGGTATTGAGAGCTCTTACATTGACTTCTGCGTGCTAAAGCTGTGTGACCTTTTCAATATTCTCTAGTTCATTTTTCTGGCAACGTTTTGTTATACAACTCAAATATGGTGGTTCAAAAGAATCTAGTAGCTTTAGGGTTTAAGTTATACAATTATGATTTTATTGAGGCAAAAGGGAAATTCAAAAATAGGTCCAGTTTTTAAAAGATAAAGATAATTATTCAAGATAAGAAAAGGAAAGGAAAAGAATAGATTATAAACATTGACTAAAACTTATAAGTAGTATTATTGATCTCCATTTTAGGCCTTGAGTCTTTGTGATTATATTCATTCACTCAACCATAAAAAGCTTTCTAAGGTATACACAAAGCAAGGATTTCAGGGAATTAAACATGAATTTCTCCCTCTCCAGACCCCTAGGAAGCTCTAATCCAATAATACACATAAATGTCTCCAATATTAAAGATATAAATAAAGTGCTACAAATTTTAGAAAATGAAAAGAGTACTTCCAACTGGGGAAATAAAAAAGGCTTCAAGAGAAGATGACATTTGAGTTAGGACCAAAAAGACCGGAGAATTTGGATAAATGTGGGTAGAAGAAAGCATTCTTGGCAGAGGGACTAGCTAGAGGTTATATATAATTGAAGAGGAATAGAGTTTTGTTTTGTTTTACTTTGTTGCAATAAAATATTTTTTAAAATAAGGATTTTTATGATTAACTAAATTAAGCTTCTTGACAGATAGAAAACACCGCACCTCAAAGTCTCTGAATGCTTTTTCACATTTTCAAGGGCACTTAGAACATTCACAAAAAGAAGATCCATATACTGGGACATAAAGCAAATCTGAACAAATTTCACACCATAGACTGAGTGGCTTAAACAACAAATATTTATTTCTCACATTTCTGGAAAATGTGGAGTCCAAGATCAAAGTGCTAATGTTAGGTCTGGTGGAGAGTACAAAACTGGGGCTAGGAACTGTTTCCTGGTGGGAACATGCATAGTAAAAAGTTTACACTAAATTTTAACCGACTTAGAGCTCATTACCATCTAATTAGCATAACATGGGGGGAGCTTTGTGGAAAATTCTAGAAAAGATGCCTGCGCAGGAAGAGAAACTGCTATATAACCTACCCTGTTATGTGGTCTGTTATATAACCACAACCTGTCAATCACCCACAAAGGCAGGAAACAGCAACCAATATTGCTAGGGACAAGGCGGGACAAACTAGTGGGCTTATAAAATGCAACGTGTGCTCAGCCTCCTGCGTCTTTCTCCACACCTGGAGAGGGACCTGTTCCACTCTTTCTGGAACGTATTTTCTTTTTGTGTAAGTTCCTTTTATTTTCAGTCTTTCTTTACGTGATAAACTGTTTGTATTAAGTTGCTCTATGTTTGTGATCACTTCATCATCAGCTGGACTTGGTACCAGTACTCATTCTTGACACTGGGGACAGGGGGTCCAGGGAACATCCACACAGACAAACCTAACACTAGCAGATTTCATGTCTGTTGAGGAGCCTCTTCCTTGTTTGCAGAAGGCCACTTTTTGATGTATCCTCATATAGCCTTGAATATAATTTGGGGGGTACAAAATCATTCAGTCTATAGAACTTGACATTAATAAAAAGTCACTCTATGAAAAAGACACCTGCACTCGAATGTTTATAGCAGCACAGTTCACAATTGCAAAGTTGTGGAAACAACCCAGGTGCCCATCAATACATGAGTGGATTAATAAAATGTGGTATATGTATACCATGGAGTACTATTCAGCTTTACAAAACAATGGTGATATAGCACTTCTTGTATTTTCCTGGATACAGCTGGAACCCATTCTACTAAGTGAAGTATCTCAAGAATGGAGAAACAAGCACCACATGTACTCACCAGCAAATTGGTATTAACGGATCAACACCTAAGTGGACACATAGGACTAACATTTATCGGGTGTTGGGCGGGTGGGAGTGGGAAGGAGGGGATGGGTATATACAAACATAATGAGCGAGATGTGCAACGTTTGGGGGATGGTCACGCTTGAAGCTCTGCCTCGAGGGGGGAGGGGGCGTGGGCAATATATGTAACCGTAATATTTGTACCCCCATAATATGCTGAAATAAAAAAAATCTGTCTTTTGACTGCCTCTGAAGCCTTATAGTCAACCACTCTAGTGTTCCATTTCCCTCAATGGCAATACCTGGAACTTTTAAAAAATTATTTATATTTATTGAGGTTTAATTTATCTCACAATATCCAGCCAATGTGAAGTGTCCAATTTGATAATTTTAGTAAAGTTTTGCTACTGTCACCATAATCCAAATTTTCAACATTTCCATCATTACAAAAATAATTTGCTGGACACGTTTGAAATTAAGTCATAATCCTACCCCAGTCTTAGGCATGCCTGGTCAACTTTCCAGTCCTAATAAATAATCTCGATTTTCTGTTTATTTCATATAATTGGAATCATACAATATGCAATATTTTGCATCTGGCATGTTTCTGAGGTTCATGCATATTATAGCATGTATGAGGTAGTATCTTGCCTTTTTTATTGTTGAAGAGTATTTCATTGCACAGTTTAGAAGAGTTTTTGCATTCACAAGCTGATAGATATTTAGATTTTTCCAAATTTATGCTATTATGAATTATGCTGCTAATAATATTTACTTATAAATCTTTTTATAGACAGATATTTTCACTTTTCTTGGGTAGAATCCTAGGAATGGGATTGCTGGGTCATATGGTAGATTTATGTTTAACTTTAAGGAACTGACAAAGTGTTTGTCAAAGTAACTTTATAATTTTACATTTCTCCCAACAATGTATAGAGGTTCCAGTTTTTCACATCCTAGACAGTACGTGGTATTGACTGTCTATTTTATCATAAAACTTCTGTTAGGTATGTAGCATTATCTCATTCTGGTTTAATTTGCATTTTTTTTTTTTTTTTTTTTTACTAAGGGGTAGTAATATGAAACACCTATTTATCTACATGCATCAACTATTTACATGTCTATGGTAAAATGTCTATTCAAGGTTTTGTCCGTTTTCTTATTGGTGTTGTTTGTCTTATTGGGTTATAAATGTTTTTTAACATTTTAGATATAAGTTCTTTACCAGATATATTATCTACAAATATATTATCCAAGCCCGTGGACTGTTTTTTAAAATTTTCTTAATATTGTGTTTTCAAACAAAAGGTTTATAATCTTAAGGAGGTCCGTGTTTTTATTTTTTAAAGGACTAATGCTTTAGGAATTATATATAAGAAGTCTGCCTAACTCAAAGTCATGAAGATTTTCATGTGTGTTTTTCTCCAGAAGTTTGAAAATTTTAGTTCTTACATTTATATCTATAAACTATTTTGAATTAATTTTTGTATATAGTGTGAGAAAAGTATGTGAGTTTTTTGTTTTTTGTTTTTTAATTTGGCTATGCCATGGTCTCAGAACCATTTAGTGAAAGGACTATTTATTACCTATTGACTGTCTTGGCATCTTTGTTGACAATCAGTTGACCAAAATTGTAAAGATTTATTTCTGAATTCTCGTTTCTCTTCCATCTCTGTATGTGGCTATCCTTATGCCACTAGCATATTATCTTGATCACTGTAGTTTTATAGTAAATTTTGAAATCAAAGTGCTCCAACTTTGTTCCTTCTAAAGTTGTTTTCCCATATCCTTTAAAGTCAGCTGATCAATTTTTTCCAAAAACTACTAGGAATTTGACACATATTGCATTTTATCTATAGATAATTTAGGGGAAGATGGCCACTTTAACTCCGTTGTAGCTTTCACTCCATGAGCACGTGCAAAAGCAACTCACTGGAGAAGGGATAGTTATTTAAACAAATTTGGCACCATTTAAATAAATGGTGCAAAAGGAATTGGATAACTATGAGTGAAAGAAAAAGATTTTGACCTAATCCTCACATCATATGCAAATATTAACTCAAAGTGAATTATGAATTTAATGTAAAATGTATAACTGTGCAACTTCTAGAAAAAAATGAAGAAAATCTTTGAGACCTAAGACTAAGCAAAGACTTATTAGAATTGACACAAAAAGTACAATATGTAAAAGGAAAACTTTATAAATTAGACCTCATAGAATTTGTTAAAAAATTGCTGTGTGAAAATCCTCTTAAGAGGATGAAAATGAAAATTATAAACTGGAAGAAAGTATTTGCAAACTGGATATTCAACAAAAGGCTTGTATCTAGAATGTATAGAAAACTCTCAAAGATCAACATTAAACAATCAATCCAGTTAGAAAATAGGCAAAAGACATGAGCAGATGTTTTACAAAAGAAGAGATAGCAAATAAACACCTGAGAAGGTGTTCAATATCATTAGCCATTAGAGGAATGCAAATTAAAAGTACAATGAGATATCACTATGTACCTATTACAATGAATATAATTAAAAAAAATAGCAATAACATCAACAGTTGGTAAGGATGTATGAAAACTTGATCAGTCATACTTTGCTGTTGGGAATGTTAAATGATATAATCAGTAGGTAAATTTGTTTGGCATAAAATCTAGCAATTGCACTCTTAGATATTTATCCCTTATTTTCATGCAGAAACTTGTACACAAATGTTCATAGCAACTTGATTTGTAATAGCTCTAAACAGGAACACACTTAAATATCCTGGTGGATGGTTAAAAAAATTGTGGTACATGCAGTACTACTTATTAATAAAATGGAATGAACTAATGATACATGCAAAATCTTGAATGAACTTCATGGATATTTTTCTGAATAAAAAATGCCAATCTTAAAAGGATATGCACATTATAATTCTATTTATATAATATTTATAAAATAACATAAGTGTAGAGATAGACACTAATTAGTAGTTGCCAGATGAGGAAGAATGTGGCTGGGGTGAATAGTGCAAGATACTTCTCTATATATTTATTTTTCCATTTCCATGAATCATTATGTTTATTTCAAAAGAAAAAATTGAAAAAATATGTAGAAAAAAATTCAAGGTTTCTTGAAAATGTACTTCATATTTGAAAAATAATGTAAGAGATAAATAATAAACATGGCTTATTAAAACTTTCAAAATCTAACATAAGAACATTGTAGAAAATTAAGAAAATAAATAAAATCCCAAAGGCATGGTTAATTCTCCCAACTACTGTTGATGTCCTGGTACACACATTTTTCTTTCTTTCCATACATTTAATAAATATTGTTTTGTAATAGGCTTCAAAAATATTACATTGTGAGCATTTTACCATCTCATTCATTATTCTTCCACATCATTTTAAATGTTTACATAAAAAAGAAATATGTGCAAATGCCATAACTTCTAAAGAAATTCTTGGTTCCTATTTTTGCTATAGCAAACAGAACTGCACTAAATATTCTTTCAGACTTTTCTTTATTCAGGATACATTTCTAAACATAAAAATCCTAGGTCAAAAATCAGGCATATTACTAATGTTTCGATGTTTATTGAAATACTGATCTCAAGAGACATTGTATCAATTTGTATTCCCGTCAGGATTATTTAAATTGTCCCACACATAGATACCTTCAAAACCAGTAAATATTACCATTAAAATGTATGATATTATATATAAAATATATACCTATATATTTCATCAATAAGATGAAATGAATCTAAATATTAGAATTCGTATTAACTTTCTTACGTGCTTTTTGGCCACATGTGCTTTTCTTTGGTGATTTGCCCACTATGTCTTTCAGCTGTTTTCTATTAGACTAACATTTTCTCTAAACAACTTTTGACCTAACCAGTTTACTATAACATTCTATTTTCAGATTTCAAGACACTGAAGTTATTAATAATGGAAATAATATATTACATGTGAAAAGTACATTATACTTCTCCAAAGTATAGAAGTCTATAAAATTGCTCCTTTTTTCACCCATCTTTGGGGAGTGTTCAACTAACCAAACAATGTATCAGGTTTTACTAATTTGGATACTACTATAGGAAACCAATGTAATTAATTCTCTACTGTCTAAATCCAAAAATGTCAATGAAATATTATCATTTTTTCTCTAAGATTTTTCAGTTTTCATCATGCAATGCTATTTTAATATTTATATATAAAAATACATACTTGTATTTTATTGCATTTATTTTGTGATCATTAGATGTGGTATTAACCTTATTCCCCAAGTTCTCTCCCAGGTATAGCATCATAAAGACCTTAAATTATTCCATAAAGTGAAAAAAGGAAAGAAAATTATTTTAGCTTTTATAGGCACTTTCCAGAGTGTGAGATGTCTAGGGGTTACTACAAACACACATCAAGATTTTAATACTCTTGCCAATTACAGACTTTATGTGAAAATCCTTTACCATCTCAGTGCTATGACTTAACCATCTGTGAAATTTGTGTAGTAGGAATATTGGGTGATTTGAAGCTTAATTAATGTTATAAATGTCCTTTGAAATCCCTGGATAAAAAGATACTAAAATTGCAAAATTTATGAAATTGTAATTAGATTATGTTTCTTTCAAATTTATTAAGTACTGTTGATACAGAAGCATGATAGAAACCAAAGATCAATTTTAGAAGCTTGGTCACAATTTCCATCTGCATATAATGGGAGCACATATAACAAGCTTCATAAAAGACGTGTAAGGCAAGGTCACTTCTTAAAACTCAGCTTATATCTCCCAATTTATTTCTGATATGTAAATGTTATATTTTCTCAACACAGTTTTGTGAATTCAGAAATGTACATGGTAAGGCTGTTTCCTGTGAGCTTTCTTCACAGTATTATGCAAGAAGACATCTTAAGATATTGACACTTTCAGGCTTTGACTTTCATTTCTTGGGATAAATTTATCAAAAGAACGTCTGCTTATTGTGTGTGTGTGTGTGGGAGAGAGAGAGAGAGAGAGAGAGAGAGAGAGAGAGAGAAAAGAGGTACTATGAGAATGAGGCTAGTCTTTATTTTGATGAATGAGAAAAATTTATTAGAGACTTACATGAGATATCACCAATCACTATTTTTATTTTTGAAGCTTTTCCTACATCAAAACAGTGCATCTTTTTTCCTTGATTTCACCATTTTGTAGCCCCTTTAAATGTCTTGTTGCCTCTGAATTTGTGCTACTACTCTCTCAGGTTTCTGTGCATCTGAGCTGTGGGATAGGAATGTTTCAACACTTTAATAGCTAAGAAACCTAATCTAAAACTAAGGTACATTCTCCGATCAGTGAAACTCGAATCCTTTTGGAAAGTAATCCAACTTTTGTTTAAACCTATTCTATTTCTGAGATTCTACTGGTTGTTATAAATCATAAATGTTTTCTATACATTAATGATAATAATGAATAATATATACTCTTTAAACCATAAAATATTCATATATAAGAAATATTTCATAAATGCACATTTTATTTAATCCTTCCCTGGTAATGTTCTACAGTGGCTTAGTCCTAGGACAAAATCCGAAGTTGGTAATGTAGCCAGGATTCTTTATGATCAGATCACACTGTCTTCCTCTTCAGTCTCTTTTCAGGACATCTCACCATCCTCCTCAGTTTTAGGTTTGTTAGAGTCCCTCCTTCATCTTCAGTTATTAGTAAACCCATTTTTTAAATTCCTTTTTTGACACTAGAGCTTTGGAATTTCCTGTGTTTGAAGACTGTCTCCAATTCCATACTGTTTCCCTTCAAAAGGCTAATCCTTCCAGACTATAGATTGCCTTCCCTGGCATGCCATACTTGAAACCTGGTTCAGTATATTACAGTCTTGTAATAATTTAATACATTCATATGACTACATAACAAATTTCTTATCATACGTAACGTACTGCCACCTGAGACAGGGAACCAATCTCTTCGGTTCATCATTTCACCATCAGTGTCTTGCCCAGTACCTGGCATGTAGGAGGCCCTACAATAAGTATTTTCTGATCTGATTGGTGTTGTATGTTTTCAGATTTAAGTACTTATTAGAAACATGTCCAAGGAAACGTTTAGAGGTGTCCTAGAAGTAATCTAATTTTTATACTATTTATCATAAAATATCACTTACAATGTGTTGTCTAAGCTTCTGCTTGTTTACCTTTATAGACAAGGTAAATCACAAACAGCCCATTTCTCTTTCAGACAGAACTGATCGTTAAATATCAATTACTTTTAAATATAATTTTTTCTTTTCAGTATTCCTTTCCTAATGAGAATGTATATTAGACTGTTAACACTTGATTATATTTTCCCTCCTTATGATCACATATATCCAAGGTGATATGTATGAATATAATTAAGATGAATAAATGGCATATCAGTAACCTAGTAAGGAAATTAAGTTATAATCTAATTTGAGTGAGTGATAAGGCCATACTACTGCTTTTAAACTATGGCCTTGATTATCTTCTTCCACAGCCCTTATTATATACAAAAATAATAATGGCTTACATTTATTGAGCATCTCCTATACACCAGGCATGGTTCTAAGTGTTGAGTAGAGTAACTCACAACAATATGCCCATGAGGTAGTTTACTATCATCTTACTATGCATTATTATACAGACAATTGTTTGCTTTATCTGTAAACTTCTTAGAGTGGTAATTAATAAAACTATCATCTATTAGTATCTTAATGAGAATTTGTTTAAATATTGAAGACATGTGAATATTTTGTCAAGGAGAAAATGATTTTAGGATGCAAGGTTTACCTGGCCATGGCAAAGCTAGGAACAGTGCTATTGTGGGCAGGGGCTGAGATTGCATCTCTGATACAGAAGGGCTTTTGAAAAGGAGAATGAGAGAAACAGAAAAAAGAGATGGATAACATAAGGAAACATCACCTGCTTTATTAGCTGAGAGCCATTTCGATTGCCCCAACTTGGTATTTTCTATAATCAGGAAATTAAATATAAGCCCTAGTCTGTCAAAGATACGTACTTCAACAAATCCACAGCCAGAATCCCCAACAATTCATAGATTATTCTTACTTTCAGGTGCTTTGAAGTTTTTCTCTTAGAGAAAACATTTTGATTTCTCACTTATTAAAGGAAAACTAATTTTTCTATTTGCTGTGTAAGTTATATAAGGAATTGTTAATACTAAAAACTGATGGAAAATTGCACTGTGTTCTCCAGAACTCACATCATGTTCAAAAACACAGTTTAGTTCAAGGCACAAATTTAAAATGTGTTCTGAACTATAACCAAATTGCATCTTGAAGATTTAAATAATGGAATAAGTGGCTATTACTTATTTACATGATTATAATATTTAAAATAAATTTAGATTTTATCTCTCTGGGCAAAGAGATAAAGATATTGTTCAATGAAATATTGATATTAAAATTCTACTATTTAAATATTGAGGGACTCTTACAGAGATTTGTGCACCATTACAAATAATTGAATGCTGACAAAATTCCAGTATGCTTTTTGCTTACTTTGACAGGTATTAGATGTTTTGAGGAATAGAGTTTGTGTATTATTTTGGTAATGCTGTGCCATGCTGTTCTTTTCCTCACTAAGTTCCAGAAATTTAGCAACTGAGACCTTTCAAGAGATTTCTTTTTTATATAAATGACATCAATTGTAAGTCTTTCCAGGTTATCTTATATTTTTAAAAATTTTCCCCAAAATACGTGTCTTAGAAAGCAAGTCACATATATCTGTCCTTTTTATATTATCATTTATGAAATAGTTTATAAAAAATATTATTCAAACTTGGATTTCCCAACATGCCAATCCATAGATGGGCATCATATGTTCTATGAATGTTTAAACTACCTAAAAAAATTTTGTGTGAATGTGCTTATAAACATAATTTCTATTTTTTTTTTCCTGGGAAAGAATTCCTAAAGTTCATCCACTTGGCAGAGAGCATCTATAACACACACACACACAAATTAAAAATCATTGCCTATGTCTACAGTCACCATTATCTTCTTTCACAGTATGCTAAAAATAAGAGTTGATATTTATTTGGTACCTACCTTTTACCAAGCATTGTTTTAAATGATTTACATATAATACTCATTTAAAATTACAATTTTATGTAGTAGGTTCTAATTTTATTTCCACTTTATGAATGAGAGGACTGAGTCACAGAGGTTAGGTAAAGTGCTCAAGATCATCCAGCTAGTAAGTGGCAGAGGCAGAGTTTGAACCTGCAACACCTGTTTCCAGAATCTGTGCTGTAATGCATTATAATAAATGATATTTCATTAAACAATCATATGGTTAAGTTATGGGCCAGTAGATTTAATCACTTTGTACATGCTGTCTCATATGATCCTCACAATTACACTATGAATTAAATAAAGTTTATTGTCAACATTTTATAAAAGAGAAAACTAGAGTTTTGATAGTTTAAATAATACATGAACGAGATGCTGTCTATACCACTTGCCTTCTAGATATTGCCCAATGAATGAAAATTTCCCTTTCTTTCTCTCCCTGTAGACATTACATGTAAAAGAAATATAAAGATTTTAAAAAAGAAAGTATGTTCTTTTATTGCAGTGTTTATGTACCATACAGAAAAGTTTAGAAGAGCAATGAGGTTGAGGTAGAGGACAAAGTCTGGCATTACCATTCCTACTCAGGAACTATTTTCACAAAAAGGAACCAATATAGATAGTCAGAAAATAACTTTAAATACATATTACACATGCTTTAATTTAGATAACTACTTGTAACTTTTAAATAAAGTCCCCAAATAAGGAACATTTTGTATACTCTTCTGCTGAGCACCCTTGTCCATGAGTCCAAGATTCTGTAAAAAATTTTTATCCTAGTGCTTTTTCCTTAAATTTATTAACTTTATTTTATTTTACACAGATAACATTCAGTTTGGTAACATTTACTTAAAGTCAACTTTCCTTGGGATTTTAATCAGTTTAGATGTTTGTCAAATTCAAAGATATTAAAGAAAATCTGCAGATGTTAAACTTGTTGATGCTTATCCTTTGCTTTCCTCTGCCCTCCATCTCTTTACCTTAACTGAATCCTGACTTAACCTCAGAAGGCCTCTGCTTACTGGTCTGGAGGTCTACCTGCTCTAGGCCTTCAGGTGCTGATTCTGAAGAGATTACACTCCTGTTACGCTGCTGACTGTACCAGGAGTCCACGTCTCCCATTGACCCATTCTTTTCAATCCTGCTATCTCCTTCCAACTCGTTAGAGTTGCACCCCTCCACACACTCAGCATATCTTTGTCTTCTTCAACCTGTAGCCATTTTAACGTTCTGACTTTGTATTTATGCTGGCAACCTATCTAGACATGGATGGGAATCTCATTGACTGCAATATTTAATACATATCAGCCACTTACCAGGTTCTAACTGAAATCTGGGAGTGAGCTATGACAGACATTGTAATGTGATGGAAGGAACATAGGCATTAGAAGCAGACCATGATATGTTATTTCCTACTTGGACAGCTTCATTCAGTTACTTAGTGTGTTGACGTCTTTTTATCATATCAGTTAAAAGAGATAATACAGAGTTATTGTGAAATAGTACCTGTGATTTTGTAAACTTTAGCTTTGTAGGCAAATTATAATATAAAAGCAACTAAAATAACACTATTCCTGGATCAATGATAATAGAGAGTCCTAAAGCAAGGATTTTGAATAATCCAATTCTTCACATTTAAAATTTATTTAAAATCATTTACAAATTTGAATACTATGGAAATGTTTTCTTAGCCCTTTATTTATTCAAAAAATTTTATTGAGTATCTTTCTATGTGTCAGAATATGCATTTAGAATTATAGCAGATTCGAAATTGTATAAGAAATAATCCCTGTTAGCATTTTGGTGTAAATCCTTGCCGTATTTATAAATATCTATATATTGGCATCTGTAAATTCCATTTCTATGAAGATAAAATCAAATTACACTATTTTTTAAAAAATTTAAGTGAAAATCATAACAATTCCAGACCATTTTCCACTCCTCTCTCACCTTAATTCAGCTCTGGGATGCATTCATGACACAACGTGCAAAAAGAATTAAAAAACAGGCTAAGATGAAGAAGTTTCTAACCTAGTGGAGGAAATATATATTTTTCTCCACTACATATCTAAAATAGAACATCTTCTCCTCTCATTTCTGTCCTCTAATTTTGATGCAATTTTTATCGTATTTTATATTCATCAAACTCACCTATTTTCCACCTATCCTGTTAAAATGAGAGTACCATGAGGACAGGATATAGTCAGTCTTGTTCATGACTGTACTTCTAGGATCTACACAGTAATTGACCCTTAGATGATACTCTAAGTATGTGATTGTATAATAATGGCTTGTGAAGCATCACAAGAATGGAAAAACAAGCACAATATGTACTCACCATTAAATTTGTATTAACTGACCAACATTTAAGTGCACATATAGTAGTAACATTGATGTGGTGTTGGACAGGTGGGAGGGGGGAGGAGGATATGGTTATATTCACACCTAAAGGGTGAAGTACACACCATTTGGGAAATAGACACGCTTGAAGCTCTGACTTGGATGGGGCAAATGCAATATATGCAACCTAAAACCTTTGTGCCCTCATAATATGCTGAAATAAAAAAAATAAAAATAAAATAAATAAACTAAAAAAATTTTAAACAATTGGTCAAATAAGAAGGAAAACAGATACCCCTTTTCATTTCTTTAGAAAATATCCATGTGTCACTCGACCTTTTCTTTCCAGAGTAACTTACGTTAGCCTAGTTAAAACCTTTTGGGTTTGTTCTGATATTTGGTGATAGTTTTAATATGCATAGGTTACTTTCTTCACCTAGATTATACCTGTATTATATTTTTTATTAGGGGCAAGGAGTTACTACTGGTAAGTGTTACATATAAATCTTTAAGACCAGGCACACATTTCATTTCTTATATGTATGGCCATATCCTATGTGGACCATTGTCCTGCTTTTTCTTCCTTAAGGCTTTGTATGGACTTTTTTCCCATTTACTTTTTTTGTATTGGAATGTAAGTGGATTTCATTCTTTTTTTCTCAAAAGTGCCTTATTGTAGCTTATAAAAAATAAAATAATATTTTAGATGAGTAAGAAAGAGGAGGCAACAGGAAAACAAATAGAAATAGGAGTGTGATCAATACACAAAAGCCATGCTATAAAATACCAAGTATAGTATTTGCAAAGTGAGCCACACATTTGCCCCCAAAATGGCTGTCACCACAAAGAGAATAAAATGTTCTTTTATGTTATTTCCTAATTTATTGATAAAAATTAAGAATTTTTTTCCTAAGGAGTATGACTGTTCCTCCTAATAAAACTAGATAGAATTCTCTCCCAGTTATCTTTGGGAAGAATGCCCAATTTAAATCAATGAACAATACCACTCACCACCAGTCCTACCACTGACAATTATTCTTACAATATTTCTCACACACCACAGCCCAATGCCGTACGCAATTTTACCAGAGACCAGTGCTTTTTGGTCCAGGCCTGTATTTTTGTGCTTGTCGGGCTTAATCTGAGGAATTTGTTCTTTTAGAAAACCCTATGCCTTTGACAGTTAGACGGTACTTTCCAGATTTATTCCCTTGGCTATACTTGGAGTGCTGATACATTCATATAATTGAATAAACTTTTGTAATTTTACAGGAAAACCAATTCCTTGGGCTAGAGGTACGGTTTCTCCAGACATGCACTCTGCACTTTGAATGAGAGTGCATTTTCATCACTAGAGGGATCCTTGCAGGAAACCCCAGGACACAACAAAAGATGTAAAGCTAAAATAAAAGTCAATAATCAACTATTTATAAATACATTGATCAAACACCCTAGCAGTGGTTTTTTGGAGTGTATCTAAGTGCTGCCTTAGCCAATTTGTCTTGGAGTTCTTATCTGAGCATAACAGAAAGTATTAATTTCTTTTATTTGAACAAAACTTATGGCTGGGGCAAGATTCTGCATGTTGCCTGAGGGAAGAGACAGAGGACAATAGAGGGGACTTAACCCTAGCAAGATAAATTCAGACATGTCTTTTGGAGAAACTGCATTTTTTCTTTCTTGCCTTAGAGAGCTCTCTTTCCTTGATGGCATTATTCCAATTTTGGGGATGCTTAAGAAAAACACTAACTGGATATAGAAATAAATATTTCATGAGAATGTGAAAAGCAACTGTAGTTTCTTACAGATGATGAATATTATAAGCATTATTTACAGTTAGGTAGGAGGAGTAAGTTCTGGTGATCCATTGTACAGCATGGCAGCTATAATCAATGATAATGAACTATATATTTCAAAACAGCTGAAAGAGAAGATTTTAAATGTTCTCACCATAAAGAAATGACAAATATTTGAGGTCATGCATATGCTACGTACCTTGATTTCATCATTCCACAATATATACATACATAGAAATATCACGTTGTACTCCATAAGTATTTGTATACAATTATTGTTTGTGTATCAAAATAAAATAAAATAAAAATCTGTAACCATACAAATAATTCAATTTTTCATGGCCATAGAACTCTCTGCCTTTATGTTGTTTTGGGTGATGTAGTGGTTCTCCATCAAAGAATTTCCTGTAAACTGGTATTTACAATGAGAACATTGTCCCTCCAGACTTGCTCTGCTGCAGCCGCCACAGAGATTCCCTCAGATGGCAGCAGCTGTGGCATTTCCCAAGCTCTAATGGCTGTCATCTGAGGCCTGCTCTCACATATTTTCTGAACAGGCAGAACTGGTCTTTTCAACGACCCTAATCCTTTTCCCTGTCTTCTTGCCCAGCTGGTGTGCACAACTTTTCTCCCCAGACTTCTCCCACCCAACACACATGTGTGAACACACATTTTTAAGACCATGAGCATTTCTAAACTTCATTCAGATAGACTGGAATTTTTATTAATCTGGAAATTCAAGCATGTGTACCTTATCTACACCCCAAAATCTACTAAAAAATGTTGAGTTCACTAAGAACAAGTTTGTTGGGGCTATCCTCCTATGATTTCAAAGAGAGAAGGATAATAAATATTTTAATTATTTTAATTAAATTTTTCCCCCTGGTTCAAACGATTTAATCACATTGGTGGAAAATAGTCAGTGCAAGTTAGCAACTCGTATTTCCCAATTTTGACATGTGGTGCTTAGACAAAGAGTACTGAGCTAATTGAAAATTGGAATACTGGATTTTCTTTATTTCTTCAATACCCTCTTTATGCCAAAATGTCAATCCAATATAGTGCTTCATACCTAAAAGCAAAGTAAGAATTTACCTAGACTAGCAGCCTAGTTTTCCACTTTTGAAAAATAAATAAATTAGTATAGCCACCATGGAGAACAGTGTGGAGGTTCCTCAAAAAACTAAAAATAGAACTACTTTATGATCAAGCAATCCACCTGATGAATATATATCCAAAAGAAAGGAAATCAGTATATCAAAAAGATATCTGCACTCCCACATTTACTGCAGCATTACTCATGATAGCCAAGATATGGAATCAACTTAAGTGTCCATCAACTGGTAAATGAATAAAGAAAATGTGGTATATATATACAATAGAATATTATTTATCCATAAAAAAGGGTGAAAGCTTGTCATTTGCAACAACATGCATGGAACTGGAGAACATTATGTTAAGTGAAATAAACCAGAACCAGGGAAACAAATATTGCATGTCCTCACTCACATTTAGGAGCTAAAAACTAAAATTGAACTCATAGAGATAGAGAGTAGAATGATAGGTACCAGAGACTGGGAAAGGTAGTGGGAAGGGAAGGAGTAAAAAGAAAGAATGGATATTTGGTGCAAAAATATAGTTATATAGAATCAATAAGATCTAGTATTCAGTAGCACAATAATTGGTAACAATTGTTAACAACAATTTATTTTATATTTTAAAATAACTAAAAGAGTGGAATTGGAATGTTCCTAACACATAGAAATGATAAATGCTGGAGGTGATGGAGACCTCAGTTACCTCATTACACACTGTAGTCCTATACCAAAACATCACATGTACTCCATAAATATGTACAACTATTATGTATCCATAATAATTAAAAATAAAACATTTTTGAAGATTAAAATTATAAATTTAAAAATGAAGTCCAGAAACTGAGTTTATAGAATTCATCTATATACAAAATAAATATGAATGACATTTATTTTACATGATCATATTAATAATGGGATTAAAAAGTACATTTTGCAGAATATAATGCACAACATGCTTTCATATTTATTGTTTCTTATTTGTTCATCAAAGTTCTATCATTCATGAGGAGAGAGAGCCATCTATTTTTAATTACACTTTTTGATGAAATAGCATACAAACATTCCTACTTTCAGTTACATAAGGATAAACAGAACTCATTTGGGTTTTATAGGCATTCTACTATATTTTCAGTTCTTTGCACATTGGGCTAAATGGCAATTGGCCCTTTATTTAGAGAATCTTCATTTTCAGCTGTTGGCACTGCCATCCTTTCAGCTGCTCTTAGCCCCCAGAGCCTGCACATAATAAATAATACAATCTGCTGGAAGCCTCTAAGAGCTTTAAATGTTTCTGCTAATGTGCCTGTGGCATTTTAGACCAGACTTTTAAAACTTTCCTAAAATCTTAGAATTACAAAACATTTATGGGTTTAAAAGGGCATAAATTAATGAGCTGCTTGACTTTCTTTTAAATGAGATGTCCATTTTCCATCTCAATCTCTGAGTAATTATTGCTGAGTAATTATAAATGGTTGGGGCAACTAACCATCTATTTTAAATGACCATACTCTTTACCACACCTGCATTAAGCTTGATCTACGGAATTGCACTATTAGTTTTGGAACCTGTGTAGTAGAGACACAAACCCCAAATGAAAAATCTGTTCTTGTTCAATTCTGAAAGAAGAAAAAGAAAACATCTTGTTTCTCATTCACATGTAGGAATGCTGCCTGCTCACTCTTTCAAATTCTAATCCCTCTGGTAGGTTTATGATAGAGAAGAAGTTAAAACTTCCATAGTGTTTCAAAATTTGGGTAGAAATAGGAAAGAACATAACAAAGTCAAGGTTGCCCTATATTTTCGTCTTAGATTACTCTCTGAGAAAGTCCTAATGAGCAGGGTGGGATGTGTACTATTACTGGGGATGAATACTGCTTTAAGAATATTTTCAATCCTCTGGAAATACATCTAGTTTTACTCTAAGTGCTAAAGAAGAGCTACTTTGCAAAAAGCAAAATAGCTATTATTTGCTATTATTTTTGCATATAATGCAAACCTTTCTAATTCTTAAGGTTTTGCACACTGATATATTTTAAGAAGCTAGGTTTCTGTTCAAAGTGCTAAAATCTTACTTATCCCATGTGGAATATAATAAACAACTCAGTTCAGTTTAAGAATACTGATCAACAGTCTACATTTCCATTAATTATAATTTAACTATTACAAATTGGGGATGAACTTGGTCATTCATAATTTTAAAGCTCTACTAATTTTGCATACTTTGCTATCATTTGAGAAAAGACTGAAATGGGGCCAGTGACATCATTACAGGAAAATAATCAGTTAAAGATAATGAATTCACTGAAGAGAACACTTGAACTTGTAAGTGGCAGAACACCTCAAAGTGTGTCAGTGATACCTCATGACTGTAAGCATGGTGGCTATAAGTGATTCTCCTTATCCTAGTCTTCTATGACAAAAATGCTGTCCTGGCCTTTTTGGCATTTCTTTTTTCTGGTATTTTGACCTCAATATTTGAACCTTTATTATAGACCTGAAATTGCTACACTATCTATTTCTTTGGAAAACCCAACCTCTATCACAAATTTGATGATGCATTAATCAATCTAGGAATTTTTATTATCAATCAAAATTTTAATATTAAGTTCCATCCTACTTATCCATACTATTTGATATTTTCTTTTTGCTTCTCTGCCATTTTATCAAACAAAATATATCTAAAATAAAGCTCTATTAAAACCTATCTAATTTACTTAGTGACAAATATGTGAAAGGGATTACAGTAGATCAAGTAATTCATATTCTTTCCACATGTATTGATATGCTATTTGACTTAATATTTATGTTAACACAAAGCTTCAATTTTATTAACACTTTTTTAATGTATTCTTTATATCAAGAGACTCAGTGATAATTGCTCTGGAATCAAAGATGAATAAAATGTTGCCTAGCCTTTTATTATAGGATGATGTGAAACAAGTTTCTGAATAAATTGTCACAAAATTTATGTGAATTGAGTATATAAATGTTCAAGTGGTTAGAGAACTTTTCTAATATACAAAAAACCAAATAAAGCATAATAAAAAAACAAAAAGAACATATATTTTAAAATGAACATAAGAGGCAGAAACAAAGAGAAAACTTGGATTGTCCTGGATATATGTATATATCTGTGTGTGTGTGTGTGTGTGCGTGTACTGAGTACATGCACAAATATATACATATATATTATATGTACACATATATGTATATATTATATATATACACATGTGTATAAATATTAATATATGTTCTAGCAAGGATTCAAAGTCTTAGCTTTCTTCCAGTTTTAAGTGGAGACAAGAAACTTACAAATTCTGAAGATTAGCTGAAATGTTTAAAAGGGGTAAAATAATGAACACTGGGCCATACCTAGTGAAGAGAAAACCTAAGTCATCTTTGTAGGAATAACTCACAATTTAGACTCTCAAAATTTCAACATGTTATAGTGGCGCAAAGATTGAGCATCAAAAGACTATAAAAATAACCATGGGGATTTTAATTATAATAAAATAGAACTTTTAGAAATATAAGATGTGTTGTTGAAATTAAAAACTAAATGGCTAACTTCTGCTATGAAAGTAGAAAGCTGTAAAAAATGTTGTGCTTGTCCTAAAAAATAAAAGCAAGCCATGTTAATCACATATCTATAGTTATTGTTAGTATTTGTTAATCATCATAGAGGACATAATAAAATATAATTTATAAATAAAATATAAATTCTCTCTAGAGAATCAAAAGAGAAAAGATTGATACATGCTCTCATCCATTATTGGAAAAGAGATGATAAGGTATTTGTTAAGAGTTTAAGGTAAGGAAAATCAGCCTAATTTAAAAAAAATCTTTTATTTAAAATCTTTAAAATCTTAAATCATTTAAAATTTTAAAAATCTTTTATTTAATCTTTTACAATGCATTGACTGGCTGATTAGGGCCAGAGGATCTCCAGACACAGATCAGGACTTCACAACCTTCACAATGCTTGTCCACCAGGCTCAACAGAATGCTGAGATTATATCATAAAAACAGAAGCAGGGAAGAAAAAGTGACAGAAACTCTCTATGGATTCCAAGTTTTCCAATAAGGAAGTGAATGGAGCAGGAATGTGCCTTTTCTGAAGAAAAATATAACTCACTTTAGTCTTTATTGAATTTTTCTATAAATTTATGGCACAAAATAAAAAACTCATAGAATAGCAAGAAAATGTGACACACGTTTTAGAAAGGAAACTGTCAATAAAATTAAACGAAAGAATCCAGATGTTGAAATTACCAGTCACAGACTTTAAAATACTTATGGTAAAATGATAAGGAGTTTAGTAGAATGTCTAAGCAACATAGATTAAAATATAGAACATTGCAGAGGAGATATGTAAACTAACAAAAATATCCTAAAGGAAATAGTTGATATAATAGTACAATAGCAAAAACGATGGGCTCATTAGAAGTCTACTTACAGGTCAATAGAGAATGATAATATTGAAACACCAAAAGAGCTATTAGTTTTAAAAGAGGAGAAAGCAGAAGCAGTTTTTAAAAGAATATAACATGGTTTAACATACTCATCATTAAAGTCTCAGGAGAAAATGAGATACATAAAATATTCTAGGAGATAGCAGCAGAGATATTTCCAAAGTGAGAGAAAGGCATCAACCTATAGATCAGTGAGCATGAGGCAATGTAAGTAACAGAAAAACAAAGCTATATCTAGGTATATTATAATTAAATAAATAAGAATTGTAATAAATAGCAGGTCTTAAAAGAAGAGAAAAAAGACATACACAGATGCAAATTATATGAATAATAACATTTTATTGGAAACAATAAAAGCTAGAAGGAAATAAAATTCAATCATTAAAGTCCTTAAAGGAAGAAAAAATCAATCTGAAATTTTACATCGATCAAAAATATTCTTCAAGAACTAAGGTGGAATAAAAACATTCTCAGACAGATCAAAGCTAAGAGAATTTGTTACCATAAAAGCCTTATAAAAAGAAATGATAAAAGAAGAATTTTTTGGTTGGAAAAAAATGATAAATGATGCAATTTTGCTTCTTCGGGAAGTAGTGAAGAGCACCTTAAAGGTACAGATAAGAGACAGACATTGGTAATATACCTGTGTGTGTGTGTGTGTGTTTATTCCCATACTCTATAAACATATGTGTGTTTGTGTATGTGTACGTATTCCAACAAAATTGAAGTAACAATGATTATATTTACCCTCCCACATTAAATCACTAAAACAGACATAATATATGAAACAAGTTTTAGACAGATGGTGAAGGTCTACAATCACTGAGAGATGGCAAACAAAGATTATGAGTCCCATGATTTTAAAGGCTTATTGCCTGAAAGCAGCTTTGAGGCATAGAAAAGGAGAAATTAAATAACATGTAGTATTTATTGAGTATAAAAGACAGAGATTGTGTTTGGGGACACCAGAGTAGCTGGGACTTGAATTTGTAAGACCAAGTACTAAAAAGAAGAGAACTATTGAGAGAAAAAGAGAGAGAGGGAAAGAGACACAGAGTGAGAGGGAGCTAAAATGGGGTATTTTCAAGTCTGTGCTGAAATCCTAATTTATGAATGTGAAACTGGGTTAAGCACTATTGGAAAGGAATGAGTATTATTTCTGGAGCTTACATAGGTCAGGGAATATTTTGTGTTCCTATGATAAAAACTAGAAAGGATTCAAGTAGAATTGCCTTAGTAGTGGTTCTAATTTAGCCTTAGGCTAATGGCTTCTCTAGCCCTTTCCTACTAAAATTTTAAAACATGTCTCAAAAGGATCCTAGTGATTGCAAGTAACTTAAATACTCACCAGAAAAATAACAACAGCAAGGCTATTTGAAAACAACACTATTTGAAGGAATAAACCAAAATATAGCAACCAATAATGTTAAGTTCACACTATTTAACATCTACACAAAAAATCCAGGCATTAAAGAAAGCAAAAATATGTAAGTCATAACCAATAAACTAAATAAACAGAAACAGAAAAAATGGCAGAGATGAAACTAGTAGGTAAGTTTATTGAAACTATTATAAAATTATAAATGTGCTGTATATACACATGAGAAAATAGAGACAAATATGAACAAGATGAGGAGAGTAATGGTGAATATAAAAAATCCAAACTGATACTTTAGATATGAAAGATATAATATTTGTTTCTTAGTCAGTTTTATGTTGCAGTGAAGGAATGCCTAAGGCTGGGTTATTTACAAAGAAAGAAGGTTTATTTATCTCAGAGATCTTTCCAAACTTGTGGTTGGAAAGTTCAATACTGAGTATCTGGTGAGGGCCTCAGGCTGCTTCCACTCATGGTGAAAGGTGAAGAGAAGCCAGTTTATGCAGATTTCACAAGGTGAGGGAGCAAGCAAGGGGATGCCAGGCTCTTTTTAATAACTAGCTCTTGATGAAACTAAGAGACAGAAAGTCACTCTTTATTGTGAAGACAGCACAATGCTATTCCTGAGAGATTCACACACATGACCCAAACTCCTCTCATTCAACCCCACCTCCAACATTGGGGATCAAATTTCAACATGAGGTTGAGGGGATAAACATCTAAACCCTAGGAATCAAAATGAAAAAATAAATATTTATATTTGACACTTACAATGAAAAATCAGTGAATTTGAAGGCAAAGCATTAGAAACTATACAAAAGAGAAAACACTAAGAAATGTAAAGAATATAGGATCAATCAGTAAGCTGTAGGACAATACCACACAGTCTAGCATACATATACTTTGAGTTTCAGAAGAGAAAACTTTGTTTCCAGGAAAAAAAAAATGGAACAATACCAGAAAATTTTCCAAATCTAAGCAGAAATATATACCTACACTTTAATGAAACTCCAGAAATTCCAAGAAAAATATACCTAAGGAAAACCATGCCAAGGTACATTGTAAGCAAATTGTTATGAACTGATAAATATATTCAGAACAAAAGATTCATTACCTATAGGTAAGTAAACATAAGAACTACAACAGACTTCTCATCACAAACTGTAAACAGGATGCAATGTAAAGATATTTTTCAAATAAAAGAACGTACTGTCAATACAGCTAAACTATTTTTCAAAAGTGAAAGCACAATTTTCAACAATGACAACAGGATAATTTAATGGATAAAAAACAGTATTTACCATGAATAGTGTGTGACAAATATCAATATTCAATATGATGAATTTGGACACTTCATACCACATACAAAAATTAACTCAAAATAGACCATAGACTAAATGCAAATACTAAAAATATAAAACTGTTAGAAGAAAACAGTGAAACAGTGGAATAAATGTAGAGAATAAAAGCATAAGTGAAAGAATTAAAAAAAATAATTTGGAATTTATCAAAATTAAGAACTTTTGCACTTTAAATGAGACCAATAAGAAAGCGAAAGACAATTCAGAAACTGGGAGAAAATATTTAAATTACATATATTAACAAATATTATATATTCAGAATATATTAACCTAGAAATTATAATGAACATATAAATTATGAATTATAAAGAACATATAGAGAACTTTTACAATTCAATAATAAGACAAATATCCTACTTTAAATGGGCAATGCATTTGAATAGTCATTTGTTCAAAAAATAAATGAATGACCAAAAGTCACATGCAAAGATTTCAAGATCATTATTCACTAAGGACATTCAAATCAAATCCACATTAAGATACCACTTCTCACCCATAAGACTGACTATAATCAAAAGATGGACAACCATAAGCATTGGCAAGAAATTAGAGCTCTCATATAGAGCTCTAAAAGATCATAGAGCTGCAATATTGAGTTGGTGAAAGTAAAAAATTGGGTAACAACTTTAAAATACAATGTGAAAGTTTCTGAATATGATAATATGGTTACCATATGGCAAAAAAAAAAATACATTCCTAGGTCTGCCCCCTAAAAATGAAAATAAATGTCCATACAATAAGTGTACATGAATATTTAGCATCATTATTCATAATAGCCAAAATGTGAAAACAATCTGTGAAGGTTATGTGTCATCTTGACTGGGTCAAGGGGTGTTCATATATTTGGTTAAACATTATTCTTGGTGTGCCTGTGAAGTTGTTTCTAGGTGAGATTAATGTTTGAATTGGTAGAATGAGTAAAACAAATTGCCCTCCCCAATGTTGGGAGGCCTCATCCAAGCCTTTGAAGGCCTGAAGTTCTTCAATTTTTGCC
This sequence comes from Cheirogaleus medius, assembly GCA_008086735.1. Classification (NCBI taxonomy): domain Eukaryota; kingdom Metazoa; phylum Chordata; class Mammalia; order Primates; family Cheirogaleidae; genus Cheirogaleus; species Cheirogaleus medius. Next base: position 32,029,488 of record VBSM01003204.1, on the reverse strand, counting down.
TGATGGTCTTGAATTGGGACATGGATCTCCTCCTGCCTTCAGATGCAAATGGGAACTTATGCTATCAGACCTCCTGGTTTTCAGGCTTTAGGATGGTAGATCTTGGGCCTTCTCAGGTTCCACGATTATGTGAGCCAATTCCTTATAATAAACATCTATCTATCTATCAACATAATATTTTTATCTTTTGCCTGAAAACCCTGATTGGTACAGATTTTGCTATCATGGGTGGTTCTAGGGCTACAATCCCCAACCCCCTGGCCCTGGCCCATTACTGGTCTGTGGTCCATTAGGAAATGGCTGAGAAACACCGCCTGAGCTCTGCACCGCATCCTTCCCATCCATGCCACCCTACTCTCCCATCCCGTGGAAAAACTGTCTACCATGAATCCGGTCCCTGGTGCCAAAAAGTTAGTGACTGCTATTTAGAGTAGCAGTATTTTAAGGATAAGTTTCGTGAATTTGTTCTGAGGTTTCTGGAATGGCTCTCTAATCTGATCTGATTTAAAAATGCTTATGACTATTTCAGGCAATAGAGAACACTGATATCCCATGGTGTGATCTGGCAATAGAGATATGCAAAATATCTCAACTGAATACTCCTATTCAACTACATGTAAGTAGCAAGGAGCTGGGGTAACTGTGAATATAATACTTTTGAATATTTTTGGAAAACTAATGAATATAATGAGGTTGCCTCATTGTTCTTAATGTCAATGGACAAATTGGTGCAAGAAAATGATGAACTCAAGTGCCAAATAAATGGTCTAAGAGTTTCTATATGTGGCTTGAAGGAGACCTTTATCTTCTATAGCTGCAGGGCTGAGATTGCTGAAATTCAAATACATAATATCACTGTATCCTGGCTAAATTACAATGAAAATTGAACTCTCAGCTTCACAGAATGTCTGTTGTTAAAGTGAGGGCATTGACTGGGAAAGAATGGGATCTTGTAAATTATGATGAAGATGTGAGAAAATCCTGATGAGAATGGGGACATTGAGACCCTAAATTTTCATAAGTCTTCTTTGCTAATGGTAGAAGCCTTCCAATTCACAATAAAAGCAGCCTCCTCACCCCCAGGGGAAGCAGCTTCTCTACCCTAGTGGTAGCACACTCCCCCTGTAGTAGCAGCTTCTCTAATCCCAGTCCGTGGTGGTGCCCTCTCCACCTGCATCTGAAGGGATTAGTCCTGCATTGCCTAAGGACAATTTAGTGTCCTCCCCAAGGCAGTTGCCATGTAGGACAATGCTGATTCTCCTCAGGACCCACCCTTACTATGCCTTTTTGCTTGTAGGCCTACAACTTGGCTTAAGTGCCAGCATGTCCCTAAAGGTGAGATACAAAGTATGAACCATGAGGAGGTGCACTACGCTTCAAAAAAACTACTGAGTTTTCCAATTTGTACTGGCAGAAATTCTGGGAGCATGTGTGGGAATGAATATTAAGGGTGTGAGATAATTGTGAAAGAAACATAAAGTTAGATTAGGCTGAATTTATTGATACAGGCTCACTAAGCAGAGATTCTGAATTTAATGTTGCAGCTCATGATGGTAGGAAGTGCTCTAACAATTTGGTTGGTTCTCTGAAACAGATCAGAAGGTGGCCCACAGTGAGCAAATTGGAAATGACAGAGCTACCTTGGTTTAATGTAGAGGAAGAGATTCAGAAGCTTAGGAGATTGGAATGTTAGGGTGGATTTGTCAGTCAAGACTTATTCACCCACTTTGGGAGAGTCTCTAAAACATCTACTTTTCACCACTAGTAAGATAAATATGTTTGTAAGAGGAGGCTCAGCTGACTTAAAGAGCTCCGTGATCACTCTTCTCTATAGGCTGTAACTTAAATTGGGCATATCAGCCACTGAGTTCTGAAACCTATTGCAATGAGAGTAATTAGATCCCAGATGGACAGGAGCCACTGAGCCACCAAAGGCAAGATGAGGGTGGTTATTGTAATGTATAGCAAGGTAAAAGCAGCAATCAGAATAGTCAGACTTGTTCAGACTTACGGCATTGGCTAGTTGATCACAATGTTCCTAGAAGTGAAACAGGAAGCCTATTAAATTGTTATTTGATCTGTATAAGTATTTTTAGGTCAAATGAAAAAAAGTCTAACCTGAAGCATAAAACAGAAGGTACTGACTCCTCAATTAATTCTAAAACTTTAGCCAGTTTACAGGCTCAGAACCCCTTGAAGGAAGGGGAGGTTTAATCCCCTTGATAAAGGACCCTGGTAAACTACCAAACTATTATACTTTTAATATTTCTCCCAGCATTATTCAAGGGTACCTATGGCTTTTTACAAGGGTAACTGTGAATTGGGGAAATTGAAATAATCAGATCTTTTTTGGAATTACTGGACACTGGCTATGAGCTGACATTAAGTTCTGGAGACCCAAAAAATCACTGTGGTCCATCAGCCAAAGTAAGCACTTGTGGAGGTTAGGTGACCATTGAAATTTAACTGAGATCTGTCTCACATTGGGCCTAGTGGGTCTCCAAACATACCCTTTCCCCAGTCCTGGAATGCATAATTGAAATAGATATACTCAGGAGCTGGCAGAATCCCCACATTTGTTTTCTGACCTGTGGAATGAGAGCTATAATGTTGGAAAAGTCCAAGCAGAAGCCACTAGAACTGCCTCTGCCTAGGAAAATAGTGAACCAAAAGCAATATCACATATCTGGAGGGATTGTAGAGATTATTTCCACCATCAAGGATTTGAAGGATGCAGGAGTGATGATTTCCATTATAGTCACATTCAACTTGCCTATTTAGCCTGTACAGAAGACAAATGGACCTTGGAGAATGACAGTGGGTCATAGTAAGCTTAACCAGGTGGTGATTACAATTACAGTTGCTGCACCAAATGTGGTTTTAATGCTTGAACAAATTAACATATCCCTGGTACCTTGTTTGTAGCTGTTATTAATCTAGAAAATGACTCTTTTCCTAAACATCCCCACTTTATTCCCTCCTCCACATTATACTTCCCATTATTTGGTAACCATCATTCTACTCTTTATCTCCATGACATCAATTGTTTTTAATATTTAGCTCTTACATATGAGTGAGAACATGTGAGATTTGTCTTTGTATGCTTGGGTTATTTCACTTATTAATACCATTGTTCTCAAGTTCCATCCATGTTGTTGCAAATGACAGGATTTCTTTCTATTTTGTAGCTATGTATTAATAATCTCCATTGTGTGTGTGTACCACAATTCCTTTATCCACTCATTAATTGATGAAAATTTAGGTGGAGTCCAAATCTTGGCTATTGTGAATGTGCTTCAATAAACATGGGAGTGTACATACCTTTTCAATATATTGAATTCCTCTCCTTTGGATATATGCCAAACAGTGGGATTGATGAGTATTTTCATAGTTCTATTTTTAGTTTTAATTTTTTGAGGAACCTCCATACTATTCTCCATAGTGGTTTCACTAATTTACATTCCCACCAATAGTATAGGAGGGTTGCCCTCTCTTCACATTCTTGCCAGCGTTCATTATTGACTTTTGGATAAAAGCCATTTTAACTGGGTTGAGATAATATCTCATTGTAGTTTTGGTTTGCATATCTCTGATGACTAAAATGTTGAGTATTTTTTCATATACCTGTTGGCCATCAGTAGATCTTCTTTTGAGAAATATCTATTCAGATCCTTTGCTCATTTTTTAATCAAATTATTTGGTTTTTTCCTGTTGAGTTGTTGTAGGTCCTTGTACAGTTTAGTTGCTAATCCCTGGTCAGGTGGGTAGATTGCAAATATCTTTTCCCATTTTGTGGGTAGTCTTCTCAATTTTTTAATTGTTTACTTTTCCATGAAGGAGCTTTTCCCCATTTGCACCAATTTTGCTTTGGTTGCCTGTGCTTTGGGGGTAGTCCTCAAGAAGTTCTTGCCCAGACCAATGTCCTGAAGCATTTCCCCAATGTTTTCTTTTAGTAGTTTTATAGTTTAAGGTATTAGATTTAAGTTTTAATCCATTTTGATATTATTTTTGTATTTGCTAAGAGATAAGTGTATAGTTTCATTCTTCTGCATAGGGATATCTAGTTTTCCCAGCATCATTTATTGAAGAGACTGTCCTTTCCACACTGTATGTTCTTTGCCTGTTTGCTGAAGATAAGTCACTACAGATGTATGGATTTATTTCTGGCTCCTCTTTTATGTTCTAGTAGTCTATGTGCCTGTTTTTATGCTATTACCATGCTGTTTTGGGTAGTATAGCTGTGTAGTATAATTTGATATCAGGTACCGTGATTCCTCCAGTTTTCATCTTTTTGCTCAGGATGGCTTTGGCTACTCTGGGTCTTTTGTGGTTTCATGTAAATTTTAGATTTATTTTATCTATTTTTGTGAAGAATGTCATTGATATTTTGATGGGGAATGCACTGAATCTGTCAATTGATTTGGGTAGTATGGACATTTTAACAATGTTAATTCTTCCAATCCATGAGCATGGAATATATTTCCTTCCCTTTCTTTTCTTTTTTCTTCTTCAGTTTCTTTCATCAAAGTATTATAGTTTCCATTATAGAGATTTTAATTTATTTAATTAAATTTATTACTAGGTATTTTATTTTATTTGTAGCTATGGTAAATGGTATTACTTTCTTAGTTTCTCTTTCTGATTATTTACTCTTTGCATATAGACGTGCTAGTAATTTTTGTATATTGATTTTGTATCCTGCAATTTTAGTGAATTTATCAGTTCTAATAATTTTATTTTTTGTATGGAGTCTAGGTTTCTCTAGATATAAGATTATATTGTCTGCAAACAAGGACAATTTTACTTGTTCCTTTCCAATTTGGATGCCCTTTATGTCTTTCTCTTGTCTGATTGCTCTAGCTAGAACTTTCAGTACTATGTTGAATAAGAGTGGTGAAAGTGAGCATTATTGTATTGTTCCAGAACTTAGAGGAAAGGCTTTCAATTTTTCCCCATTCAGTATGATACTATAATAGCTATGGATCTGTCATAAATGGCTTTTATTGTATTGAGGTAAATGCCTTCTATACCCAGTGTTTTCAAAGTTTTTATCATGAAGGAATGTTGAATTTCATCAAGTGCTTTTGGGGCATCAATTGAAATGATCATATGGTTTTTGTCCTTTGTTCTGTTGACATTATGTATCACATTAATTGATTTGTGTGTGTTGAACCATTTTTGTGTCCCTGGGATGAATCCCATTTGATCACAATAAATTATATTTTTAATGTGTTATTGACTTAATTTTTTTAGCATTTTGTTGAGGATTTTTATATCTATGTTCATCTGAGATATTGGCCTATAGTTTTCTTTTTTTGTTTTGTCTTTGTCTGGTTTTGGTATCAGGGTGATACAGGCCTTGCAGAACGAATGTGGGAATACTCCCTACTCCTTGATTTTTTGGAATAGTTTCAGTAGAATTAGTATTAATTTTTCCTTGAATACTTGGTAGAATTCAGCAGTGAAGCCATTTGAGTACTGGGCTTTTCTTTGATGGGAGTAGTCTATAATCATCCTTCAGATTTCTGCAGTATCAATTGTAATGTCTCCTTTTTCCTCTCTGATTTTGTTGATTTGGGTCTTTTCTCTTTTTTTCTTAGTCTGACTAAAGTTTTGTCAATTTGGTTTATCTTTTCAAAAACCAACATTTCATTTCCTTAATGTTTTGTATTTTTTTTTTGTTCTACTAATTTTGGGTTTGGTTTGCTCTTGTTTTTCTAGTTCATTGAGATGCATTTTGGGGTTGTTTATTTGAAGTTTTATACTTTTTTATGTAGATACTTATTACTATAAACTTTCCTCTTATTATTTCTTTTTCTATATCCCATAGGTTTTTATATATGTTTTTCTAATTCTTTCATGAATAGTTTCAATAGCATCATTTAGTATCATTTTAGGAACCCCACAAAGAATATGTTGCTTACCATGGAATACTACTCGCCTAGAAAAACCAGAGGTGAACTAGCACCTCTTATGTTATCCTGGATAGAGCCTGAGCCCATTCTTTGAAGCGAGGTATCACAAGAGTGGAAAAACAAGCACCACATTTACTTGCCATCAGATTGGTACTAACTGATCAACACTAAGGTGCACACATGATAGTAATATTCACTGGGTGCTATTCAGGTGGGAAGGGGGTAGTCAGGATGGGTAAACTAACAAATAATGAATGAAGAGCACACTGTATGGGAGATGGGCACACTTGTAGCCCTGGCTTGGGCAAGGCAAAGGCATTATATGTAACCAAAAAGTTTGTACCCCCATAATATTCTGAAATAAAAAATAGATAAACAAACAAACAAATAAATAAACAAAATGCAGATCTTTGGAATTCTAAAGTTCCATAAGTGTGAGAGCCAATGATCTAAGTTCAGGTCTAAATGTGGATGGTGTATACATATACACACACACACACTGTCTCTCTCTCTCATACAGAACAAATATCCCTTATTGTTTCTCTGTTTATCTGGGGTTGCCTGACTAAATCACAATGCAAATATCCAACAATTGATGAATGGATAAGCAAAATTTGTTATTTCCTGCAATGAAATACATTTGGCAATAAAAACAAATGAAGAAATGATACATTCTTCAATATATATAAATTTAAAAAATGTTATTTTAAGTGAAAGAAACTAGATGCAAAAATTACTCATTGTGTTTATATGAAATGTTCAAATGAGACAAAATTATAAAGACAGAAACTAAATTAGCAATTGTTATCATGGGAAGAAAATGGGGAGTAGCTTCTAATGGACAAGAGATTTCATTGTGGGTTGATAGAAATCTTTTAAGATCACATTGTGGTGATGCTGATACAATTCAATAAAAATACTGAAAATAATTGAATTGTACATATGAAATACTAATATGTAAATTGTATCTCAATAAAGCTCTTTAAAAATATTTAAATCCAGCAGGGTGTGGTGGCTCATGCCTGTAATTCTAGTACTCTGGGAGGTTGAGGCAAGATGATTGCTTAAGCTCAGGAGTTCAAGACCACCTTGAGCAAGAGTCAGACCTGTCTCTACTAAAGTTAGAAAAATTAGCTGGGCATCATAGTGCACTCTCAGGAGGAGGAGGTAGAAGGATCGCTTAAATTCAGGAGTTTGAGGTTACACTGAGCTATGATGATGCTACTGCACTCTACCTGGGCCAACAAAGTGAGAATCTGTCTCAAAAAAGTAAATAATGAGAGAAAAATGAAGAATTTATCAGAAAATTAAAAATGGCAAGAAACATTAAAGGAAGTTATTCAGGAAAAAGAAAAATCATACCAGAAAATTTCAGAAGGAAATTTGAATCCACACAAAAGAATGAAAAGACTCAGAAATGATCAATATGTGGGTATATATAAAATATTTTTCATTCATTTTAAAATCTCCTTAAAAAGTAATTTATTGTTTAAACAAAAACAATAAAAGTTCATAACATATGTATAATAAAAACATAAAAGCAATAGCTTAAACATGGGGGGGACGATGGAGGAACAAGGTTTGAAGTTTTATGTGAAGTGGTATCATATTATATTATCTGGAGGTAGATTGTGATAAGTTAAAGATATATGCTTTAACACCTAGAGCCTCACTATCCAATATGGAAGCCATGATATGCATGTAACTACTGAGCACTTGAAATGTGGTGTGACTAAGGAACTAAACTTTTAATCTTATTTTATTTTATTTTAAATTTATAAAATAAAGCAATGTAAAATAATTTCTGTTAAATACAACTCTGTTGCATCATGAAAAATAATATTAAATTGTAGTATATATGTTGGAAACATGCATTATTTTCAATACTCCACACAAACACATCATCAGTATAGTCTGAGTCAAAGGTTGATTATTTGAATTATTTTTATTTTATATGCACCAATGTATCATTGTAAAGACTTAATATAAATATTTATTGTGTTACAATAATATCATTGGAAATTGTAATTTGCTATTAACATTACATAATTATTATTTTATTTATAATATGAATGAAATTATTTTGCCAGCTTAAAAATATATGGACAAATTTTAAAATGTGAAAGAAAAGCATACTACTGTTGCAAGACTAAGAATAGATGCAAAAAAGAATTACTACAAATGGGAAATGAAACCAAAAGAGACTGAAAGTTAAGAATGTTGTGAATTTCTCTAGGAGATTCCAAATGGAAAAAGTACAAGTATTTCTTTAGCTGTAGATGATTTGGGCAATGCAATACATGCTGTGCAATTAATGCTAACAGGAAACTTTTGCATTGAAAGATTTATAACTCATAAAGAATTGTTCTCATTTTACAGTCTAAAAAATTGAATTTGTGGTGGAATTATCTTTTTGACTTTTATTTCTGTTAAAGAAAAATTTGAGCTAAATATGAAAGAATTAGTTTTTGTCATGACAGATGGTGCTCCAGGTATATTAGGTCAAAACTACAAAAAATGATTAGAATATTAAAACAAGGGACTGATGTTTCCTATATTGCTTTATTTTACTGTATTATACTTATTGAAAATATTTGTTCATGGTTTCTGAAGCAGACTTATTAAATTGTCATGGATGTGAAAATTGTAGTCTATATGACAGATGCCATGAATCATTAACAGTTTGTAGAATTTGCAGAAGAAATAAAAGACAATAAATTTAATAATCTTGTATTCTTTGCCAATTCATTCTAGTTCAACATAGAATTTTTTAAAAAAGATTTACTGTAAAGTTAATTCCAATTGCAGATTTTCTTGAAACCAAAAGAATACCTGCCAAATATTTAATAATCAAAGACAAAAATGGCAGTGTAATTTATGTTTTCTTATAGATATCACACTGAATACCAATGAGCTCAACTCAAAGCACAAGGAAAAAAAAGCTTATTTGTTACCCAAATAGACAGACACAAAATGTATGTTATAATTGAAACTTTTCAAAATAGAAATGATTTATAATTTTACACATTTTCTAACATAAATCCACATGCAGGCTATTTTAGCTGTGATTTACAGTGTTATACACATATGCATTTGGTGCAAAATCTACAAAAATCAAAAAAATACTCTATGAGTAAAAATAGATTTACAGTTGCATAGTTTCTTTTTGATATACATGGCTGAATATGATGTTAACAGTACTGAGTTGGCACAATAGTTAGTGAATTTGCTTAACTTGTACATATATTTGTAAACAATTGTAATTTCTTTAAAGTCAAATCAATTCTTATAAAAATAGATGAACTAGTTTTGTCTATATGGGTGTGAATGTTAAAAGAAAATATTTTTTATATTTCATTTAGTTATTAGAAAATATTTAAGTATGTTTAGAAAATTTTGTTACATTAATATACGTTTTAAACAGTAAATTCTATGAAGTAGAAATAAAGACCAAATATCCCCAGTTATAATTTTGCATTCAAATGAAGATGCACTATAAGTATAAAATCTCTACCAGATATCAAAAGTTTAGTATGAAAAATGTAAAGTATCTTACTAAGAATTTTATATAGACTAAATAATTATAAGTATATTAAAATAATTTGAAATGATAATCTTTTGTATAAATTAGTTACATAAAATATATCAATAAAATTAAATTCACCACTTTCTTTTTACTGTTTTTAATGTGAATACCAGAAACTTAGAATTATCTATAAGGATCACATTACCTTTCTACTGAAAATGACTTCTGTAGAGCAACTACTGTAAAAAAGGACAAAGATTTAGAGTAAAAGGCAATAATGGACATAAAATTGAGTCAATAAAATATTCAAATAATGCAAAAGAATTCAGGGAAAGAAGAAAAAGAGAGACTAATAGACTTAACAATTAAAGGTCTTCAATAAAGGAATTTCAAAAGCCTGACTTTTGGAGGATTTCTGTTCTCTGGCAACAAAAAAGAAAAAAAAAGAATAGAAAAAACTTAATATATGCAACAGTGGTTCAGAAGACCTTGAATATTATATAATGAAGGAAAGTGACTCTTAAGAGATAGGAAACAAAAAATTGAGGCTCTATTGTTGTCCCAGCTTAGTGTCTACCAAGAGTTTCCATGGCACAACACAGGATGGGGAACACAGGAGACTATACAGGTTGAGAAGATGGATATTGGTGTCCAGAGAGACCAAGGCAGCTAGAATTTACAGATGTAGTAACAAATAGCAGAGAGCTGCACAGAGAGAATACAACAGTCTGCAGGGTTTCTCTTCAGTATTCAGCTGAGTACTGATTAGAAAATATCTGTGAAGAAATTACTCATGTCTTTAAAAAGAACCAACCTACAGAATAAGAAGGTATAATATAAGGTACTCATAGAGCACTGGGGATAGTGTCTTTTCCTAACAGTCAAACCAGAACATCTCATTGCTCATGGAACATTTGGTGGCATATCTACAAGGTCTTGCATCAAAAGTGAGAAATAATTAGTCCTAGCCTAAACAAGATTCTGTTTCATCTAAAAAAAAAACATAAAAGAAAGCAAAAAACAAACAAACAAAACAAAACAAAACCATTTCCAAGTAATTTAGTGGCGTTCCAGAACAAAATTGAAGTCTATTAATAGGAATACAAAAAATAACTAGAACTCAAAAAGATAAAATTAACAAAGGCTGACATGCAATAAAAATATACCAGGCATACAAAGAAGCAGGAATGTATGACCAATAATAGAATATTGAATAAATCAAAACTAACCATAATTGACAAGTATGTCAAAATTATCAAACAATGATGTCTAGTTTTTACAACTGCATTTCAGATGTTAACTTAATTACACAGAGAGATATTTGAAAAGAAAGCTAATTAAAATCGTAAAGGCAATGACTACAATGTCTGAAATTCAAAATGCATTAGATGATATTAATGACAGATTAGATATTACAGAAGAAAAGATTAGTTAGCTTGAAGGCATAGCAATAAAGCACTATCTAAAATAAAACAAGATAACAGCAAATGTTTAAAAAAATAAAAATTGTATCAGTGAGCCATGAAGGAGATTTCAGTGAGCATGAAGCTGTAATATGGGGTAATGGAAGTTGCCAAATGAGAGAGGGGCAGAAAACAATAACTGAATAATGGCTAAAAATTTCCAAAATTTGATTATATTAATAATTATAGATCCACAGTTCCAAGGAGCTCAAACTTAAGCACCTGAAAGATGAAGAAAATTACACACATAAAATTGTAATACAGTTCCTCAAAAGCAATGATGAAAAAATATTAAAAACAGGAAGAGAAATAAAAAAACATGTTCAGAGAAATGAACTTCAGAATGACAATAGATTTCTCATAAGAAACAATGCAAGCAAAAATACATTTGAGAAAAATCTAAAAGTACTTGAAAAATAGTCACCTTAGAATTCTATAACCAGTGAAAATATATTAAATTCCATGGTGAAATAATGATTTGTTTTGAGACATAAAACATCTGAAATCACCAGAAGATGAGCCCTACCAAAATGTTAAATGAGTTCCTTTATGAAGAAAATAAAACCAGGTGTAAATATAGATCTACAAAAGTGAAATAAAAAAGTTATGTTGGTGACTGTATGGATAGATAGGCAAGATTTCTATATACACTAATCCGTCTGTATCTGTGGATTCTGTATCCATGGATTCAATTAACCATGGATCAAAAATATTTAATTACAAAAGCAGCATCTTTATTGAGCATGTATAGACTTTTTTTCCTTATTATTATTCTCTAAACAATATAGCATAACAACTATTTATGTAGCATTTATATTATATCAGGTTTTGCTAGTAACCTAGAGATAATTAAAAATTAAAAATACAGGGGAGAATATGTGTGGGTTATATATAAATACTATACCATTTTATATAAGGGACTCGAACATCCTTGGATTTTGGTATCCATAGGCCTCCTGGATCCAATCCTACATAGATACTAAGGGACAACTATGCTTAAGTAACTTTTTAAAAGAAAATTCACGATTTCCATAAATATAGTAACAATGTAGTGTGTGTTTATAACATATATAAACCTAAAATATTTGACACCAAAGGCAAATAAATGTCAGGAGGAAAGAAATGGAAATGTGATATTATAAGACTCTTAATAAACTACACTTGATTAAAATGAAAACATCTCCTCTGTGAAAGACAATATCAAGAGAATGAGAAAGTAAATTGCAGACTGAGAGAAAACACTTGCAAAGGACACATCTGGTAAAGGTTATTTTCCAAAACGTAAAAAAAAACTCTTAAAACTCAAGAAGAAAATATGGACAACCTGATTAAAAAATACTTGAATAGTCACTGTCCCAAGAAGATACACAGATAGCAAGTAAGCATATGAAAACATATTCAACATCAGATGTTATTTAGTAATTACATATTAAAACAACAATATGATACAATTACACACTTATTAGAATGACTAGAGTCCAAAAAGCTGCCAACGTCAAATGTGGGTGAGGATGAGGAGCAACAGGAACTCTTGTTAATTGGTGGTGGACATCTAGAATGGTATAGCCACTTTGTAAGACAGTTTGGTAGTTTCTTATAAAACTAAACATATCTTACCATATAATATACAAATAACACTCCTTAGTATTTACTCAAATGAATTAAAACCCTACGTTGACACAAAAACCTGCACATAGATATTTACAGCATCTTTATTCCAAGAATTGACAAAATTTGGAGGCAATCAAGATATATTTCAGTAGGTAAGTGGATAAACTGTGATATTCCAGAAAATGGAATATTATACAGTGCTAAAAATGTGCTATGAAGCCATAAAATATATGAAGAAGAAACTCAAATGCATATTAATAAGTGAAAGAAGCTAATTTGAAAAGGCTAGAAACTGTATGATTCCAACTCTATGACATTTTGGAAAAGGCAAAACTATTGAGAAAATAAAAACATCTGTAGTTGCCAGGTGTTTGGGGTAGGGAAGGAAAAATAGGCAGAGCGTAGAGGAATTTTAGGAAAGTGAGATTATTTCTGTATGATACCTCAATTGTAAATATATATCATTATACATTTGTCAAAACCCATAGAATGTGAACAGCTTAATATAAACTTTGGACTTTGGGTAACAATAGTGTGTCAATGTAGGTTCGGGTTCATCAACTGCAACAAATGTACCGTTGTGGTACATGATATCAACAGTGGGGGAAGTTGTTCTTCAGAGAGAATGAGGAATAATGGAATTTCCCATACATTTTGTTGTGAACCTAAAACTGCTATAAAAGTAAAGTTTATTGATTTAAAGAAAGAGAGGATGGAACAAGAGCAGGAAGGAAACAAAGAATGGATTGAACAAGTAGAAAATAAAGCAAAGTGATAGATTTAAACCCAAATATATCACTAATTCCACTAATGTAAATTGTTAAACACCCCGAATTAAAAGGCATAGATTGTCAGATTGGATAATAACCTAGGATATGACTATATACTATATGCTGACTATAAGAAAAATGTTTTATAAATACATATAAATGTATATGTATATATAAAAAAGACACAAATAGGTTAAAAGTTAAAGGAAGAAAAAAGATATACCATGTGATTACTAATCAATGTAAATCAGGAATGACTATACCTATATCAGACAAAGTAGATTTCAGAGCAAATAATATCTCCTGAGATAAAGAATGCATTGTCATAATCATAATGAACATAACAAACTTAAATATTTTGCTACTTAAAATTATGAAGTAAAGAGTGATAGAATTTTAAGGAGAAATAGACAAACCCACAATTATAGTTCAAAAATTAATAGAATAAGTAGATAGAAAATTGCTAAAGAATAGATGAAGTACAACATCGACCAACTTGCCCTAACTGATGTTTGTTGAATATCCCACTATCAACAACATAAAACACATTTTTTAAATGCACATGGAAAATTTACCATAATGACCATATTTCAGACCATAAAACACTTCTAAAAATGAGGACACCAAAATGCCAAAAGTTAAATACTATCTAAATTAAATATGAAATAACTATATTTTTAAAGCAAAACAGTGTCTGTGATAAAACTCATTGTTAGGTATAATATTAATGAAAAGTTTGATTCATAAGGGAAATACTTTAGAACTTTAAGTGTACTTAATAAAATAGCTTCAAAATAAATAAAGCAAAATTTGAGAGAAATATAAACCAATAGGAAAGATCTATTACATAGTACATGATTGAGCACCAGTAACATGGAACCAACTATTTCCTTCTCAAGCATATAAGATAAATTTACAAAAATTACATTTACTAAGCCATGACAAATGGCTTTACTGAGTTATAATTTCATATATTAAATTCAGTAATTTTAAGGATAAATTAAACAATTTTTAGAAAATTTACAGAGTTGTGCAATTATCAGCACAATTTAATTTTAGAATAATTCTATCACTGCAAAAAGAAACTGAGGGCCTACTTGTCTACTTCTCTAGTATCTAATTGTCACAACACATGTAAGATGTTGCCTATTAGGAAATCTCATTAGAGATTTACTGTCCATGTTTTTCTCTGGGGATGGGCATATAGGTTTCCTGTCTATAACATGTATGAAAAGTCCAGACTACCTGAAGGAAAGCAAGTATTCAGCATTAAGCATATTGTTTGTACAAACCATTCACATTAAGCCACCACTATCATTTAGGGAATGGTGGGAATACTCCTAAAATCTATTCCCATACATTAGCCAAGAGCATGCCTTTCTAAGGATAGCAATCTCAGGCTTGCTTTTGTTAGGTCTATTCTGCAGAATAATCCATTTTGAACTAATTTTTTTGTGCATGTTGTGAGGCAAGATTCTAAATTAATCTCTTTACAAGTAGATATCTAACTATTTCAGAATCATTTGTTGAAAAAACTATTTTACCTACTGAATTGCTTTAGCATCTTTGACAAAATAATTTGACCATGAATTTAAGGACTTACTTCTGGAGTCCAATTTTAGACCATTGAGAGATGTTTTTATACTTATGCCAGTATCACACTTAATTACTACATTGTAGTAAGTTTTAAAATTGGATAGTATGATTTATCCAATTTTATTTTCTTTATCAAGATTTTTTGGGGGTATTTGTGGTTCTTTGAATTTTCATATGAATTTTGGATCAGTTTGATAAATTTTTCCAAAAACCCCAGTTAAGATTTTGATAAAAATTTTGCTGAATTATTTTCATGGATAGAGCTGGAACCCATTCTATTAAGTGAAGTATCCCAAGAATGGGAAAACAAGCACTGCATGTACTCACCAGCAAATTGGTATTAACTGATCAACACCTAAGTGAACATATAGGAATAACATTTATCGGGTGTTGGACAGGTGGGAGAGGGGAGGAGGGGATGGGTATATACATACATAATGAGTGAGATGTGCACCGTCTGGGGGATGGTCATGCTTGAAGCTCTGACTAGAGGGGGGAGGGGGTATGGGCTATATATATAACCTTAACATTTGTACCCCCATTGCTGGAGCCAGCCGGCGACGTGCGGCACCTGGAGTTTGGGGGTGAGGATGAGAAATAAAGAGACAAACAAAGATGGGAACGGGAGGACGGAGTCTGTGATGACTGCCGTGCCACGTTTATTTTCAGGCTGAATTTATACAAGTAAAATCAAAGGAATAGATGCAATATAGCAACTGCCTAGTGTTTACTTCAAAATAGCTAAAAGCCAGAAAGTCCTTGTTT
>VBSM01003204.1:31949093-32013742 GCA_008086735.1 Cheirogaleus medius | reverse complement strand
TGGGCAGCAGCCGTACCCCAACTCTCCCGTGTCCGGGACAGCTTCCGACACCCCATAATATGCTGAAATAAAAAAAAATAAAGCAGGAAAAAAAATGAATAACAAAAATTTTGCTGAATCAATATATAAATTTGTGGACAATTGACATCTCTCCCAAAACATCACCTCTTTTAGGCCATGGATATATCTCTCCACTTATTTAATATTTCATAATTTATTTCAGCAGTGTTTTATAGGCTTTCATGTTCAGCTCTTAAAGTTCTTCTGTTAAATGTATTCCTAAATACTTCATTATTTTGGTGTAATTGAAATACTTTTATTTGTGTTTTGTTCATTGTTAGTATATAGAAATGTATTTTGTAAAATTGATCTTGTGCCCTGAGATGTTATTAGCCTTGTGGATTCTATAAAATTTTCCATACACAAAATCATATTGTCTGTTAATAAAAAGTTTTTTATTCCTTATTTTATAAACAAAATGCCTTCTATTTTACTTTATTCCTTTATTACCTTGCTAGAACATCCAGCAAACAGTTAAATAGAAGAGGTGATGATAGTGGTCATGCTTGCCCTGTCCCTGATCTTAGGGGAGGAACATTCTGTCTTTCACCATTAAATATGATGGTTGCTGTAAGTGGTTATTTTTTTTATTACTATTGTTGCCCTTTGTCAGGTTGACAAAGTTCCTTTTATTCTTAGTATGTCAATATTATAATGAAGAGTGTCGTATTTGTCAAAGGCTTTTACTATGTCTGTTGAGATGGCCATGTGGTTTTTGTCTTTTATTCTATTAATAAAGTGTATATATTAATTGATTTTCAGATACTTCCAATTGCTTTTGGGACATAGAACAAAATTCATCAGTTGATCAACAGAGTTCTACTTGGGCTAGCCTCCACAGGTCTATCCAGTCATACACAGTTACTCTTACTCTATTCTTCTCTGTTCTTCAGCCATATTGGCCTTCCATAGGCCAAGAATAGCCTTTCCCCTTCCCAACACAGGATCTTTTTTACACTTTTCTTTCTTGCTAAATGGTACTTCCCATCACCCCACCACATCTGCTAGTTAAACTAAATTTGTCCTTCAGATCTTTTCGTAATCATCTTTAATGGAGGGAAGTCACTTTCTCCATTGTAAGCTCTCAATGCCTCATATTGCTTTATCATAGAATTTGGCTCCACTTGTAATTATACAATTTACAAGTAATTAATTCAAATAAAAACTTTGCTATTACCCCATATTGTATCACCAATATCCACTGAAGTACCAAGAACGTGTTGGGTATTGAGTCAACATGGTAGAAGGTATAAAAACATGAGTTGTGGACCAAGAAGGGAAAGGGTCTTTCAGCAATGTTTTGAGGTATCTGATAAGTTCAAAGGTTTCTGATGTTATAGCATATTCTGGAAACTTCAAGTGGTTTCACATGTCTGACTCATTAAGTTTAGGCTGGACGGTTACCAGAAATGAGGCTATATTTATAGACAAGTATGCCTTAATGAAACTATGTTATAGTAAGTAACTTTATTTTATTGTAGTTATTTCCAATTATCCAAGTGGGGATATGTGAGTAATTACTATTTCCTCTCTTTCAAATCTCACACTAAACTATTTAGCAGTCTTTCAAACTTATTCTTTCCTTTGCAGTGCCATTTCAAATGTAGTATACATTTGCATTATTATAATAGCATTCTGCTGTCATTTCAAAATTTATTTATTTATTTTTACCTTTAGATCCTTCTAAACACCAATCCCTGTGGCATAAGTAAAGTCAGAGAGATAAAAAGGGCAGACCACTTTGAGAAAAAACTAAGAAATTAGCAGGATTTGATTATAGAGTCAGCAGGATGCAATGGAAAGTGTGAGGCTTGACAGAGATCCAAATGACCTTGTCCTGCTAAGAAGATTTTATGCATCATAAAAACTGTAGGGGGAAAGTTGAAACATTTTTTAGGCAAAATGGCTGTAGTACAAATATTTAATGTTCAGGAAGAGAACTTTTCCAACAGTATAAATGATTAATTTGAAATAGTAAAAATTACAGTCAGAGAAGCCAGAGGGAATTATTTCAATTTGCCTCAGTTTCCTCATTTTTCCTGAATTAATGTATGTGGAAATCTTTAAACAGAGTCTGATGGCCAGGAAAGCTTTGTAAGTATTATCTATTCATATTCTTGTGAATATCACTAAAGTATATTGTAAAGCATACATGGTTTTTCCCTCAACAATTATCATAATGCATTATAAGGATTGAGAAGCCATTTAGTGTCTATAAGCACTTTAGCTGCAATTCAAAATTCCATAAAAAAATGTTTTTTTTATCATTGATTCGATGGCCAATTTGACCTAAACTGATTTTAGGCTATTTCTAGTCTGTATTTACTCAACTCAGTATGAGTAATCACGTTTCATTATAGGAACATAAATTTTTAAATAAAAGGTACTATACCATCCCGGAGGTGTCAGGTAATGTATGATATATGCAAATTTACCTAAAATAATGCTGAATTCCAAAATATATTAATAAGAGGATTGGCTTTGATGATTGCTCTCAGTTGGTCCTTGTCAATTTCTGATGGCCAGTCACTGCTCTCTTCATCTTCAAGTTTCTCCTCTTGTTTGCAAAACTTTTTGAGCCACCACAGCACTGTATGTTCATTAGCAATTCTTGGACCAAATGCATTGTTGATGTTGTGAGTTGTCTCCGCTGGTTTATGACCCATTTTGAACTCAAAGAAGAAAATTCCTTGAATTTGCTTTTTGTCTAACATCATTTTCATAGTCTAAAATAAAATAAACAGCAAGTAATAAATCATTAGCCAAAAAAGTAGAAATGAACATTAAAATGATGTATAACATAACCACATTTATTTAAGAATGTATTCCAATATCAGATGGCAAATTTCAATAATGCTAAACTACTATTACTTTTGCACCAACACAATATTAAGCTCTAAGGATGGATAAGGATTTGTGAGACTAGTAGATTCTCAATAAATACCTGTGAACTAACTTGAAACATGAATTAAGGGTAATGTCATAGATAAACTATTATCAAAGGAAAACTTTCCTCTTTTACAGATGAGGAAAGGGATTTAAGGGGAGATATTATTTGCTCAAGATCAATCATTTAGTGTGTAAATTCATGACTCTCAGCTTAAATCTATCTGACATCAAAATCCATACTCTTAGCCAATACATTTTATAGCCTGAGCTCTATACCAGCATCTCAAGAAGCTTCAATACTTTTAGAATATTAGAGTTTAGTTCTTTGTTTACAATACTTTATCTTAAAAAATACATACACTAATTCTATATATTTTTGGTAGTTTGAGATATAGTTATTCTTCAATTTTACCTGGTACTAAAACTAATATTATCTAATGTAAAATATTTTAATTCAATCAATCTAATGTTCAAATATTTATAAAATGTATGTTTTAAAGATTTTACTGAACCAAATATATCAGACCACACTAGGAAATGCAACCCTTGTGGAAATAAATAATGTATGCTAATCATCCTCTTTTGTATTTCTCACAGATGGTGTCACAATATCTGTCAAATTAAACTCATGGTTGTGTTTTTATTTTTAATTATGTACATAAACTATACCTTAAGGAAAATAGTCATTTGCTTTTTGTTATTTTTCCTTATATTCTATAATATAATACCTGGAATACATAAAATATCATCTTTAGCATAAAAATTCCAAGTTTAGCACCAAAAAAACAAAAGACTCATTAAATAAATCAGCAATATAGTCCTGTAAGCTTTGCTACATTTTGAGTTTCAATGGAAGGCTTTTGGATGACATCTTTGAACATGAAGTGATTTAATTAGAAAGTCAATAAACATAGTTCCTGAATTCTATAAAATGCATGCAAGTAAATGCTGATATGTTTATCAGTGCCAATGATCCATTCTAAAGAGAAAAAAAAAGTGGATATTTAACAGATTTCTAATTTTTCATTCCTGAGATCATTCTAATTTAATGTATAATAAAATATACCTATGTTACCTCTTATATAATTATGAAATATTACATTGCATATTATTAGAAGAATATTTTGGTGTCTCTGAAATAGTAAGATTATAATACCACTATGATATTTCTTTAACTTTTTTATTATATTTTATACAATTCCTCTGTGTTCACTTCCCAGAATCTAAGAAGCATTGTTTGTGACAATTTCCCTCTGTGAGGGTCTGTTTAATTATTTTTTAGAATGTACTTGTCTCCATTTTTAAAAAGGACACCATATTGACTTCAAGTCATATCTCTAATCGTACCTTTCATAGCCAACATTCACAGTTGAGTTGTATATTATCACTCTTCTCCATTTCTTGTCATAAATCCAACACATTCTTCAATTTCCATCAGATTTCTAACACCTGCTTTCTTTCTAAAGTATGGGCAATGACTGACTCCATATTACTAAATACTAAATACAAATGGCATGACTCGATTCTTAGTCCACATATATTTTATTATATTTGAAGAGATTGAGGTCTCACTATGTTGCCCACACTGGCTTTGAACTCCTGGGCTCAAATGATTCCTCCTGCCTCAGTCTTTAGAGTATATGAGACTACAGGTATGAGCCACTACGCCCTGTTTCTTAGTCTATATATTTTTGTTTGTGTTTATCTATTAAATTTTTTATTTCAAAATATTAAAGAGGTACAAATTTATTTGTTACATAGATATCTTGTATAAATAATGCTTCAGGCAGGGCTTTTACATCTGTCCATCACAGGAATAATGTTTATTGTATCTGATAGATAAGTTATTACCCCAAACCCCTTCTTGGTTCCCAACATCCTTTACATCTTTTGTGCCTGTGTGTACCCATAGGTTAGCTCCCACTTATTAGTGAAAACATGTGGTGTTTGGTTTTCCATTCCTGAGAAACTTAACTTAGAATAATGATCTCCATTTGAAGTCTAGTCAACTGTCAATACTTTTGATTACTCCTTCTTTCATTAAATCACTGTCTCTTCTTGGAATCAACCTTAAGCTCCTAACTATCCTCTTACCTGAGATTTATTCACCCAAATAGTTTTGGCTTTTTCATCACATCTTCCCTAACATTTAAATTATGAAGTTTTTAGTACTCTTTCTTCCCTCTATGATTTCATCCACTCTAATGTCTTCGACATCATTTATCACTTCCTAAACCATACCTCTAGTCTAGATTTGTCTCCTCAGTTACAAATCTGTATGTTCCACTGATTACTTGTCATCTTTGTTTATATGCTGTATGAATGTCTCAACCTGAAAATTTCAAACTCAAACTCACCTTACCTTCCCTCTGCAAAGATGTGCCTGATCCATTAACTTGGCCATTACTCATTTTTTTCCAAACTGAAACATGGTCCTCATCTTTTATTTTTAATTTTTTAAATTGACAAATAAAAACTATGTGTATTTATGTTATTCAATGATGTTTTGAAGTATATATATATATATAGTGAAAAGCCTTTAAAAAGCTAATTAATATATGCATTACCTCATATTCTCATCATTGTTTTGTGATGAGAATACTTAAAACCTACTTTCTTAGATTGTGAAATACAATGTATCATCTTATTTCTCTCTCTTCTGTCTGTTTCCTACAGACCTAATGTGTGAATATATATTGACTCTGACTACTGTTTATACTGTGGTGAAATATGAATAACATTAAGTTTACCCATTTAATCCATTAAAAGTGTACACCTGAGTGGCATTGAGGACATTCACTGCAACTCTGACTATTATACAGTTACAAAATGTTTTCATCACCCCAAATAGAAACCCATATACAATAAGTAGTCACTCCGCAACACCCCCTCCACTAAGTCCCTGGGTACTATTAATATGCTTTCTATCTCTTGAATTTGCCTGTTCTGGATATTTTATATAAATGAAATTATACAATATGTGGCCTTATGTATCCAGCATCACTTTGCATATGTGTTCAAAGTTCATCAGTGTAGTAGCATGTACCCACCCTTCATTATTTTTATGGAAGAATAATATTCCATTGTGGTATAGCTTAAATACACAGTGATTCTAAAGTCTACAGTAGTGTACAGTAATGTCCTAGGCCTTCAGATTCATTTACCAGTCACTCACTGACTCATCTAGAACAACTTCCAGTCTTGCAAGCTCCATTTATGGTAAATGCCCTAAACAGGTATACCATTTTTATTTGTTTATTTTTTACTGTATCTTTTCTATGTTTAGATTCTCCTGATACACAAATACTTACCATTGTGTTACAATTATCTATAGTATTCAGTAAGTAACATGCTATACAGGTTTGTGGCCTAGGAACAATAGGCTATCCCATATAGGTAAGGTGTGTAGTAGGCTATACCATCTAGGTTTATGTAAGTCTACTCTGTGATGTTCACACAATGATGACATTGCCCAATGATGTATTTCTCAGGATGCGTCCCCCTTGTTAAGCGACCCATGACTGTAGTTATTTTCTTAGCTTCAAGTCAACTCAATGTTGTCTTCTGTAGGGATGACCACTGTTACAATCCATGTCCTTTTTGGATTGGCAACATCTGCAACACTGTTAACCTTAACAGAAATGTAAGCTCTTTGATAGCAACCTAGACTTGCTGAATCACTAGCTCTGGGGAATTGATGGGATAGTCTAATAGAAAGATCTAATTGTGAGTCCTGAGATTCTACATTTTAACCCAATCTCAGGTAAGTCCAATTGCTATTCATTATAATAAAATTTAAATAGCAAGAATAGCACATTCTTTAAATTATTTAGTAAATCTAATCTTTGACTTGAAGCATCAAATAAATCTTTATTTTTGCTGACTGATATTTTAAGAAAACCATCATTTTTCTTCTCACAATTCAGGTGGAGATTAAAAAGTATTCCTTCCAGTGACATATTGGCAAAAGTATATTATGTGGGTTAGGAATATTTGGTTTTCTGTGGGTGAAAAATTTAAAAAAGATTTAACCCCTCTATCATAATAGCCTCATATGAATTGAGTTATTACCCTCTGCTCTTTTTTAATGTAATAAAAAAACTCTTCTATTGAAACAACCTATTGAAATTAAGCAAAAGTTTAAGAAGAATTGGCTTGTCAAGAGTGGTACTTACTAAAGTAGTATTGATATTTGTCAATCAAAGCACTGAGGTAAAATCTCTTAGGAAAGAAATCGGATTCATTTTATTTGACTGGTTTCTGAAGGGGAAATAAATTTTAAGAAGAGTCTAGGTAATCCTATGAGAAGAGCTTTAAGTCAGAGTTGACAGGGATGGATCATCAAAACCCAATGGTAAAAATTTTACAAAGTTATATTTTTTAATATATATATAACATATATATATTTATGTATGCATTTATGCAGGTATCTTTATAGATACATCTATAAAGATATCTATAAAGACATAAAAATAAATATATCTATATATAACCATATATAATTATCTTTATATATATTTAATATATCTTTATATGTGTGTATATATATTTAAATAATAAAAAGGACAGAAGTCACTTTAGAAAAGAGTTTTTAAAAGGCCAAGGAAAAGATGTAGAGGAAGAAGACCATGCTATTAATTAATTTATTAGCTGTTGACTACTGGGCAAATCCTTTAATCACTCTAGGTTTCATCGTAAAGTGAGACTGATAAACCCTACTCACCTCATATGATTGTCTTATGAATTGAATCAAGTAACAGATGATAACATGTTTTGTAGCATTCTATTATGTAAAAATATAAGTGACTATCATTCATTTATTAACCAATTCTTGAAATAAATATTAAACTCATAATATGTGCCAGGTGTAGCACCATTATCATCATCACCAGCAGCATCTGGGATCTTTGCATGCAGTGGGGCCAACTGACATACCAAAGCAATATCTTTGAGGTAGTAAGAATTTGATTATCTGCGATTACTATTGCCTGTGCTCAAAATTTGGCATTACTTCAAAGAAGGTTTAACAAAATGCTTTAAAATTGAGTAAGCTGGGTAATGTGAACTAGAATATATTTGCCTTTTAAATGGATTTCCAGCCTTAGATATTGGGGAAACTTGAATATTCTATGCATTATTTTAGAGCTAGACTTAGACTCTGGGTAACTTTTACAAATTAAATTACTGATGTGTTAAATTTGTTCAAGAAAGAGTTTCTGAATCCTCCCATTCTTCTTTCTCTCTCTAAATTACATCTTAATCATTCACTGCATTTCTCCCCAGGTATGATACAGAACATATCTGAAAACCAAGAAGTCAAATGTTATCACCTAATGATTTTGCAAAATATATTAGTATGTCAAGGCCCCAATTTGTGTCCATGCTAGAAAAATCCTGCTATGAATAGTTTAGTCTGGAAGCAAACTCATTTATATAAACTGAGACTCTCTCCCCATCCCCTAAACAAAACCAAAACCAAGGAAAGAATGAGTAAAATTAAGTGAAGAAAGGTGAGTAGTTGAAAACTCTGGGTAATTTTGAGTATTCCTTACTACAGCATAATTGAACTCAATTGATTATTAGAGTGAGAAGGTGATAATTAAAGGGCAAATAAAAGCTAAGTGAGTGCTGCTCTACAGCACTCTTGGGACATTGAGAGTAAGGCACATTGGGAATATCACTGGGGTTATTGGAGAAGGCATTGGCAGATATAGTGGCAGGATTAGCATTGATGGATGCAGCAATTGTGGTCGTAGTTGGCAATGGCAAGGGTACCAGCTGTGATGTCTCATTGCCTTCAATGTTAGGTATCACAACCAAAGATTAACACTGTTGATTATTGCTACTGTGGTATTCTCAGTGTTCTGTGTAGATAGCAACCCTGGTCACACAGCTCACCATTTTGGAGATAGTAATGGTTAGAGATATTCCTGAAGCAACAGAGAAGAAAAATAGATACCACCTGGTATTCAAGGCATTTAGTTAATCCTCAGATCTCTCATAAAGCATCCCTTTGTGATTACTAGAATAATTTAGGAGAACCATGAGGCAGATCAGATTTTGAGTAGGGAGGATGGGAGAGTATCATTGAAATGTTATTTTATGGCTGTTATTTTATTTCCTAACTAGTGAGACTGGAAAACCAATGGTCACATTTATTTTATTATGATTTGGTTAATCAAAACACAACTTAAGCTATGTTCCATTATATGGTAAGCAACATGTATTTTAAGCCTACTACAATGTTCTTTACTCTTTTTGGTAATAAGATTATGAATTACCATTATTGAGCACATGGTATGTTCTAGCTAATTCACTTAGGTCAAATCTTCATAACTGAAGGCTTCATTTGTTGGTTATTTCAACTCTCTAGCATTAATAATCTCCCTTCTTTACATGCATCACTCTAAATAGCATACCATAGGATCTATCACTAAGGACATTATTAAAACATTCCCATCTCTTGTTGATTATGTCAAGACCATTGATGGCTTCATACTGTCAGATCCACATGAAATATTTTTGTCTTTGCTGGATGCAATCAAGACATGAGGACTGAGTATCTAAAATAAATGAGACTATAGTAGTTTGCAGGAAGATGACTATCCAAATAAAAGTTTCTGACTTTAAAAAGTCCATAGAGTCTCAGTCAAATAGTCCAACTCTAGAAAACTATGTTATGGGCTTTGTAAGTACAAAATATGTACAATAGAAAGGCATTGGATGGTTTTAGGAAGAAGAGTGACATGACCAGGATTAAATCTTATGTTTACTGCTCTGACTGCTTTACAGAAAATGCACTTAAGATTGTAGGGACTAGATGGGCAGGGAAGGAGAAGGCTGCAAAGGATTAATAGAAAGACAAATTATCAGGCTCTGTAGGAGACACTGGTACTTTGGTCTAGGATAGCAGTAGTAGAAATGGGAAGAAGTGGATATATTTAATATAAATTTTGGTGATATAATATATATATTACATGGAAAATATTTCATTTCAAACAGAGGTGCTGTGTAATATCTACTGGAATAATTTAATCAATGCTGCTTTTGAGATTTAGATACTCCTTTTTTTTTTGAACCTGGAAATAGCAGGCATTTAATAAATGTAGAAGAGAGAAGATGGCTGACCAGAGACTTCAGCTGCTCGATCCTCTTAGAAAGAAGGAAAAGTTTTAGATTAAAAAAAAAAAAGATCAGGTGTAATTCTGAAATTCTGAGTGAAAAGTAAAATAATCTACCAGACATTCCATGGGAAGAAGTTGTGGAGCAGAACAAGAAGAAACAAGATATTGGCAGAGATCAAAGCTTGAGAGGCTTAGAGCCCAGCAGAAAGTGTAGGTAGGAGTTTTGTTTATCCTTCCCTCACACCTCTGGAAATCTGCAGGCCCCTGAACTGCTGGAGAGCCAAAAGCTGCTGTTGCCAGTGAACAGGGAGCTTCTTGATGACAAAGCACCAGGCTGCCAGCCCCCTTGGGGTCATTTCCCATCACCACAGACTTGAGTCAAGACAGCGGGCACAATATTGCTTTTCCACCTGAATGCCTTTTGTCCTCCCCCAGAGAGCTTCAGCCCCTTTTTGCTTTATTGTCCCCACATAAATATTTACTAACTCTGGCCCAGAGTGTGGGACCTACAGGGGCTGGTAGGACCTAAGGGATCTGTATGACTCCAGAGCCTGGACATTGTGGGTGGGCTGCCTTCTGGAGAGAGGGACAGAGATGACCAGAGTGCCAGCTCTCCTACATTCAGACTATTTTTTCTTCCCCACCCTCCCCTACCCTTTTCCCACCTACTGCTACCAAGAAGGACAATTGAGCTGAGACTTTGAGATGTGGCTGCTTCCTCTCTTTTTGTTTGCCTGCCACACCAAGGCTTCCACAGAGAGTG
This sequence comes from Cheirogaleus medius, assembly GCA_008086735.1. NCBI lineage: Eukaryota > Metazoa > Chordata > Mammalia > Primates > Cheirogaleidae > Cheirogaleus > Cheirogaleus medius. The sequence goes on along the minus strand of VBSM01003204.1, from coordinate 32,002,906 downwards.
GGGCTCACATCTTTCCTCTTAAAGACCTAAAGCAGACCAAAGGGTACTCAAACAGCAGCTCCCTGCCTCCCTGCACTCCCTGGTGCTACTCACCTGGCTGTTCTAGCCGAGTAGGGTATACCCTGAAGCAGAGGGACATCAAACCTGCAGGAGCACTCCATTGGCAACTTGGTATCGGCACACTTCTCCCTGGCAAGGTCAGGGATTGACCTTGGGGGACCTGGGAGAGGCCTGCAGGCCAGCTCTTGTACCCTCAGGACTTGATCCTGTTGCTTGGGAGAATAGAGGGGAGATTTGTGAACTAATCTTAGGAGGCAAGGGAGCCCACATTGGCAAAACTGAAAGGAAAGTGCAGAGTGGGTCCCAGCCATAACACACTCACAGAGCACCCCTTCCCCCAGAGGAAATCTGTACTCTCAGCCTGAAGAATGATCTTAGACCAGAAAGCTCCTAGCCTGCAGTACTATTGTTGGTAAGCTCAGCTAATTTGAGTTCCTGCCTGTGAAAAGACACCAAAAGGAGACCTTGGGGCAGGGGAAGGGAAAGAAGATTGAAACTCACTTCTGACAGCCAGACTGTAAATCTCAGATCATCCCTCCCCCACAAACAGACCTTTTGGTTTGGTGGGGTCATTTTAGCCCCTCCATGTTAGCTTTTCCCAGTGGTCTAGGAGCTGACTATCAAACACTGCTGAGACAGCTCTTGTGCCTGCCTTTATGGAGCCTGAATTCAGGCTCACTTGATCCAGCTCCATACTGCCTTGTTTCTTCAACTGCCTCTGCTGTGGTGGAGAATAAGAAGTCCCCTGGGAGGTCCTGGGCCTGGCTCACCACCTGGGGCATTTGAATGCTTCTTCTGAGGGGCTAGAGTTGGTCACAGGTCCAAGAAAAAACAGCTGCAGGTGGCTCTTTCCAGCAAGCATTACCTAATGCAGGGAAAACATGTACAGCCCTTTACAGGATTTATTGACTCAATAATATACGACATGGCTGGTTCTTAGCCACAAGCACAGCTTACTGTCTCAGAGATCAAACTGTGTATCCCAATGTAATTCAAAGTGTTAAGCTCTTAAGAAGATCACAGGGCTGGGGAAAGAGAAATGATTTTAAAGACCACCATTTTCCCTCGTCAACAAAAATAGAGAGTCTGCCCACAAACAGAGCACACAGCTACTATAGCCTACAAATAACTGGCAGCTGGAAAGTTTACCAAACTAAAGATATATATAATGCATACAGGACCTATACCCCTATCAAAGCACCCACAAGCAAAGCTAAAGGTTCTTACACAACATATGCTACAGACACATCCTTAAGAGTGAGGGTGTAAAAAATGGCCTTATCTAAACAAAAGACAATACAAAAATAAGAAGTTACAGCTGCTCCAGATGAGAGGGTATCAGTGCAAGAACCCCAGATGTATGAAAAATCAGAGCAAAAGGACACCCCAAAGGGGCATACCAGCTCTCCAGCAATGATTCTCAAACAAACTGAAAATATTGAAATGACAGGTAAAGAATTCCAAATATGCATTTTAAGGAAGCTCAACAAAATTCAAGAGAAAATGGAAAACCAAATCAAAGAAATCAGAAAAACAATTCAGGAAGTGAATGAAAAATTTACCAAAAAGATAGACATATTAAAAACAAAACAAAACAAATAGAAGTTCTGAAAATGAAAGATCCATTTAAAGAAGTACAAAACAAGGTAGAAAGCTTGAAGAATAGACTAGACTGGAAAGAAGAAAGAATTTCAGGGCTTGAATAAACCCTCTTTTGAATAAACCCAGTCAGTCAAAAATAAAGAACAAAGAATCAAGAGGAACAAAGAAAGCCTATGAGAAATATGGCAGTATGTAAAATGGACAAACATGATAATCATAGACATCCATGAGGGTGAAGGAGAAAAAGCACAAGGTCTGGAAAAGCTATTTGTGGGAATAATTGAGATAAACATCCCTGGTCTGGTTAGAGGTTAGACATCCAGATATAAGAAGCTCAATGAGCACCTGGGAGATTCATTGCAAAGAGGGAATAACCAAGACACATAGTCATCAGACTGGCCAAAGTCAACATGAAGGAGGAACTTCTGTGAGCCATGAGGTGAAAACATCAAGTAACTTACAGAGGAAAACCAATCCGGCTAACTACAGACTTCTCAGCAGAGATCTTAAAAACCAGAAGGGATTAGGGCCCCATCTTCAGTATTCTTAAACAGAACAACTGCCAGCCTAGAATTTTGTATCCTGCAAAACTAAGTTTCATTTATGAATGAGAAATAAATACTTTTCCAAACATGCAAAAACCAAGGGAATTTGACACACCCAGAACTGCCCTGCAGGAAATACTCAGAACTGCATTGTACATGAATCAGCACAATAGATACCCACCAGTGTAAAATCACCCAAAAGCTAAGCTCACTGCTCATATAAAACAATAAAAAAAGAGGGAAAACAAAGCTATAAGGTCCTATCCAGCATGATGAAGTGAATGGCATGCCACATATCAATCCTATCACTCAGTATTCATGGTCTGAATGTCTCACTCAAGAGACATAGGTTGACTGCATGGAGGAAAAAATACAACCCAAGTATCTGTTTCTAGAAAACACATCTAACCCACAAGGGCTCACACAGACTTAAGGTAAAGGGATGGGAGAAAGTATTCCATGCAAATATAAAACAAAAGAGAGCAGGTGTAGCCATTCTTGTATCAGATAAAACTGACTTTAACATTGGTAAAGAAAGACAAAGATGGTCATTAATTAATGGTAAAGGAATCAAATGAAAAAGAAGACATAAAAATCCTAAATATAGATAAACCTAACATAAAAGCTTCCAGATTCTACCAGATCTAAGCAAATTCTACTAGATTTAAACAAAGGATAAACAGCAGCATCATAATTGCCAGGGACTTCAACACCCCACTGACAGAACTGGACAGTTCATCAAACCAGAAAATAAATAAAGAGACATTGGATTTAAATTGAAGTCTAGAACAAGTATGCTTAACAGATATTTACAGAGCATTTTACCCAAAAACTACTGAATATACATATTTCTCATCAGCACATGGAGCATTCATCAATATTGATCATATCTTAGGCCATAAAACATGTCTCAACAAATTAAAAAAAATGAAGTCATACCATGTATCTTCTCAGACAATACTGGAATAAAACTAGAAATCAATTACAAGAGAAACACTCAAATCTACACAAAGTCATGGAAATTAAACAACCTGCTGCTTCATGATTATTGGTTCAATAATGAAATTCAGAAGGATATCAAAAGATTATTTGAACTGAGTGAAAAAAGGGGAAAAAGATATAAAAATCAATGGGATTCAGCAGAAGAAGTTCTAAGGGGAAAATTCATAACTTTCAATGCCTACATCAAAAAGATAGAAATATCACAATAAACAACATAATGATGCATCTCAAGGAACTAGAAAAGAAAGAACACAATAAATCCAAAGCCAGCAGAAGAAAAGAAACAGCAAATGTCAGAGCAGAACTAAATGAAATGGAAAACAAAAAACAACACAAAGCCTCAAGAAAACAAAAAATTGGCTGTTTGAAAAGAGAAACAAAACCAATAGACCTCTTGAGAGGTTAACCAGGAATAGAAGAGAAAGAACACAAATATTTTCAATCACAAATAAAAAAAAGGAGATATAATACAACAAAAGGAGGTATAATAATACCACAGAAATACAAAATACCATCTGTAAATACTACAAAAATCTCTAGCAGTAGATGAAATGGACAATTTCCTGTAAACACACAACCTCTGAAGACCCAATCAGGAAGATACAGAACTCTTGAACAGAAAATAACAAGCAGCAAGATCGAAACAGTAACAAAAAATCTTCCAAGAAAAAAAAGCCCCAGGCCAGATGGATTCACAGTCGAATTCTCCACACCTACCAAAAAAAAAAAAAAAGCTGGTATCTATACTGCAGTAATTATTTCATAACATGGAGAAGGAGGGAATCCTCCCAACTCATTCTATGAAGTCACCTTAATAGCAAAGCCAGGAAAGTACACAACAACAAGAAGAAAACTATGGACTAGTATCCCATATGAATATAGATGCAAAAATCCTGAATAAAATACTAGCAAACCAAATTGAACAGCACATCAAAAAAATAATCCACCATAACCAAGTGGGGTTTGATCTTGGGGATGTAGGGATGGTTCAATGTATGTAAATTAATAAATGTGTCTCACCACATAAAGAAAAGCAAAAACAAAACACCACATCATCATCTCAATAAATGCAGAAAAAGCATTCAGCAAAAGTTAGTACCCTTTCATAATAAAAACCTCAAACAAAGTAGGCATAAAAGTAACATATCTAAAAATTATAAAAGCCATATATAACAAACCCACAGTCAACATCATACTGAATAGAGAAAGTTGAAAGCATTCCCCCTAAAAACTGGAACAAGACAAGGGTCCCCACGCTCACCACTTGTATTCAATATATTACTAGAATCCTTTGCCAGAGCAGCCAGAGAAGAGAGAAAAAAAGGGTATCTGCATTGGGAAAGAGGAGGTCAAACTATGGCTTTTCATTGTCTATATGATCTATTTGGAAAATCCTAAAGACTCCATCAAGAGACTCTTGTAATTGATAAATAAATTCAGCAAAGTCTCAGGTTACAAAATCAATGTACATAAATCAATACCATTTCTAATACCACATGTTCTCTCTAATAATTTGAAACTAATTGATAGGCACACATGGGCACAGAAAGAAGTAAAAAGAATAGGCTATCAATAAAGGGGGAGGGGAGAGGAGATGAAGGGTAAAGACCCATCTACCAGGTACAATAGACACTATTTGGGTGATGGGCACACTTACAGCCTTGACTAAAGCATTGTAAAAGCTATTCATGTAACAAAAGCATTTGCACTCTCTTAATATAAAATAAATAAATGAATAAGTAAAAGAAGGAAATAAATAAATTAGAAAATAAACTGTGCTGGTATCAATGGAACGCCAAGTAGCCATTTAAAATGACAATGATTATCATTATCATTCTAACGATTATCTAACAATTACCATTATTTAGAATTGTATTTTTGACATTGGGCCAAATACAAAAAGTTACTAATTAGTGTGGATAGTATGATCACATGTATGTAAACTTATAAAATTTATATATGTAGTCACAGAATTTCTGGAAATCCACTAAAATATTAATAATGATGTTAAAAATGTTGAATGTTTGAATGGATGGATGAATAAGTGGATAGATGAATGGATAAATGGATGGATGAATATAAGTGTGCATGCATCAGAGAATTAGACTCATTGAACAGATGGAAGCCTATATAATTTTCTACATTAAATATTCTATTGCTTTTTAACACATATAGCACTAGATAAACATGAACATTTGTTTGCTGGATATTTCTTTTTAAACTATTGTAGAAGATTTTTTAACAAGTTTTTCAGGTCTCACATAAAGGCCCTTGGGAAACCTTGTAAATTAAGAAAGAAAAATCACCTGGAAAAAAGTACTCATGTTTACTTCTTAAACAAATGCAGCTAAATACTCTTTAGAGGAATAAGCAAGCTATTCAGCTCTTTCAAATTAATTTTTAACTTTATATGCATTATACTTAAGGTCATTCCTATCAAAAATCAGAATATCAAGTACTCCTCTATAAATTCATTCATACATGAAATAATTACTCTAGGTAGATATTATTAATATTCCTCCCTCTTTCTGCCAAAAAACAGTGTGCTATCTTTTGTATGAGTTTGCTTCAATATTTGTGAAAATTAAAATAGTGATGCATTTTAAATAGACAGTTTTGATTTGCATAAAATACAAGTTTGCACAAGCTCTTGAGACTACTTCTCAGAGTACTTAATGCTGAGTATATTTCCTTGCTCATTTTACATGCAGTAGTAAACTGCATCTGGGTAAATGTATTTTATTAACAGCACTTCCCCATAACCCCTGCCTAAATCTGCTGATTTACTGATGGCTTCCTTTTACTTCTGCTATGATTTCATTGCTTGCACACCTTCTTTCTTACTGTTCCTCTTTGGATGAAACACTATTGTGTGGGTGAGTGAGGAACCAGAGAGTAGAAGGAAAGGATTTTTTAGTCAATTTTCAGCATCTACTTCAAAGTGACTAGGGTGGGGTTGGGAGCTGGTGAGGGAGAAAAGAAAAAGAGAGAGAAGATCAATGGTAGAAATAACTATAGATAGGTGGACAAATAGATATATAGATATATAAATACAGATAGTATCTCCTATCGCTTGTTAAGAATTGTCATTGGCCTAGATATTTAGGTATTTAGGCAATATACAACATAATGCCTAAGGTTGCACATCGTGAGGAATGTACTTTCTGTGACTATTTCTTGTTCCAAATTGTTTTCCTGTCAATCATGTTGCTTTTAATAATTTTTCCTCTCTACCTCCCTTTCTTTTTACCCTCCCTTTTTCATCTCTCTCTATCCTTATTTATTTATCTATCTTAACTCACATTTTTTCTTGTCCCTAGTGTAGGCAGTATGTCTTTAGTTTTACATTTGAAAAACTCAGAAAATACTCTGAGTTTTTATTACATATTATACATGCTTGTATTTTTACTGTACTCAAATATTATCTCATAAGAACAGAGTTCAGCATGACTCTTAGAAATTGCGATGTGGCAAGTGTCTACCAATCCAATACAGGTTCTCATTATTGTTCACCTGAACTATTTTGAAAATACTTTAACTGGGCTTATAAGGTCCAATCTTTCCTCCATCACCTATTTTTTATTCACATTATACCAATTATATATTTTATATATATTGCTTTGCTAAGGAGTCTGTGATGGTTCTAGGATACTTCTATGCTATATATCCCAGCAAATTTTATTAAAATAGAGATTCCTAAGTCCTATCTATAAACATTTGAGTTCTTAGTTCTCACATGGTATCCAGATCAGCATTTTAAAAAAGAAACACAGTGATTCTGATGTCTGACAGTATAATCACATCAGACTTCTTACCATTCCTGTAAGGAGCACCTACTTTTATTCTCAATGGCCATTGTAGGTCCTCTATCTAGAATATTCTGAATCATTCTTACATAAAAGCTCAGGTCAAAAGCTTTTCTACACCAAAAGCTCTTCTGTCTGGAATGAATAACCCTCTATCATCAATCATTCCCAGTATCTCACTCATTTCCCTGAACAGTATTTTACAATATCATATGAGAGTGAGTTAATAAGTCTTGTTCCACATGGAGATTCTGAGATGTTTTTGGTCAGCCCTTACTAATGCTTTTAAAATGTTTATATCTTTTGTGCCTGGCACAGTAATGACAGATATTTGTGAACAAAAAATATTTTTTAAAGAATAAACATGGAATTTGATTTTGTTTTAGAATATTTGATACATAAATATATATACAGATATCAGAAATTACTTTTATATATAATTTTATATATAAAATTATGAATGAAGCTGCTGTAAGTATCTACATGAAGGTTTTTTATGTGGACTTAAGTATTCACCTCATTTGGATAAATCCCTGAGAGTGTGATTGCTACATTGAACAGTATGTCTGTGTTCAGCTTTGCAAGAAACTTTCACAGTGTCTTCTAAAGTGGCTGTACCATTTTGCATTCCTATCAGTAATGAGTTAGAGTCCCTTTTGTTCCATTTTCTCTCCAGAATTTTTTGACAGTGTTTTGGATTTTAGTCATTGTAGAAATGGAGTAGTATCTCATTGTTGTTTCTTTTCTTTTATTTATTTATATTTATTTATATATTCATTCTTTTATTTGGAATTTTAAAGGTAATATTGACAGTATAAAATATCAGAAAATACAAACACACACGCATATAATGGCATTCAAATGCTATAACCCAGAGAAAATACATTTGCTGATATTCTTTATAGATCTTTTATCTTCTTACATAAAAAATATAGCTTTTTCCTCAAAAAAACAAGTTGTGTTTTAAAATTTGCTTTTATAAAATTAATAGACTTTATTGATTAGAGAAATATTGGGTTTTCATAAAATTGAGCAGAAAGTACAGAGAATTCCTATATATTTCCTCACTATGTTCTACCCTGGCACTCAGTTTTTCCCTATTATTCTATTATTAATATCTTTTATTGGTGTACTACATTTGTTATAATCGACAAACTAATATTTATACATTATTGTTAACTAATATCTATAATTTATATTAGGTTTCATTTCTGATGTTTTACAGTCTTGTATTAATAATTTTTGACAAATACATAATAGCATGTATCAACAATTACATTATCAACAGGATGGTTTCACTGCCCTAAAAATCACCTGTGCTCCAGCTCCCAGCAGCCACTTATATCTTTACTGTCTCCATAGTTTTTCCTTTTTCAGAATGTATATATTTGGAATTCTATTCTATGTAGCCTTTTGATACTTGCTTCTTTCAATTATCAATATACAGTTAAGATTCCTCCGTGTCTCATGTGGGGGGCTTGATCGTTCATTTCTTTTTATTGCTGAATAATATTTAGGTCATTAAATATTAAAGCCCAATTTCAAATCATAAGTGTAATTTATTCTATCTCAAACAAAAAGCAGTACAATTAATCAAAGTATGTGCCTAAATTATCGACACAGTTTTGCCGTCTTAATGGTAGCTTGATTATGCCAGTAGCAAAGAAACATGAAGAGTGACTAGCAATGAAATCGCCAAAGGTGTTTTCCACAGCTCGTTGAGAATTGAATATTTTTCCTTCCAAGAAGTGGTCCAAAGCCTAAGAAGTGGTATTGAGTTGGTGCAGGGTCGGGTGAATACACAGATGACAGAGAGTTTCCAAGTCCAGTTTCTGTAGTCTGGACAGCATTGTTTGTACAACGTGTGGTAGAGTGTTGTCTTGCAAGAGGATTGGCCTGTCTCTATTGTCCAATCTCTACTGCTTAATCACAGGCATCCTTATCATTTTATCCAGTTAGTTGCAGTAGAAATCCTCTTTAACTGATTGACCAGGATTCATGAAGCTGTAGTGTATAATACTAGTGCTGGTCCACTAAACAGACACCATTAGCTTTTTTGGATAAATATTTGGTTTTCCATTGTGTTTTAGCACTTCATGTTTATCCAACTATTGTGCTGAACACTTGAGATTGTCAAAAATAATCCACTTTCATCACATTGTTCACTTTTATGTTGTGACATCAAAATAGGCAAACTTCGAGATGATTTCTCTTCTGGCATTCATGTAATTCATGCAGAACCCATCTATCCAGCTTCTTTACTTTACCAATTTGTGTCAAATGGTCCAATATTGTTGGCATAGTAATGTCAAATCTTGCTGCAATTCATAATTCACACGAAGGTTGAGATGGATTCACTTTCACTATAGCTTTCAGTTCATCATTATCCACCTTGGTCTCGGGTCACCTATGTGGCTCATGTTCAAGATTAAAATCACCAGAATGGAACTTCTCAAACCACTGATGTACTGTGCATTCATTAGCCACATCCTTCCCAAACACTTTATTGATATTTTGAGCTATCTGCACTGTACTGGTTCCATGACAGAACTCATATTCTAAAATAAAACGAATTTTTGATTTATCCATGGTCTCACAAAAATTACTCTAAAAAAATTTGAAAGATAATCACAAGTCAAAACGTGCACTTGAAAGACTGAAGATGTACCTTCACAACAAACATTAAACAAGAAGTGTCAAAGTGAAATGTCAGAGATATCAACTGTCAAACTTCATACTTAAGGAAATCAGACATTTCATACTTAATAAGCTTATAATATTCCATTGTATGGATGTACCACAGTTTGTTTATTCATTTACCTATTGAAGGACATCATGATTTTTTCCACATTTTGGCGGTTATGAATGAAGCTGGTGTAAGTATCTATGTGAAGGTTTTTTATGTGGACTTAAGTATTCACCTCATTTGGGTAAATCCCTGAGAGTGTGATCGCTACATTGAATGGTATGGCTATGTTCAGCTTTGCAAGAAACTTTCACAGTGTCTTCTAAAGTGGCTGTACCATTTTGTATTCCTATCAATGAGTTAGAGTCCCTTTTGTTCCATTCTCTCTCCAGAATTTTTTGACAGTGTTTTGGATTTTAGTCATTGTAGAATTGGAGTAGTATCTCATTGTGGTTTCAATGTGCAATGCCTTAATGAAATATGATATTGAGCAATTTCTCATATGATTACAAAGATGTCATTTGTACATAGTTTTCTGTGATGTGTCACTTCACATCTTTTGCCCTGTCTTTTTTCACTTATTTTGGAAGTCCAAAATCATGTTTTTAATGGCTACATAGTAAGAATATTTTTTTTTACAAATATCTACTTTTTGACTACATATAAAATGTAATGTAGGAAAATTCTTTGTGTTGATATGGACCACTTTTTCCCTAAAATATTGTCATATTAATATTTTATATTTAAACTAAAGAGATCTCATAATTTAAGCAGTGTGCCATTCTAAATTGGAATATACATGACTAACTTTAATAAGTCAAATTCAATAACAAACACAGAAAGGCATTTACGGTACTTGTCATTTAATGTGTAAACATAGAGAATGACAGTCAAGTTGGTTTCTGTGATGCAAGGCATATAGGCAACATAATAGGTTTATTTAATAAGTCTACATTATTAATGGAAAATTATAATTTTATTACTGAGTGTGGAAAAATAAATAATAATAATTTATCAAATAATAATTTATCAAACATCTAACTGGGGCAAATGGATTTTTAAAAAAGAATTGCAAATTTTGCCTCAAGACATTTAAGATTTGGGCCCAAGAGACAGTATAATTGAAAGAGGATTATATATATATATATATATAATCCTCTTTCAATTATATATATATTGCTATAAAATTTCTAATATGATAATGAGAAAAATTATTAGGGAGGTACTTTGATATACAAGCAAAGATGCATGTGTTAAAATGTTAGTATTCATTCTATATTACAATTCTAACTCTGATTCATTGTTTGCAAATGCTATGAATGCCTTATTTTCATACTTAGGATTACAATGTCCTCACCATGAGCCATAAGGAGAAACAAGAGTGCTGAAGTAATATAAAAAGCATTATGCTTTATCTACTTCTGTAGTCTTATATGAATGCACTTATATAATGTATTTTCTAAAGAGTTCTGACAAATTCAAGAGAAAAACTTCTGTGGCATGGATACAGAGTTATATTTAGAGCAACAAAGCCTGAAGAAGAAACTTCACAAAACAGAAACCTACAAAAGATGCATGTTTTAGTACTCTTGTTTAGATATGCTCTGACTCACTAAAACAAAGGTTTTCTCTTCCAAAGAAATCATGTTCACTCATGAAACCTCCTGCTGTATGTTTTCTTGTGTACTTTATGTTTTAAAATGTTTTGTTTCTATTTTTTAAACATTGCATCTTAAAGGCACTTAAAAATCCTTATAACTTATGTAAAACTACACAGTTCTTTGTTAGAATAGTGTAGAAGTACAGTGAATAATTAGGATGAGAGACATTGGATATCAATATATTCTGTTCTCTGCTAGGGATCAGGGAAAATTAAAAATAAACATGTCCCAGTCTTTGTCCAATAATATCATGTAATCTAGTAGTTAACTCCTTCAGTAGGCAATCAATCTGTATTATAGATCATCAAATGTTACATATCCACTTAAAATTCCATTAATAACAGTCATCTCACAGGTAACATTTCTTAAACCAAAACTCCTATTTTCATTGCCTCCTAATCCTAATATATTCCATCCACAGCCTTCTCCATCTCAGTTGAAGGCAACTCCATTCTTTCAGTTGTCAGGCAACAATACTTGGGGACATCCTTGATTCTTCTCTTTCTCTCATACTCCTCTTCCAAACCTTCCAAATCATGGTTACCTTAAAAATGTATTCATAACCAGAATTTTCACTACTTATACTACTATCAGTAGATTGAAGCTACTACCATAAACTTCTAAATGATTGTAATATCCTGCTAGCTGCTTTCCTTGTTTCTAACATTGGCCTTCTATTTATTTTGAAATGCTATTGTATATTATCCAAAGAGTATCCAGAAGGAATATTTTAAAATCTAATTCAGAATATTTTACTCAAATATGATGAGAATATCACATTCATGGCCCTCAATTTCATTCACAGTAGGCTAAAATCCTTATATTGTCTAGAATGAATTGAATGGTCTGCCTCCTGTTACCGCCATACCCCTCTTCTGCTCATGTAGCTCCTGAAAGTTCCTCTAACACTCCACCATCATCTTGCCATAGTCACATTGCTCTAGTCCTCTACCTACAGCTACTTTCCCCCAGATATGTATTTGGCTAAATCATCCTCAACTTTGCTCAAGTCTCACCTTCTCAGGCAGGTTTTCCTTGACTACTCTAATTAATTCTGCAACCTGTGCCCCTTCCAACCTATTTCACTTCCTCATGTGTGTCATTCCTAATCCCTTTTATTATGCTTTTTTTCTTCATTATTTTCTAATTTCTTCTTGAAGATTAATTTACCTCTCTTGTCTTATACTTTATCACAGGCAGCTAAAAGAAACTGGACATCTCTCCAACTAGAGTCTCACTAACCAAAGCAACAACGTTTATTAAATGCCCTTTTTATTTTCTATATTACTCTCGGTTACAATTAGAGAGAGACCTATGATTACATGGCTCTGTGCCTGGCTTAGGAAAGAGCAATCCAAGCAAAGCATGGCAGTCTCACTAGGAGAAAAGACAGAGAATGGCTAAGATGGCTGGAATTTGTGGAGATGAGCACCATACAGAGGGTACTACAGAGAGAATGAGTTCTAGGGAATACTAAAAATAGTTACAAAGGTGGTATAGCCCCCGAATCAATAAACCTTTGTTCTTCCCTGCCTAACAAAATTCCACTTTCTAACTCTCATAGAAGTGTCTCCCTCTCTTCTAAATCATCACAATTGCTTTGTGTGACAATTATTTAGGCTACGCTTTACCCTTTCATATTGTGTAGACATTTTGAGTGCAGGTGGCCATGCTCAGTTTTGTAATCCCAGCAACAATCAATAAATATTTGTTGAATAACAAAATTGATAGGAGAAAATGTCAAGATGTGGGATGGAGAAGCTGCTTACCTTCTACTTTATCTTTAAAAATAAAGAGGATCACTTAAACTTTGATGTTTTGAATATATATCCACACTTCTAAGTTAACTATGCTATAACTTTTAGTAACACAGTGAATTATCAAAATTTTCTCTTAAAATTAACACAGTGTAATATATATTTAAAATCTAATTAATTGTCATCAGATGCACTCTTCAACAGTGAAAAACTGGAACTAGAAATTCTTTATACCCAATTTTAATGTAAAGTTGCTTATGAGGTGTAATATATGGATTCTATCCAAACTTCAGTATATGATATAGGAGGAAAATTTTACTAAAATAAGTTTTAGTTGTAAATGATAACTATCCATAGTATCTAATTTCTAGCAGAATTTCCTCTACCATTTAAATATTAAATATCAGCAAACTATAACCCTTTTGATTACTTTACTTTAGAACTCACTGGAAATGGAAAACGAAAATTCTAATAAGCTTGTAAAATGTGATGTATCTTAAAACTCACTAAGATTTCTTCCAAAAACCTATCTTCTGAAACTCAATAACATTTTTGACTATTTTACTTTATAGAAATCTAAGATTAAGAAACAGGAAGAAAATATCTCTCCTGAGGTGAAAATTATAGACTACTGGTTACTTGAAAATCTTTTTTCAAATGGATTGGGCCTAATATCAATATCTAACTATAAGGTTCCATTGCAGATTCAAAGTTTCATTATCTTCTCAATCTAATCCACACTGCATATTTTTTATATCATGATTTTCAATTAAAAAATGCACTGCTATATCAATAACTAAATGACTATCTTCATGAAACTAATTTAAAAATTGTTTGAGAGAATTGTTATGAAGTAAAACAAAAGTGCATTTATCACATTTCCCTGATAAACTTCAAATTCTAGATTTTCCCAGACCGTAACAAAAATGAGAGAAACTTCTCCATTTGCATTGATATAATTTGGTGAACAAATGGATAAATACCACTTGCTCTGAGCATGTAATGCTTTGTGATAATTTATTTTTCAGAAAGAGCCACAAGGAAAGCATAGAGAAACTCCTCACAAGTTATTGTATTAATATTTTGGCACATACTAGATTGTCCTAAAGTAATGAATGTCTCTAAGTAAATTTTAGCCTAAATTCGACTATGCACTGTAAAATATTCAGAACCTTCCACTGTGGGGTCTTTGAGAGAGGTTTATCAAATAAAGATATAATAGAATACTAGAAGGAAACTGAGTGTACTCAGGACCTGTTGGATAGATAGAACCTTAGTGGGAGTCTGGAGTGTTTTAGAGGAGGCAGTGTGTCCACTCTTGCTCAGGCTGGTCTCAAACTCCTGAACTCAAATGATCCACCCGCCTTGGCCTCATAGAGTGCTGGATTACAGGTGTGAGCCACCATGCCTGGCCAATAATTTCTTAAAATATACATTTTCTTTTACATTTACTCTTTTCTTATTAAATATTTTGAGTAGTTCCATTCAATCTTATTTGCTAAAATATTATTCATTGTATTTTAATCTATTGCTACTACTTTTTTCTTTATTACATTTTCAAAAATATGATTGTGGTAAGGTGAATAATGGCTCCCCAAAGGATACACACATCTTATTCTTTAGAATCTAAGAATATTACTTTATATGATATTAATAAAAGATGGGATTAAGTTAAAGATCTTGAGATGGGAAGAGTATGTTGGCTTATATAGGTAGGCCCAAATTGTAATCACAAGTCACCTCATAAGAAGGAAGCAGAAGGAGATTTGACACAGACAGGAGAAGGGAATGTAGCCACTGAAGTAGAAATTGTAGTTATATGGCCATGAGCCAAGGAATGCTGGGTGAGTTATGGAACACATTCTCCCCCTTAAGCCACCAGAGGAACTATGGCTGTCAGCATCTTTTCTGTGCATTTAATATTTTTTTGTAAAAATACACAGACAACTAAAATTTATGGTTTTCAAACTTCTTAGAAATGCTTGTTACTAAAAATAACCCACAACATTTATATTTGCTTTTTAAAATTTATATCTTTATTTATTTTTTATTTGAGTAGATTTAGGGGGTACAAGTAATTTTTGTTACATGGACAAATTTCATAGTAGAAAAATCTAGGCTTTTAATGTATTTGTCACCTGAATAGTACAAATGTACACTAGTACGTTGTACTCAATAGGTAATGTCTCATCCCGCATTCCCCTCCTAACCATCGCCCTCTGAGCCTTCAATGTCCATTAAGTCACTCTGTCTAACCAAGCATACCAATTGCTTAGTTCCCACTTATTAGGTGAGAACATGCTCTATTTGTTTTTTTGTTATTGGGTAACTTCAGTTGGAATATTGCTATCCAGTTCCATCCAAGTTGCTACAAAAGACATAATTTCATTCTTTTTGATGGTTGAATAGTATTCCATGGTGTATATTTGTGTGTGTGTGTGTGTGTGTGTGTGTGTGCATGTTAAGATGTCTTGGATGATCTTTTGTATTTCTGTGGGATCAGTTTAATATCTCCTTTTTCATTTCTGATTGACTTAATTG
The DNA here is from genome assembly GCA_008086735.1 of Cheirogaleus medius. Classification (NCBI taxonomy): domain Eukaryota; kingdom Metazoa; phylum Chordata; class Mammalia; order Primates; family Cheirogaleidae; genus Cheirogaleus; species Cheirogaleus medius. The sequence continues at coordinate 31,987,246 of VBSM01003204.1, read as the reverse complement.
AATCCTTTTTGTCCTATTCCTGATTAATATAGCTACTGGTCTATTGATTTTGTTTATCTTTTCAAAGAACCACCATTTTTGTTTCAATTATCTGGGGTGTTTTTTGTTTCAATTATGTTTAGTTCTGTTCCTATCTTTGTTATGTCTTTTCTTCTATACATTTTGGGTTTGGTTTGCTCTTTTTCTAGTTCCTTGAGGTGTGACATTAGCTTGTTAATTTGTGATCTTTCTGTTTTTTTGATGTAGGTATTTAGTGCTATGAACTTCCATCCTAGTACTGCTTTTTCTGTATCCCAGATATTTTGTAAGCTTGTGTCACCATTCTTGTCCAATTGAAATTTTTTTCATTTCCATCTTGATTTTGTCATTGACCCAATGGATATTCCACAGCATGTTATTTAATTTCCATGTGTTTGTGTATTATTGAGAGTTCCTCTTGGAATTGATTGCTGGTGGTATTTCACTGTGTTCTAAGAAGATACATGGTATGATATCAATTTTTAAAAAATTTGCTAAGACTTGTGTCCTAAAATATAATCTAGTTGAGAAAATAGATCATATGATTAGATGAGAAAAATGTATATTCTGCATTTTTTGGGTAGGATATTCTGTAAATGTCAGTTAGAACCACTTGTTCTAGAATGCCATTTAAGTCCAGTGTTTCTTTATTGATCTTCTTCCTCTATGACATATCTACTTCTGCCAGGGGAGTGTTAAAGTCCACCACTATTATTATATTATATTGTTGTTTATTTCACCCCTTAGATCAGTAGTATTTGTTTTATGAATCTGGGAACTCTGGCCCTAGGCATATATATATTTAGGATTATTATGTTTTCTTGTTGAATTGATCCCCTTAACATTATATAATGACCATCGTAGTCTTTTTTATTTTTTTTTACTGTAGTTGATTTAAAGTCTGTTTTATCTAATATAAGAATAGCTACTCCTACTTTCTCATTTTTGGTTTCCATTTAGGTGGAATATTTTTCTACTTCTTTACCTTGAGTCTTTGTGACTGTGTAAGAGTTAAATGTATTTCTTGAAGACAGCAGATATTTGTGTTTTGTCTTTTTTTTCCATTCCATCAATCTATATATTTTAAGTGGGGTGTTTATATCATTTACATTCAATGTTAGTATTGATAAGTGAGTTATTGTTCCAATCATCATGTTGATTATTTCCTAGTTGCTGCATATTCTTCCTTGTTTTAGTGTTTTATAAGACCTGTGAGTTGTTATTTTCCAGTGTTTTTATACTGGTGAGTATCGACCATTCTTTTTGGTGTTTAGAGCACTTTTGAACATTTATTTTTGGAGAAGTCCAGTGGTAACAAATTTCCTTAGTGTTTGCTTGTCTGGGAAAGATTTTATTTTTCCTTCATTTATGAAACTTATTTTTACAAGTTACAAAATTCTTGGCTGGGAGTTATTCTGTTTAAGAAAACTAAAAATGGGACCCCAATTCTTTCTGGCTTCTAAGGTTTCAGCTGAGAAGTTTGCTGTTAGTTCAATGGGTTTTCCTTGTAAATTACTTGATGCTTTCAGCTCACATCTTGTAGGAGTTTCTCCTTCACTTGGACTTTGGCCAGACTGATGACTATGTACATTGGTGATGTCCTATTAGCATTGCATCTTCCAGGAGTTTGTTGATTTTCTTGTGTCTGGATGTCTAAATCTCTAGCAATTCCAGGGAAATTTACCAGACTACTTCCTCAAATAGGTTTTCCATGCTTTTTGCTTTTTCTTCCTCTACCTCAGGTATACTTATGATACTTGTGTTTGCACATTTTACATAATACCATATTTTAGAGACTTTGTTCATTTCCCTTGATTCTTTTGTATTTATTTTTGATGAACTATGTTAATTCTAAAGCTGTGTTTTCAAGCTCTGAAATTCTTTCTACTGCTTGGTTTAGTCTGTTATTAAGAATTTCCATTGTATTTTGAAATTCCCTAAATGACTCTTTCATTTCTAGAAGTTCCTTTATGTATTGTTTTAAACTATCTATCTCTTTAGTGAATTTTTCAATCATGTCTTGAATTATTTTTTTTATTTCTTTGTATTGGCTTTCAACATTCTCATCAACCCCATTGAGCTTTCTTGCAATCCATATTTTGAATTCTATATATATATTTCAAAAATTTCTTTTTGGTTGCAATCCATTGCTGGAGAGTTAGCGTAATTCTTTGGTGGTGTCAAAAGAACCTGTTTTTCATATTGCCACAGTTCTTATATTGGTTTATTCTCATCTGAAATCTCTTCTCCTGGGTCAATTCAGATCCCTTTGCAGTTCACCTATTCTCCTCTTCCAGGAAATTTCCTGCTTATTGTAGAGAGGGAGAGGTACACTGCCTTTCAGTTCATGAAGCTAGGTATCCACTGTGGTGTTGCTGGCAATTTGGGTCATTTGGACTTCAGACCCCTGTGAGAGTATTTAGGTGCCAGCAGTGATGGACTATGTTAGTTTCCAGGCCCCTGGATGGTGTGCTTGAGTCCTGGGAGGATCAGACCAAAACTGGGCTGGCAAACTTACTCTCAAACCTCCCTGAGTTCAGGTGCTGGCTGTTAATAATGAGGGTTGAAGGTGATTTCCTGCTCTGGAAGAATGCTCAGGCAGAAGAAGGGGGGATGTACTATAAACCTGTGACAGGATGGATGGTCCCGAGTGGAAACAGCCACAGCTGCCTCAGCAGCAGTGAGAAGGGAAGGGGTGGAGGAGAAGAAGGCCCAAAATAGTGGGGACCTGGTACTTTGGTCTCCTTTGTCTTAAGGGGCCCTCTGGCATGCTGTACTCTCCTCTCAGCTGGAAGTGGCCAACCCCGAATGCCCAAGTTCTTGGAGACACAGAGTTCTCCCAGGACCCACTAGTCCCTCAAGACTGCTGTGGTCTGAGTGGCTGGCTGCTAGGGAGCATTGGCCCTCATTCCATCAATGTAGAGAACCAGGTATAGAGATTCCCAGGTTAAGACAGCTACAGAAACACTGTCCATGAAGGGAGTGAAATGAGCTACAACCTCTGTGCAGAGCCCGAGCATAGTGAGTAGAGTACTATTGCAGGTGTGTCCCTCTGCAAGCCTAGTACTGGCTATCCCACAGCTCACTCACATCAAAAGTTCATGCTTGAGAGCAGAGGTAGCTATGTCTGCAGCATTGGGTGGTTAGAGGAAGGGACACACATCCCTTCCTTGGCTGCCCAGCTTTAAACTCCCAAAACAATGCCTTGGGCCTGTGATCAGAGAGAGTGGGGCCTGTTTCAGGCAAACTGCGGGCAAGATCCTAAGGGAAGAGCCTTCTACTTGTGTCTTGATCTCACAGGAGCCCATAGCAGGGCATGGGAATTGGCCTAGGCATATGTAGGAGAGCTTGGTCTCCCTGTCCCTCCTCAGTTGTGCAGGGGCTGCATTAGCCTGAATTCAGCCTAAGAGTGGGACACTGTCCAGCTTCAAACTCCCAAAATCACTCCCTAGGCCTGTGGTGAGAGAGGGTAGGTCCCTTCTTAGGCAGGCTGTGCTGGCAGAAAACTATGGGGAGCACAGTTTGCTTGAGGATTGGTCTCACAGCATCCAGTTGCAGGATGGTGGGCATCATCCCAGAAGTGTGCTAGAAAGCCTGGTTTCCATGCCTCTCCCCAGCTGGTTGGGGGCTTCAGGTGCATCAAGCCCAAGCTCAGCCTGAGTGCAGGGCACTGCCTAGTGTCAAACTCATAAAATAGCCTCTTAGACCTGCAACTGGAAAGGTTGGGGCCCCACCTGGGCAGGCAGTGTGGGTGAGAAGCTGAGGAAAATGCTGTCCACACACTTCTCAGTCTCAACTGCAGCCCACAGCAAGATAGTGGAGACCTTCCCAGGGATGCATGAGGGTGCCTGGACTCCTCTATCCCTCCTCAGAGCCATGCAGTGTCTTCAGGCATACTTGCAGTTTCCTGATATCTAGGCTCTCAGAATGGTGCCCAACTCAAGCTGCTCTAGTCACAGAAATCTGTGGGATTCCATGAGAGTTCCCTTTCTGGAACAATGCCTTTGTGCAATAGCCAAGCCTCCCTCTGTTAGGCTCGATACCTTCATGAGCGGGGCGGTTCTCTTGTAGCCAAGATTGTAGAGGCTCACCTCAGAGAGTGGATTCCTGGGGGCTTGTCTCTTAATGTTTCACCACATCCAAGAGCTTCTCACAGCTGTTAGCCAGCCTCCAGCCGAGCAAGTTGTCCTGAACCCTCTCCTTACCCACTTTCAGTGTACCCCTAGTGAAATCTAGTGTCCTCTTTTAGATGATCTGTTTGAAATGAGATAATCTACTTTCTATTCTGGTTCCTTTCCATGGAGAAGGTATGTGCTACCTGTGTCTAGTTGGCCATCTTGATCCAAAATTCAAATTTTTAGCGAAGGATTGAATATTATTTAAATTGTTATCTTTTCAAGTGTATTTTTAAATACCTTTCTTCCATTGGATACTATTAGTGCTCATGCAAAATAAAAGGTAAAATATAAGTCAAATTTTTTTAGTGTTAGTAGGTATATCAGTGTTCTCCAGAGAAACAGAACTAATAGGATAGATAGAGGGACAGACAGGTTTATTATAAAGAAATGGCTCAAGGAATTATGTTGGCTGACAAAACTGAAGATCTGCAGTTAGCAAGCTGAAAACCAAAAGACACCATGTTGTAGTTCCAGTCCAAAGGCCAGTGAGCTTGAGATCCAGGAGGAGACAAAATTTCAGTTGGAGTCCAAAGGTAGGAAAAAAACCTATGTTCCAGCTCAAAGGCAGTTAGGCAACAGAAATTTCCTTTTATCTGAAGAAGGGTCAGTCTTTTTGTTCTATTTAGGCCGTCAACTGATTGGATGGGACTCATTCATATTATGGAGGCCAATATGTTTTACTCAGACTACCCATTCAAATCTTAATCTCATCCAGAAACAACACCACAGACACATCCAGAATAATGTTTGACCAAATATCTTGGGCACCTCATGGCCCAGTTAAGTGGACACATAAAATTAATCATCATACTAGGTAATGTTAAGTTACAAAGTTGAAGATTTCTCTACTATAGAATAGTTAGAGCCTTCAGTAAGCTAATACCCATTGCTAGTGTGTATTGGAAAAAAGTATTTTGAGTACTTCCAAAACATTTTCATAATATAGTCTCTATTTTTGTTGTTGTTACTTAAATAACAACAAAATAATATGTCCAGTATCTGTTCTGTTAGGAACAGTTTGTAATACATTTACTTAAATCTCAGAATGATGATCAGTTAATGTCAAAAAATACTATTAGCCAAAATTCTCCATTTCTTCTCATTGTTGAATTTCCAGAATATTTTACTTGAACTTACAGTAAATTATTAGCTTTAATTTCTTCATGTAGCTGCTCTTCATCATGTTTAGCCAAATATATTAATATTTCTTCCTGAGATTCAGGATTATTTATTTTATAACCAAAATGGAAGTGGCGATAATACTGGTCATACTTCTACTCAAGTAATGATTCATGTATTTACAGACTTTTTAGATGACCATAATTCCCTAATGAATAGTTCTGATATTTTAGTGTTTCTTGATACACACTCAATTATCTGATATTTTGTTTCTCTTCTGTAGGCCCCATTGCTTTTCTCATAAATGACTCTCTGTATCAGAATGAGCCAACTGTAGATTTGATTTATATCAAATTTATTCGATAATTTTGTGACATTATAGGTAAAATTTCTACCAATGAAGCATTCTTTTTTCCTATTTCATAAGTGGGGCATATTGGTTGGAGATAAAATATAAAGATTTAATACAGTTCAATATTAGTTTTATGAAAATTCTTATCTTTACTTTGGGGATACTTTAATGGACAATTGCCACATAAGTGTAACCATTAAATTCTTACTGTTTATTCATGAAAATAACTTAAATACTGCTTTTACTTTTTGGTAGTCTGATTGGTTCAGCATGTTGTATTGATAGTTTTAGGCCTAGTGTTCAGTAATCTGATTGTGTCACTGTATTTAAAACTTGAAAGTAAACATATTTTTGACATTTTTGACATATTTTAGAATGTAAATAAATCAAAACCTTCTCTTTTTGGAAGGTTTAATGTAATTAACAAGAGTATTTGTGGTGATGATTGATATGCTAAATAAAACAAAGAAGTCCTTATATTTAATATTTTGAATTGCCAGCAAGCGGTCATTTCCATGCTTATTAAAATGTTGATCATCACTATTCCCTGATTAAATTAGCTCATCTTCAGTGGAATATTTTCAGAATTTGCAATATGATTCTGTATGTCTAAATCCACACTTTCTTGAACTTATAGTAAATTAAATTTACAGTAAATTATAATTATTTCTAAAAGCAGTCTAGAATTCCAATCTACATTTATGATTTTCTTCTCACTCCTCTTCTAGATACATGCATTATCATAATAAACTAGCCCTTTAGGTGTCCCCTTCAAAGTCATTATGTTAATTTCAGCTGATGGGCACATTTACATAAGTGAACTATGCAAATGAGAAGGTTGCATGAGACAATTGATAAATATCCTTAGTTAAAACCATGGGGGAGAAGAATAAAGGAAGTAGACAAAGAATACAAGGAGAGATGAGGAAAGATCAGAAATCAAGAGAGGCAGATAAGTTAAATTGACCACTAGTGTCAAATGCTGCAATGTGTATTGTAATTGTAGTTGCCCTGTTCAGTGTTAATTCTCTCACCAGGGTAATTTTTGAAAGATATACTTTCACATCTTCTGCCTTTTTCTTCCACTTCTGCCATGCTTGTTTCTTTTATTAATGGAATTTTACAGATTGGAAGAATGTTATAGATGGAGAAGAACTCAGAAATCATTTAGTTCAATCACCTAATTTTTCATAGATTAAAAAAAAATTAAAGTCAAATAGTGTGCCCCAAATTCTTTAGCTAGCAGAACCCTGACAGAATCCAATATTTGTCCTCATCAAGAGTTCTCTATTTCCCAGAGCCTCATTCTCATTTACTCTTTTCTTTTGTGTTTGGTTTTCTTCCCCCCTTTGCTTAGGAGATATTCAAAGAAGTGTAAACAGAGTAAGGTGCTTTTTGTAAGCAAATGATTAAGGAAGTGAATCATTAATTGCTGCTATATTTTACTGCTATGAAGGGCAAACTTTTGGCAGGGTTGACACTTAGCATTTTCTTGAAACAATGTACGCTTTTGTGTAATCAGATTTATTATAGTCATAAATCATGAGAGCCAGTAAGGAGGGAAAATTCCATTTCCTTGCCTTTCTTTTGTTCCCTCAAGGAAGGACCAGGATGCAAAGGCCTTTATACCTTACTACTGTGCTAATAAGGACAATGCCAGATGATGTGTTTTATCTACTATCTAATAGTCAGAGCCCTACAGTATTTATCTCAGGCTCAGTTATAATGCATATTTGTTCCCATCCTTATATTACACACGAGCAGAAAGAAGGCAATGGTGAATACCTTGAATAGAAATCTTAAATGCTGTATATTTGCCAAGAATGGAATTATTCACTTCTCTTACAAAGCTCAGGATCAAAAGGATCAGACCAATGATGCAACAATAAGCAAAACAATTATAATAGCAATAACTAATTATCTATCATTTCTCACTTTGTACCATGCACAGCTCTATAATTACCTATTGTTATAATATAACCTCCATTTAACTGATGAGGAAACTGAGCACTGACAAGTAATTTTACAAAGCCACACAGCTAAATTAACTGTTATAAGCTATCAAATTATTTATGAGTTTATTCAATTTTCCTTCATCTTATGTAAACTACCAATAAGATAATTATATGTGTAATAATTTAAAGTGTATTTAATTTTAGATATCACTTAATAATTTTAACTATCACTTAATCATATCATTTTAATAACACTTCATAATATTAAAGAGCTATGGGAAGCTTTTAACACTTCTAAAATAATATTTAATTCAGGTATCTATTAAAATCTACCACTACGAATATATCCTAAATAATTTATCAAAAAGGCAATAATACATTTATGTTCTAAGATATTCATTAGAGCATCAAATATAATAGAAAACATTGAAACATAAATGTTTATTATTAAAGAGCTAGTTAAATGAATTATGACCCATCTATATGTGCCTTATGTGGAATACTATATAGCCATTAAAACAGAAGTTTTGAAAAAACTGTTAATATCATAAGGTAATGAACATGATACAATATTGAATGGAGTAATGATATTGAGAAGATATACTGACTAAAATAAATATTTTACATATGATAAGATCTCCATTATGCAGGCTCATATACATGCAGAGAAAAGCAAAGGAAAGAAATACACCAAAGAAGCTCTAAGTGGTTATCACTAGATAGTGGGGTCATGGGATAATTTTGTTGTGTTTTTATACTTTTCTTTATTTTTCTAATTTTATCCTGTGTACATAAACAATAAAATTTACTTAAAACATTATTTATTTCTTGGCTCAAATATTCTTAGTAGAGTTGTTATTTTTGAATGAATTAAGGTAGCAGATGCAATAATGCTTTATGAAAAAAATGTATTGATCTTATACTTACAAGATTTATTACCTGATTTTTAGCTTGTGTGCAAAAAGTGACATTTCTTTACAAAATAATATTTGGGATCATCTCCAGATATAATATTTAAATAAAATGTACCTATAATTATCAACTAAAAGAAAAGTAAAAAGTAAAATTTTGATTAAAGAAATTATGGAAAGTTTATGAAAATGTTATAGGTTTTTTTCTAACATAGACTATTTAAAATATAGAAATATATAGACATTATGTGAAATTTTGATTGACTATAAAATTTATTTAACTTAAAAATATTTCTCTACTTTTGGAATAAAGGCAAGTCATGTGAAAGAAAACTGCTAGAGGCAATTTAAGGTTTGTTAGTCATGTTCTAGGGAATAACCAAAAGTAGTTACTCATGCATTTTCATCTATTAAACTGTCTGAAGCTGTCTTTCTCTGCAATGAGATTAACGGTGTGAATGATAGTTCTGAAGAAAGTCACCATACATAGTTATTTAGGCAATATGCAAATACATTTCATATAATGATGGCTATTATATTTTAGAAAGATTTTCTGCAGTTTTTAAAAAGTTTTTCTGTGTAATATAACAAATGCAGGCTATTTTCTAGATAATCGTATAATACTGAACATTCATTTCCTGGAACATCCCAGCTAGGTAAATTTTTCCTAAATTTGTGAAAGGTGTATGTATTGCAAATGTAACCAAACTAGAAAATCTTTCCAAACTTATTTTCTTGGTAGAATTTTCTCCTTTCTTGGTAAACTTTCCACTAAAATTGGTCATATGTACCAGAATCTAGAGATTTAACCAGGTTATTAACTTGCTAAGCACAGATGCCATGGCAAAAGGACCTACAATTTATTTTAACTTAATTTTAAATATGGATAAAATATACGTTGTATGGTGATGATTTCTGAGCTAGTGTGCTTTATTCATCTCCTCTGACTTTTTCCATTTTACAGCAATTGACCACCCATTACCTACAACCGTAATTGTCATTTGCTACATTAATGTCTACACTAGGGAGATGAAGACATTAGCTTGGCTCTGCAAGAGGAGAAAAAGTCTTGTTTCTATACTTCTGCATTAGCTATTTGTAGTCATAAGGGGTAATTTACTAGCGTTTTGATAATTTAACACTAAGTCTACTTAAGATCGTTACAAAATTAACTGGCATTTAAAGACTTGAGTGGTATCATCTTCTACTGGTTTGTGCCTAAATCACATACAAATAATGTGGAAACTGACAATGGAGTCCAAGATCTCTATGATTTGTAATACTCTCCCCACACTTCAATTAGTTATCTAAAAGTTATGTTTACTACTCTGTTGACCCTAATGCAATGTGGCTACTTGAAGGAGAGAAAAGTCCGAAGACTTTTTGGACTTTTATAGGCTTAGTGTGTATCTTTATAGACCTATATCTTTACAGGTTAAGATCAAGTTTCACCTTTGCTTTCACACACCTTGTCTGATACTTCCTCATGAGACTAGTTGCATAACTGTTGCTTCTAGTGACAGTCAAGAAAGCTGAATAAAACTTCTGTAACAATTGACTACAAATGGCTAGGAGTTGATTAATAACTGGCAACTTTCCTAATTTTTGTCCCCAGATCCAACTTAGAACCAATCACATAGGATGTCCTGCTTCTAGATATCCAGCCTCCAGCTTCCCCATGGCAGCAGCCTCCAATCAGGGCACATCCGAAGCAGTGTATATCACGGAGGACATGTTATTGATGATCAATAAATATTTGCCAAAATGAAAATAAGTATGTAAGTAGAATTATTTGCCTAGTGAACACTGAACTGATTAGATATATTTTAATTTTCATGTGCATTTTTTGATTATAGCCTCAAATTATAATTCTTGAAAATTTGAAATAAAAGGAATATACTTAAATCTGAAATATTATGAAATACATTTTGGGTAGCTCTGCCTTGCCCAAACCAAGTCCCAACAGAGTGCTTTTGTGATATTCTATTATTTATAATGTAATTCCAACCTCGGACTCTGAAGTCAACATTGTGGTAAATTGGCTGAAACCTAGGACTAAAAAATTCTACTGCATACTATACAAAATAATGAAAACTCTGAAAACTCATGAAAAATTCCAAATAGAAATATTTTATTTCAATGTAATGAATATTGATGTGGACCCAACTATGTGGATTTTCTGTCCAATGCAATGATATTAATTATATAACACAGCTTCCTATATATTAGTAACAGTTTTTAAAGGTCAAAATTACTTAGCAAAAATAAATTCTAGAAATATTATGCAGGATAGCCCAAAATAGGAATTGTGAGTCAGGCTTACATTTAGTCTGCATCTTTACAAAGAAAGCAAAGAATAATGTTGAGGCAATTATCCAGACAATTTATTTATTTATTTTTATAAAAAGAAAAACCTCTGGTTATAGAAGCGTGGATTTGGGCTGCTTTATTTTTGAACCAGGTTTATTTTTGATCAATAGCCTGTGTAACCTATATGAACTATATAAGTGTATTGTCTTCTAGCATTCCTAATTATTATAGACACAGCCTTAAGTTGTATCTATAATACTAAAGTTGAATTTTGATTTTAGTATAGTCAAAAATAATGAAATGTACCAATGAAGCTCTCTAATTGCTTCCTAATATGTTTATTCTTCCAATTATGCAATGTGTTTATTAAATACTCCATGTATGTAAGAGGCCGAGTAACATGATTTCTTTTGCTGAAACAAAAATAGCATCAGCTTCATTGGCTAAATGCTTAATCTCAAACTTTGCTATATGTTGTAATTATTTTGGCAGACATAACTTGAATCCCTTTGATCTTTGCAGTGAAATTTCAGGTTACAAATATACATTATAGGATTTACGAACACTAACTTAAGAGTCTGCAGCTGTTCATGTTATTGTTTGTATGTATCTATATGATATATGCACTCTACTCCCTAAAATCCTAGTGAAGCTTGCTCATAGGAAAATTTTCTCTATGTTTAATATCACCGAGACTGCAGCTCTTTGTGAACCTCCACGGTATGTTCCCCACCCATTTTTTATTTGATGCCAAGAGACAAAGGAAAAGACTCCTTCCTGTATTCTCAGTAAAATGCCTCAGGCATATTGGTCCCTTGGTTCTTGCTTATTACCCAACCCAATAAGATCAAATTTCACCTTTGCTTTCACACACCTTGTCTGATACTTCCTCATGAGAAGTATGCCCTGAGTCTGTTAAAGTAGATTTCATAACTGTTGTAATGCAGGTGCCACAATTACTTTCAAACTATGGAGTGTGACACCTATAAGCCCTTCATTTATTTTATGTCTAGTGATCCTGGCTAATTGACTAAGGATGGAGCTTCTTTACTTGGTTTAATCATGCAACAAACATTTATTAAGCATGTGCATAATGCTTAGAAACTGTGAGTGAAATAAACATATAACATTTTTGACATGTGCCCTCCAGGAATTTTTCTCTGATTGTGCATTTAATATCCACATATGATAAATTAAATAATGGGATAAGGCAATTATATGCCAGATGTCACAGGAAGTATGTGGTTAAGCCTCCAATTAAGATAAAATGCTGGTTAGGCTTCTTAATTGCTAAAAAGGTATATCAACCTCTTCATGAGTTCACTATCATGACTTTGCTCCTAGGAAGTCCAAGTATAAGCACTCCAGGCCCTGTCATAGAATGTACTTGCCTGCTCTTATCACACATACAGCTTAGAGAAATTTCTTTATATGCCCTATTTATAAGACATATTTTAAATATATAATCAATTTATTTTGTGTTAGCTATTTCTATGTTCTATATTTTTCAAGCCATGCCACTATGATAACATCCACTTGGCCTGCTCAAAGAATCATGTTCCATGAGTTGCAGTTTGATATTAAGACATGCCTTTATCCAAGAGCACTATAAGGAGTAACCACACAAAACCCATTATTGTACAGTCTATAGGATGTTATTCAGAAATGGTTGATGATATTTCCGATATTTCATGATATTTCTCTTTTCCCTTTATGAAATCCTACAAACCAAAGTTATTTTAGAGATTAGTATCACAAAAATTTTTGCTTTCACTGAGAATCAAATGAGTTTCTTGTTTTCCAGTGATAATATAACTGACATCATCTCCCTTTATTTACTGTGTCAGGAAGTTAAGTGCAAAGTTTGAAACTTGAATCAGTAAGCATGCTAATTCCAGTGTTATATGAAATGGAGTAGGGTAAAAGGAGAAGGGAAGATATAAAGGAAGAAAGGAAGAAAGGAAGAAAGGAAGAAAGAAAGAAGAAATGGAATAATGGAATATAGTATCTAGTGTCTATTTGGCTTCACCTTTGGGCTTCTGATACTCCCCTCTGACCTTTACTATTCCAAATATATTTGGTAAACGTTTCTTTGCCTCAACATTGGCATTCTTTTTTGGTATTTGAATTTTTAAGAATTAGAAGCTACTTTAGTATATTATTTATTTGGATGGAAGTTACTCCATTTGCCTTCTTTTACCAAGTTTATAGGAAAAAATTTATTATAGAAACCCACTTACTGGGAGTTAATGTTCAAGACCCAAAATAATTTCTACTTAATTAAAATTGGCATGAAAACATTTGTAAGGTTGAGCCTGTACGTTGATTTTTATCAATGTTCCCAGCTAGAAACGATCGATATGGCATATTGTGAATAATCACTCGACTGAGAGGAATACAAAGTAGTTACTGATTAGCCTTTCCCTCCCCAGCAACATCAAAGTGATTTAAATATCACAAAATGAAAACTTCTATAGTTTTCTTTAGTAAATATGCTTTGTTGTCATATTTTTGAAGAGTTTTATTCAATGGAAAACATAGAGAACAGATTCTATTGAGTACTAATAGTGGTACTGAGTGGTTGTCTTACATCAACTGTAGGCTGTTAAATTACTATGTGTGATTCTGGAACAAAAGTAATTTTCTTTTATGGGTGCCCATGCATACAGTACAATTAGATTTGGTGAAATAATTCTGAATAATATTCTACACATTAAAGTTTGCATGTTCATACATTTTTTTCTTGGAGCTACTTTCTAACAGATAATGCTTAATATTAGGTAACTTCTATAAATACATTGTAGTTTAACTCAAGTAAGCTTTCATACTCTTTACAATTTTTGGAAATTCACTAGTTTTCATAGTTATTGGAATAATCCAGCAAATTATCTTGTAAATCAATATAATCTATCTAGTTTTCCCCTCAACTATCATAACATAATGTACCAATAGTTGGTAGTTTATTATGGTGATTATCCTTCCAAAATATTAAAACCTATTAACTTATAATCAAGGTGAAGACAGGTGTTTTAGTGGTAAAGGTGAGTTAGAAAACAGAATTTAAATAATTTTCTCAAAGAATATACTATCCATTGTTAAATATTCTATTCATTTATTATCAAATTTGAACAATACAAACAGAGCCAAGACGAAATTTCAAATCATCCAAAAACAGGACCCAGAGAAAATCATTGCTAACTTAGTTGGTCCCTGCCCTTACACAAAACACAGTTCCTAAGATTTATCTATACATATTGTAAATCTATAGATACGCAGTCATGGATATCTTTTACATTAATAACATCCTTGGCTCTAGTATCATTTTTCTACTGTTTCCTTGCTCACTAGGCTCCTGACCCTCTGTCTTTTTGCCTCTGATACTCTACTAATTCTTTATCTTTTTCTATATTTTTCTTTTTAAAATTCTGTTTGCAGTAAAATATTATATAGACACCCCTACACCCTCCACTCCCCAAGTCAACCTATACAGTGTTGGCTTTTTCACCATTCCTTATATAGTTCAGCCTTAATGTTATTTTTTAAAGCATTATATGTGTTCTATTTTTTCTGTGGTTTATTTGCTCTTCCTTATGAGGCAGTAAGGTTGATAAGAGCAACTAGCTTTCCCAATCTTTGTCATTGCACCAAGCGTTGTCATCTTTAAAGGCTTCATTGTATATATGTGTGTGCATGGATGTTTTGTGTGTATATAAGTTAATCCCCTGCCAAAAATAATTACAAATTCAAGTTTAACAAAACTTTCACTTCCAGAAAGATGAGCTGGACATGCTTTTCCCTATTTCTACCACTAAGTACATCTACATTACATATCATTACATATTAAACAAATTTAAAATGACCTAAAAGTTGAAGAGAAATCAAACTGGCTAAGGACTTTAGGATTTAAAGAACGATGTGATGGCATTTCTTCAGTTTTCTTTATCACCCCACACATCCCAGACTTGCCAATGGAGAAGCCAGCAACCCGGATATACCAATAATGTAGAACTCTGGGAATTAACCAAAAGCTTGTGGAAACCTGGAGAGTGTTTATTCAAGATAAGCTGCTGAATCTCAAAGAGCAGCAACCTTTGTGTCATTTTAACTTGTCATATATCCATCTCCTGTTCCAAGCTCAGTAGTAGTAGCCTTGAACATAACAGCCTACATTCCTCATATAGGTACTGGAGAGAGAAGAATGGACTTCCTTTGCAAAGAAATGTACTTAGTTGATCTGTCTGGTCACTCCTAGAAGACTCATACAAAAGGCTTGCATTTACCCTACCTAACTCAGAGCTCCCTTAAGGGACTACATGAGGCATATTTGTCAAAAATGTTTATAAGCAAATGCCTCAGTTGCTGTTACCGTAGGCAATGGATAAGAGCTAGAAGAAACAAGAAAATAATAAAAAATCTTAGGAGGAAAGGCTAGGAGTGAGATGCTCTAGTACATAGGGTCTCTATAAAGCTCTGTCATATTTCTGGGATTCTAGAATGTCAAGCACATGATTAGTACTATGTCTTTCCTGCATGCTCAAGAAAGAAGTGACAAAGCCCATAAATCTCACCTCTTCCTGACCTTGAGGCTTTGTGCAAACAGGAAGTGAAAGCTAAGGCACAGTTGCAAACTGCTTAGCTGAGTATTTAAAGTGTGCTTCAACACACACACACACACACACACATACACACACACACAAAGCCCATGTAAAAAGACTGAAAGATATTTTGGTTCTAGGTATAAAAGATATTTTCGTTCTAGGAATAAAAGAAAATCATTGTCTATTTTCATAAGCTGATCATTAAGCTAATGAAACAGAGACTTCAATGGCCACAAATGACTAAAATACAGGCTTTGCAAAATTAGTTCAGAAAAGCCAGTAAACAAAGAGAGAGCAACAACTATTAGGTAATTAAATATAAAATGTCTGACTTAGAATCAAAAGTGTAGTTTATTATATCTCAAACAAGAAGCAAGACAATTAATCAAAGTATGCATCTAAACTATAGACACCTTTTTCCTATCTTAATGATAGTTTGCTTATGCCAGCAGCAAAGAAGCCTGAAGAGAGAGTGGCAATGAAATCATGAAAAGCATTTTCAACAGCTTGTTGAGAATTGAATATTTTTCCTTCCAAGACACTGTCCAAAGCCTGGAAGAAGTGTTAATCTGTTGATGCAAGGTCTGCTGAAGACCATGGAAGACAGAGTTTCCAAGTCCAGCTTTTGTAGTTGAGCAGCGTTGTTTGTGCGACATATGGTCAAGTGTTGCCATGGAAGAGGATTGGCCTGTCTCTATTGGCCAATCTCAGATGCTTAACCACAAGCATCCTCATCCTTTCCTCCAATTGGTTGCAGTAAAAATCCTCTGGAATTGATTAAGTTTCATGAAGCTGTAGTGGATAATACCAGTGCTGGACCACCAGACACCATTACCTTTTTTTTGATGAATAGTTGGTTTTGGACTGTGTTTTGGCATTTCCATCTCTATCCAACCATTGGCTGAACACCTGTGATTGTCAAAAAAAAAAAATACATTTTTCACCACAAATACAACACAGTGTAGAAATGATTGGCCTTTATGTCGTGACAGCAAAGAAAGGCAAGCTTCGAGATGATTTCTCTTATGATGCTTGTTTAATTCATGTGGAACCCATCTATTCAGCTTCTTTACCTTGCCAATTTGTTTCAAATGGTCCAATATTATTGGAATAGTACATCAACCTTACTGCTAATTCACACATAGGTTGAGATGGATTCACTTTCATTAAAGCTTTGAGCTCATCATTATCCACCTTGGTCCCAAGTTGCCTGTGTGGCTCATTTTCAAGATTAAAATCACCAGAATTGAACTTATCAAACCATTGACATACTGTGCATTCACTAACCACGTCCTTCTCAAACACTTTGTTGATATTTTGAGCTGTTTGCACTGCACGGGTTCCATGGTAGAACTCATATTCAAAAATGACATTAATTTTTTACTATGATTTCACAAAAATTACTCTAAAATTTTTGAAAAATAATCACAAGCCAAAATGTGCCTTTGAAAGACTGAGAATGTATCCTCACAATAATAATAAAAAAGAAGTGTCAAAGTGAAATATCAGTGATATCAACTGTCAAACTTAGTACATTTCATACTTAACCTAATACATGAAGCAGTGACAACAAACCCCAAGGAAGGGAAAACACATCATAATCAAACTGTCAAAAGCAAATACCAAAGACAGAATCTTGAAAGCTACAAGAGATAAGTACCTTGAGTACAAGGAATCTTCAAAAGGTGATTTTCACCAGAAACCATAAGGTTTAGAGGCAGTGGGATGACATAATTAAAGGGTCAAAAGAAAAAACAAAACAAAACAAAACTATCAACCTACAATTCAATATTCAATAAAATTATTCTTCAAAATAGAAGGAGAAATTAAGATATTCCAAATAAATAAAACCTGAGATCAGTGTGTGCTAACAAACCTGTCCTACAAAAAAAAGTTAAATGGAATCCTTCAGGCTGAAATGAAAGAACACAAGGCAGTAATCTCAGTATACATGAAATAAAGAATAATAGTAAAGATAATTACTTAGGTAAATATAAAATACTGTCTTAGTATATACTTTTTCTATCTCATTTAAAAAACAACTACATAAGTCAATAATTGCAAATATATGTTGATGGTCACATAATGTATAAAGATATAGTTTATAAAAAATAACAGCAAAATAAAAACAATGATAAGGGAATTAAAATATATTGACTAAAACAAGGAAATAATGGAGGAAATGAAGAACAAAAATGATATGACATAGAGAAAACAAGTAGCAAAATAGTAAAAGTAAGTCTTTCCTTATAAATAATTACATTAAACATAAATGGACTAACCTCTCTAATTAAAAGGCAGAGGTCAACAGAAAGGACTTTGAAAACCCTGCAAAACATAGTCCAACAATGCACTATCTATAAGAGACTCAAAATTTAAAGAAATAGATAAATCAAAAGAAGCAAGATAAAAGATGTTACAAGCAAGCAGCAACCATACAAGAGCTGGAGTGACTGTAATATTGAACAAAATAAAGTTTAAGGCAAAAACTATTACTAGAAACAAAAAAGGACATTATAAATGATAAAATAATCAATTCATCAAGAAGATATACCTAACAACTTGATATGTAAAAATACAGACAGACAAGTCAGAAGCAGAAAAAACTGACATAATTGAAGGGAAAAAAAATTTAACATTAATAGAGGGAGACTCCGATACTCCACTTTACATAATGAATACAACTAGAGAGGGAATCAACAACAACAACAAAAAAAACCCGAAGATTTTCTAACAGAGCAAACCAAGAAGTACTACCAGAGATCTATAGAAAACTCCAACCAACAACAGTGATATACATATTCTAAAATATGAACCATGTGTTAGGCCATAGAACATATAATAATTTTAAAACATTTAAATCATGCAAAGTATATTCTCTTACCACAATGGAATAAAATTGGAAATGAATTACAGAAGGAAATTTGAAAACTAACAAATATGTGAAAATTAAACAACATACTCCTGAATAACTAATGTTTCAAAGAAAATTCACAAGGAAATAATAAACTACTCTCAGTTCAGGATGTTATTACAAGACAACCGTAGACAGGGTGGCTTAAATATCAAACATTCATTTCTCACAGACATGAAGGCTAGGAAGTTGAGATCAGGGTGCCAGCAAGGTTAAGTTCTGGTAAGGGCTTTCTTCCTGATTTTGTCATATGGCACAAAGAAATAGAGATTGAAAGCAAGCTCTTCGTGTTTCTTTTTATAAGGACACTATGCCATAATGAGGACTCCAGTCTCATAAACTACTTACCAAAAGCCCCATCACCAAATACTATCACATTGAGAATAGTGTGTGAACATGTAAATTTTGGTAGGAAACAAACATTCAGTCCATACCAAATACTCTGAGATGAATAAAAATGAAACGCAATATTTAAAAATTTATGGGATGCCAAGAAAGCACTGCTCAGAAGTAAATTTATACTGCTAAAAAGTATATTAAACATGAAGACAAATTTCAAATAAATAATCTGAACTTATACTTTAATTATAGAACAAAGAGAAATAAACACAAAATAAGGAAAAGAAAGAAAATAATAAATAATAGAGTGAAAATAAATGAAAGAGGGCATAGCAAAACAATAGAGAAAAACAAATAAACCAAAAGTCGGTTCTTGTAGTACTGGAACTCCTAGACAGAACTAAGCAAGAGCAAAAAATATAAGGCATCCAAATAGTAAAGGAAGAAGTAAAATTATCCTTGTTTGCAGACAACATGATTTTATACATAGAAAACCCTAAAGACTCCACTAAAAACCTGTTAAACCTAATAAATTAGCAGGATATAAAATCAACATACAAAAATCAGTAGCATTTTCATACACTAACAATGAATTACCTAACAAATAAATTAAGAAAACAATTTCATTCACAGTAGCCAAAAAGATCAAGAAGACAAAACAAAACAAAACGAAAAACACAAAATCAGAGACATCATGCTACTGGACTTCAAAATACACTACACAGCTATAATATTCAAGTATGATACTGGCATAAAACAGACACATAGACCAATGAAACAAAACTAAGATTCCAGAAAGAAAAAAAAATAACACATTTATGGTAAATTGATTTTCAACAAAAGTACAAAGGACACACAGTAGGGAAAGGACAGTGTGTTTAATAGTCTTGGGAAAACTCAGTATCCATAGGCAGAAAAATGAAATTAGACCCTTATATTACATCAGCTACAAAATATATTAAAGACTTAAATATAAGGCCTGAAACCTTAAAACCACTAGAAGAAAAATTAGAGGAAAAGCTCCTCGACATTGGTCTGGACAATGATTTTTTGATATGAACCCAAACATACAGACAACAAAAGCAAAAATAGACAAATGGGATAGTATCAAATTCAAAAACTTCTGCACAGCAAAGGAAAGAATCAATGAAGTGAAGAGACACCATACATAATGGGAGAAAATATTTGCAAACCATGCATCTGATAAAGGACTGATACCAAAATATATAAAGAACTCACACTTCTCAACAGAAAGAAAAAAAATAATCCAATTAAAATGTGAAAAAACCCTCTGACTTATTTATTGAAAAAATACAGAGAGATGTCCAAAAGATATGTGAAAAACTGGTCAATATCACTAATAATCAGGGAAATGCAAATCAGAACTACAATATAATATCACCTA
Source organism: Cheirogaleus medius (assembly GCA_008086735.1). NCBI lineage: Eukaryota > Metazoa > Chordata > Mammalia > Primates > Cheirogaleidae > Cheirogaleus > Cheirogaleus medius. Next base: position 31,967,147 of record VBSM01003204.1, on the reverse strand, counting down.
ACACCTATTAGAATGGTTATTATCAAAAAGATAAAAGATAAGTGTTGGAGAAGATATGGAGAAAATGAAGTCTTGCAAACTATTGGTGGGAATGTAAATTAGTATAACCATTTAATTTAAAAAATTAAAAATATAGGTACCATAAGATCCAGCAGTCCCAACACTGGGTATATATACAAATGAAATGAAATCAATATATTGAAAAGATATCTACATTTCCCTATTCATTGTAGCCCTATTCACAATAGCCAAGACATGGAATCCATCTGAATGTCCATCAGTGAATGAATAGATAAAGAAAATGTAGTATTTATAAACAAATGAATATTATTCAGCCTTAAAAATGAAGAAGATCCTGTCATGTGTAACAAAATGGTGAAGTTGAAGGACATTATGTTAAGTGAAATAAGCTAGGCCTAGAAAGACAAATATCACATGAGTTTACTTATTTGTGAAATCTAAAAATATGACCTCACAGAAGTAGAGAGTCGAATGGTATTTACTAGGAAACCAAGTGAGTGTGGAGGGCTGGCGATACGTTGGTCAAAGAATAGAAAATTCCAATTAGTTAGGACAAATAAATTCAAGAGATAAATTATACAGCATAGTAACTATAGTTAATAACAATGTATTGCATTTTGAAAATCACTAAAGCAGTAGATTTTAAGTGTTGTTGCCATGAAAATGGTGTGAGGCAATGAATGTTAATTAGCTTGACTAAACAATTCCACAATATATACATATTTCAAAATTTCATATAGTCCATAATAAGTATATACAATTTTTATTTGGTGATTTAACATTTTTTTCCACTACACAGTTTATTTATTATATATGTGTTATTTTAATTTCAGGATATTATGAGGGTACAAACATTTTGGTTACATTTTATGTCTTTGCCTCACCCAAGAGAGGATTAGAGGCATGCCCTTCTCCTCTGCATGCCTACTGCATCCATTAGTTGTGAGTTCACCCCTCCTAACCCCCCTGGAGAATATTACTACTGTGTGAGCACCATAGTGTTAATCAGTCAATGTCAATTTGATGGGGAGTACATGTGGAGTCTATTCTTCCGATCTTGTGATACCTCACTTCTGATAGCAGGCTCAAGCTCTATCCAGGAAAATGTAAGAGTTGCTACATTACAGTCCTTTCTTATTATTGAGTAGTATTCCATTGTATACATATACCAAATTTTAATAATCCACTCATGAATTGATGGGCACTTGGGTTGTTTCCAGGTCCTTGCAATAGTGAATTGTGCTGCCATAAACATTTGGGTGCAGATGTCTTTATTATAGAAAATCTTTTGTTCTTTGGGGTAGATGCCTAATAGTGCTATTGCTGGATTGAATAGTATTTCTATTTTTAGGTCTTTGAGGTATCTCCAAATTCTTTTCCACAGAGGTTGCACTAATTTGAAGTCCCGCCAGCAGAGTAAGAGTGTTCCTGTCTCTCCGCATCCTCGCCAGCATTTGTTTTTTTGGGATTTTTTGATAAGGGCCAATCTCACTGGGGTTAGGTGATATTTCATTGTGGTTCTGATTTGCATTTCTCTAATGATTAGAGATGTTGAGCGTTTTTTTTATATGATTGCTGGCTGATTAAATATTTTTTAAGAGTTGGTTTGTTTAAGAGATCAGCAAAATGGACAAATATTTAACTAGCCTGATCAAGAAAAAAAGATAGAAGAATCAAATTACTAAATTTAAGAATGAAAATGGGAACATTATCACTGACCTCACAGAAACAGATTATAGGAGAATACTATTAACAATTGTACAGCAAAAAATTAGAAACTTAGGTGAAAAGGACAAATTCCATACACAAACACATAAACCATTGAAACTTACTCAAATAGAAATATACAATGTATTTATCACAAGAAATTAAGTTAGTTATCAAAAATTTGTCAACAAAGAAAAACCCAGCACCAGATGGCATCACTGGTGAATTCTACTACACATTTAAAGAAGAATTAATACCCAGCCTTCTCAGTAAGGACAGGAAAAGATGCTCAGCATCATAAGTCATTAAGCAAATGCAAATCAAATTCATAACTAGAAACCACTTCACACTCACTAGGATGGGTATGAAAAATAATGATAATAAAAATTCTTGGCAAGGTTGTGGAGCAATTGGAACCCTCTCAGGTTGCCTGTGGGACTACAAAATATTGCAGGACTGTAGTAAACAATTGGCATTTCCTAAACACATGGTTAAAGTTAGCATAAGACCTAGAAATTTCACTCCCAGGGATATACCAAGAGTATTAAAAACATGTGTACACTCGAAAAGTTTAGGTCAAAATGTACAAATTTGCAGTTATGTAGGATAAAGAAGTACATAATGTACAGCATGAGAATTATAGTTAACAATATTGTATTTTATACTGAAAAATAGCTAAACAAGTAGATATTAGATGCTCTTAACAAAAAGAAAACCAAAGGTCACTATGGAATTTGATCCAAAGGATAATTTGTTTGACTGTAGAAATCATTCCACTCTGTGTGTGTGTGTGTGTGTATCTCAAAACCTCATGTTAGCATGGGCAACACAATGAGATCTTATCTTTACAAAAATAAAAAAATTAGCCAGGCATGTTGGCACATGCCCTACAGTAGCCCCAGTTACTCAGGAGGCTGAAGCAGGGGGATCGCTTGAGCCCAGGGGTTGAGGCCACTGCCTTCCAGACTGGGTGACAGGGCAAAACACTGTCTCCAAAAAACAAAACAAAACAAAATAATAAATACTCATGTTGTACACCTTAACTATATATAATAAAAATTAAATCTTAAAATATAAATGATAACATTAAATGTTATTTTTCTAAATATACCAATTAAAAGACAGACATGAACTGGTAGTGAAAAAAAACAAAACACATTTGATCCAATACATGTATTGCTGTATACAAGAAACTCATTTCAAACATAATAGTGTAGGTAGGATGAAAATAAATGTTGAGAAAAGATATACCACACAAACAGAAGTAAACAAGAGTGGTTATGGTAATTTGTGATAAAGTTCACTTCAGTGCAAAGAAAATTACTAAGACTAGAGAGGTACATTTTATAAAGATAAATGGGTCAGTTCACCAATGAGGTATAGCAATCTTAAATGTGTATGCACTGAACAATAGACACACAAAATATAGTATGTGAAGCAAAAACATATAAACTGAAAGGAGAAATAGACAAATCCAGAATAATATTTGGAGATGTCAATACGCCTCTCTCAATAGTTGATAAAAATAGAGTGAATATCAACAAGGATGAAATAAACACCATTAACCAATAGGATCTAATAAATATTTAAAGAATACTCAACAACAGATACATCTTATGTGTCATGGAAGGTATACAAGATAGGACACATTTAAGGCACAAATGAAAGCTCAACAAATTCCAATGATTTGAAATTACATAGTTTGTGTTATCTGGCCACAGTGCAATCAAGCTAATAAACAATGACAAAGACAATAGGAAAGTGTCAAAACGTTTGGAAAATAAGCAATACACTTCTAAAAATAATTCACAAGTCAAAATGGATATTCCAAAGAAATTTTCAAAACTACATAGAACTGAATGAAAATACAAGACTTAACTGACCAACACTTAAGTGCACATATAGTAGTAACATTCACTGGGTGTAGGGCGGGTGGGAGGGAGAAGGAGGGGATGGGTATATTCACAACTAATGGGTGCAATATGCACTGTCTGGGGGATGGACAAGCTTGAAGCTCTGACTTGGGTGGGGAAAAGGTAGTATATGTAACCTAAACATTTGTAACCCCATAATTTACTGAAATAAAAAAAAAAGAAAAGAAAATACACCTAATGGGTACAAGGCACGCTAACTGACTGCAGGGAACACTTACAACTTTGACTAAAACTGTACAAAAGCAAAATATGTAACCAAAATGTATGTACCCCTGTAAAATTCTGTAATTAAAAAAAATAAAATAAAAAGCTAAACATATAAGATAAAAATAAAAAACAAATATATTGTATAGCTATACAAAATATTTTCTTTATATCAGTATTCTATAAGCTTTTTTCTGTTTTTAAAATTATTTATTTTTTTACTTTTAAAATTTTTGTTAAAAACTAAGACACAAACACACATTAATTTAGCTATACACAGAGTCAGGATCATCAAGAAGTCATAGATGATAGGAATTATTCAGCTTCATTATAATCTTATGGGACCACCATTGTATATGCAGTCTTCTGTTGACCAAAATGTCATGATGGATAACTGACTTAAACCTAAGGCATGAAACTATAAGAATTCTAGAAGAAAATGTTGGGAAAAAACTTATGTACATTGGCCTACGCAAAGAATATATGAAGAACTCCCCTAAAGCAATCAGAGCAGTAACACAAATAAATAAGTGGGACTTGATCAAATTAAAAAGCTTCTGCACAGCCAAGGAAACAATCATTAGAGCAAATAGATAACCTACAGAATCAGAGAAAATATTTGCATTCTACATATCCGATAAAGGACTGGTAACAAGAATCTATATAGAACTTAAGAAAATTAACAAGGAAAAATCAAACAACCTCATCAATAAATGGGCAAAGGACATGAACAGAAACTTTTCAAAAGAAGACAGAATAATGGCCAACAAACATAAAAAAGTGCTCAATATCTCTAACCATTAGGGTAATACAAATTAAAACCATGATGAGATATCACTTAACTCCAGGGAGAATGGTCTTTATCAAAAAGTCCCAAAACAACAAATGCCGGCATGGATGTGGAGAGACAGGAACACTCTTACACTGCTGGTGAGACTGCAAATTAGTACAAACCCTAGGAAAGTAATTTGGAGATACCTCTAAGAGCTAAAATAGAAATGCCATTGGATCTAGCAATCCCACTACTAGGCATCTACCCAAGGGAAAAAAGCCATTCTATAAGAAAGTCATCTGCACTCGAATGTTTATGGCAGTATAATTCACAATTGCAAAGATGTGTAAACAACCCAAGTGCACATCAATACATAAGTGGATTAATAAAATGCGGCACATGTATACCATGGAATACTACTGAACTACAAAGCAATGATGAACTAGCACCTCTTATATTATCTTGGATAGAGCTTGAGGCCATCCTTTGAAGTGAGGTACCACAAGAATGGAAAAATAAGCACCATATGTACTCACTATTAAATTGGTACTAACTGATCAACACTAAGGTGCTCACGTGGTAGTAATATTCATTGGGCGCTGGTCAGGTAGGAGGGGGCGTAGACTCACAACTAACGGATGCAGAGTGCACTGTATAGGGGAAGGGCATGCTTGTAGCCCTGGCTTGGGTGAGGCAAATCATTATATGTAACCAAAATGTTTATACCCTCATAATATTCTGAAATAAAAAAAAAGAAATGTCATTATATAGCACATGACTGTATCTAACAAAGAACTTGTATTTAGAATATATCTAATATAAATATCTCTCAAAACTTTTGTGTGAAAAAACCCACAAAAATCCAATAAGAAAATGAGCACAATTTGGCTGGTTTGAAGGTAGTGAGTTATCTCACTTGATTGTTCACTGAAAAAGAAAATGAGCAAAATAAATGAATATACTTTTCAATGAAAAGGATATACAGATGGAAAATAAACTCATAAAATTATGTCCCCCATCACTTTCCACATGATCCAACAATTGCACTGTTGGGCATTTATTATTGATAAATAAACTCTTATGTTCATACAAAACCTAAACACACGTGTTTATAGCAGCTTTGTTTGTAATAGCCATAAACTGGAAAACTTTGATAGGTGAATATTTATAAAAAAACTCTGGTACCTCCACACCATACAATACTCAGTAACAAAGAGACTCGTAATGCACACAAAAAATTAGATGGAATCCAGGTTCAAAAACTATGTTGAGTATGTAAAACCAATCTCAAAAGTTTATATGTAATGTAATTCTATTTGTATAGCATTCTTGAAATGACAAAACAGCAGCAATGAGAATAAATTATTGGTTGTGAAGGGTTGGAGGTGTTGGTAGAGGATGATGGCTGTGGCTATAGGAGCAACATGTGGGATCCTTGTGATGAAACTGTTCTGTATCTTATTCACATGGTAGTCACATGAATGCAAATGCGATAAAATAGCACATATCACACAACATGCATTTACATGCACACACACTATTAGCACATGTAAAAGATATGGACCTTAATAAACTCAAAAGGTTTTTATAGATGATAATATCCTTGTTGTGACTTATAGCATAGTTAAGAAAGAAGTTTCCATTTTGGGAAAATTGGATGAAGAGTATAGAGATCTTTCTGCACTATTTCTTATTACTACACGTGAATCTACAGTTATCGCAATATAAGAAGCTAAAAAAGGAAAAGTAATAGAAACAAAATTGTTAAGTAGTTCAGTTTATTTAGAGATAATACAAAATGTAGGAAAAAATCTGCATCCTTTTCCTCTTTATTTATATTATAAAATCTATATTTTGAAAGTTATATATTTCTTTGAGTACATTGGCATACATCTAAATTTTTTTCTTTTTACCGCTGCAGACTTGATTGTTAAGAGTATTGTTCTTTGGATATATTTTTTTCTGAAGAAAAATGAATATTCATTATGTAATTCAATCCATTTGCAGAAAATGCTACAGGTGCTCTATTTGAATCATACTATTTCAAAACAACAATACCTCTATTAGTATCTGACATCCTGATTCCTTAGTACTCAAATTGATATGCTTGCAAATTAAAGCTTCATTTAAGTTTTTAAAATTTACCAGTTTGCACCTGCATGAAATATCTTTCTGAGACATCCTATTCAGAGTATGAGGCACTCATGAAGTGGGCATATGGCTCTCTCATATCCTTTTTCCTTTACACTGATGCATGTTCTACAAAAGGTTTTGAGATGCCATGTTGATAATCATAAGAACTTGGTTTCCTAACAAAATCCTGAAGTTACTTGTATCCAAAATACATCTAAGGCCATGATGTCAAATATCTTCTTTTTTTATTTTTAAATTTTATCTTTATTGCTTTTTCTGTTGGAAAAGTAACACATGTGCATTTAAAAAATTCAAACATTACAGAACTACACAATAAAGAAAGTAAAATTCTCTCAGTTTTTCCACTATCTAAAGGAAACCCCTGTAACTGGTTATTGGCCTCCAGATTTTTAAAAAATGAACATACTAACATGTATGATTACCTTCTTTAACCAAAATGAAGCCATTGTCATTTATTTTTTTAACTCAAAATATAGTATTTTATTGCCTTTATCCCATATGACTATGAGATTTAACATGTAAGATTGAGAAATATGTTTCTATTGCCAATGCTTTTCAAGCAGTAGGAAGTGAGATACTTCTTTAGTAGACAAAGTCATGAGGCTGTACTTTAGTAATTGGGTGGCATATGATAGTCACAGGATTGCTCCTTTAGGATAATTAATTAGTAAGAACACATGATAAGTACCCTACATTCTACAATTGTAAGTCAAATAGATCTGAATTCAACTACATTTGTATGAAAAAGGAACCCAGCATCCTCTATGTCCTATAAGGATCATTTTTAATCTTTCAATTTAATTAAATTTGCCATATATTTCTTGTACACTTTCTACTTGCCTGACATTGTGATAGGCACATAAATAAATGGTAAAACTAGAAAAATCTGGTCCTTAAACTCATGATATTTCGACCTAGCCCAACCTACTGCATAACTATGTATAATAAAGTGTGATAAATATTATGAAAAAAAGACCTCTTGCTTTGTGTTGATTATTCTTTAGTCTTATGCCAGTCCTGGACCTCAAATCCATAGTTTGTAAATAATACCATATGGAGTCAGTTTTGCTTTTAAATTAAAGATAATCCAGTAATAAATCACATGATCTCTTGTGAAATTCTATTATAGAGAAAACAGAAAAAAAGAAAGTGACAATTACATTTAGCAATAAAATTCTTGGCTTAACAGTGTACCTCTTTTGAAGGATCCTCCTGTGATCTATGTCGTAAAATGGAATTTTAGGCCAAAGAGAGATAAAGTCAGTTTATTGCAAAAGGTTAACCAATAATCTCCTTGTCACTCTTCAATAGAAATGTGGTAGCTACACTCTCTTGTTCCTCCCTCTGTTCCTTGGATTGGGTTCCGGGATGAGTTATTTGGTTGGAGGAACTCCATGCTTCATTTCTATTGTGTATTCACATGTTCATTTCTAGGAGTATTTATTTTTATATTCTTTGTATTTGTAAGGCAGATACCAGTGATACAGAGGTGGTGATGAGGTAGGAATTAGGAAACTAATATTTATACATTGTATTGTTTAATCCTATTGTGTTGTTTAATTTTACTGAGATAGGTATTGCTCAATAAAGGAGTCCATAAGACACAAACCAAGGTCTCTGATAAAACAAGAGACAGTGGGAAACTGGCCCAAACCAGCTAGAACCCCGATGGCCAGGAAAAATGACCTAGGTTACCCTCACTGCTTACAATATATTAGCATGTTAAAAGAAACTCCCACCAGTGCCATGACTATTTACAAATGCGATGGCCACTCCTGGAAGTTACCATACATGGTTTAAAAAGAGGAGGGACCCTCAGTTCTGGGAGCTCCTCATACCTTTCCCAGAAATCTTATGAATAATCCTCCCTCCATTTAACATAAAATTAAATAGGTATAAAATAAGACCTCAGAAATTCACAAAGGGCTACTCTCTGCTACTCTGAGAGATAGTTACTGCTCTGCCTTTCCTGCATTAAACCAAGAATCCACTTGGCCTTCAGCCTGGACCCTACTTATGGGGTTCACTTTCCTATATCAAACTTATTGTATTGTTTATTCCTTATAATAACTCCAACTTTTGGTATTTTTCCTGCTTCTCATGACAAAATTAAGGCTATTTTACTTAGATTAAAACATAATACAATACGATACATGACCAGGGTAAGTTAAGAAAATTTATAGCATAAGAAATTACTCTTTTAACCAGTGGCACACCTGGGAATAAAATCAGAGTTCTGTTTGGTGCCAAAATTTTCTTGATGTCCTGAATGGCACTGACAGCTTTCTTGTTACATAAAGATGTATGCTTTGAAATTTGAAAATTCTAAAACATAGCCAATGAATGTTTCCTGGTGAAGTTCTATAATCATTTGCAACTGAATGTTTGCTTTGAGACTTGGATACAAATACTTGCTATAATTTTATAGCAGCTACTTTATATTCCTCAGCATACAGGTAAGTAGAGGATTGCCACTTGGGATAGAGTGACTTGTACAAAGACGTAATTCATTTGATGTATTCAGAACTAGTCATAAAAACTAATTTAGTAAGAGAAGTGTAAATTGGTAGGATCATTTTTCCTTTTTTGTTTTTGAGGTTTAAGTGATTTTTTTGGAAACTATATTACCCTGGCATCTTCCAGGTAGGAGTTTGAGAATAGTAGTTAATTTAGGAATATTATTCCTTTGTAATTTTGTAAATATATATTTCATTCATTCATTCATTCATTTTTTTCAGTGTGAAGGTGATGAGTCACTTTTACCAAGTTCTTCTAATTGTTATTCAGAACTCAACATTTCCAAATTAGGGAAATAACTTGATGGCATATACTTCTATTTAACTTCCTTTATGAAACTTAATGATATTCCAGTGACTACAATTCGCTTCAAATTATTTTGTCTCCTTCTCTGAACTAAGTTCCTAGCATACTATCCTGAAAATTAGATTCCCATGTCATAATTCATATGATTCATTCAATTAATAAATATTTATTGATCATTTTATATATAATGTGTTGGGGAGGAGTTCTATAGTGACATTTTTGCTTCTTGTTTCAATGTTAGTTTTTACAAACTGAGATAAATGATTTTCTTTCTATAGTGTCACCTTTCTGGTTTGCACATGTTTTTTAACTTCTACACTATAGCTTCTTAGACATGGTAAAGATACAACTTAGTAAGTGAAATCTAGATAACTGAAAATTTCTTTCCTTGGGTTACAATTTGGTTGAACCAAAGAATTCACCACCTTGTTCTAATGGCAATGCCTTTGTTTTGTTTTTCCTTAGTGCACTGGAAGGGTCAAAGTCCAACTCTCCCAGGGCTTCCTAACCCTATCTGTCTGCGGGTAACTATCTTAGGCAATCCTCAGACAACAGGATAGAATGCTTCCATACTGACAAGCTTTTATATTTTCTAAGCAATGAGAGGTATAGCTCCATATGGATTTTGAAGTTAATTTGTACCAAAAAGAAAATTTATCACCTATCTTAACAGGTGGCCATTGCTCCAGCAGGAATTAGAAGAGGCCTTTTGGGAAAGCAGGAACTGATGAATTAGGCTCATCTGAAATCACTTGTGGCTGTAAAAGATGCTGCTCTAATAATCAGGATGTGAGCCCCAGTGTTCTGGAGAAGTTCCAGTTCTGTAATTACTTCTGCCTACCTACTTTCCTCCCTGTAGTTTTAATGGAATTATTTTTTTGCCTTAGAAAGAAAATAAAAAAAGCTAATAAAGCCATGTCCAGTTAAAACAGCACTATAATAATTTAATATGTATTTTCTGAAATTTTAATTTAAGAATAAAGTGACTATATAGTTCTCTATCAAAGATAATTATATGCTTCAAATAGATCCTTGCTCACATAAAGACAATTAGAAACAGATGAATTTCAACCACTATCAAGCACATGTGAAAATTTTTAAATTCCAGCAATGCTCTATTTAGAATATAAATTTGGGAAAAAATAATCCTCAGACAGCACAATTTTAACTTTATTTTCTTCACACAACAAGCCTTTATTCTAAATACTATTAATATATTCAACTATCAACTCATGGCTATGAGGTCTCTGGATTGACACTTTGTTTAGAATTGTTTACTCATGTCTTAAAAAAATCTCTTTGATGTTAGTGACAAAGTTCCAATAGTCTAAAGATAAATTAAAAAATGTTGATATTATATTTCTACATATTTATGGGGTATCTGTTAAATTTTGCCACATGCATAGACTGTGTAATGATCAAGTCAGGTATTTCACTTATACATCACCCAATTATTTATCATTTCTATGTGTTGAGTACATTTAAAGTCTTCTCTCCTGGCTATTTTGAAAAATACAATACATAATTCCTAACTATAGTCACCCTACTCTGCTATCAGATATAAGAACTTATCCCTTCTATCTTGCATAGGATCAATTCATTTTATTTCTCAGTATAAAAAGAACTCCAAAGTTCAAAGACAGCTTTGATACTACCCTTGCCTATTCTTCAAAGGAATTGAGAAATTTCCTTAATAACTGAAACACAAAGACAATTTTATAAAAGAACAGTTGGTCAGGAATGTAAATTGTCATATATTTTGAGTTATTACCAATTCACAAAGTGGAAAACCATTGTGGATTAGCAATTAAAGTTGTTTCTTATACATATTATGTTATATTAATATCATATTATATTATAATATATTATACAGATTGAGCATTCCTAATCTGAAAACCTGAAGTGTAAAATGCCTTGAAATCTGAAACTTTTTAGGACTGACATGATGCCACAAGTGAAAAGTTCCACAGATTAACAGAAACTTTGTTTCATGCACAAAATTATTAAAAATATTTTATAAAATTACCTTCAGGCTATGTGTATAAGGTGTATATGAAGCATAAATGAATTTTGTGTTTAGACTTGGGTCATATCCTCAAGATATCTCATAATATACATATATATACACACACAAATATTTCAAAATCCAAAAAAAGAAAAATAAATAAATCCAAAATCTGAAGCATTTCTAGTCCCAACAATTTGGGGTAAATAATACTCAACTTGTATGATAATATTATTATTATATGATTTTTTTTGTTAATCCTCTGTTATGTCACGTCAATGACTACATAGCAAGAATTACATCACAATAAAATTTTACCAAAAGAATTTCCCACATATTAAGTAAAATGAGACCTTCTAGGGATGAAAGTGTTGTTCTGCTACCTTCTTATTTTCACTGTACTTGCTATTCTGAAAATATATAATTTATTACCAAACTTCTCAGTAACGTGACAAGTGTACCATAGAAATTACAAGTTGAAGAATAATTTGGAAAGCACTGTAACAAGACTGTCTAAAGATCATTTGGAGGGGTTTGACAGAAAAGGTTATGGCAAAGGAGAATGGCTTTGCATCATAGACATTGTCTGTCAGTATTGGATTAATGATTTAGGATATTTGGTGGCTGAAGTGAACATTAATTTTCTTCTACCAATGTTAGTAGCATAGCAAGATAGCATTAAAGTGGTTGTTTACTTTTACTACATCTTTTCTCATAGGAACCTTCAATTATTCTGTTAAAAAGTAATGGCCTTTTATGAAGTTAGTAAACCACAAATGAATTAAAAATGGTTGTAGAGTTAACAAACCATTGGCCTTTGAGGGTGATACCTTAATCTCCAGAGCAAAGTATATTTTAATCAGTCTATCCTCTGACGGATGGTTAAATTGCTTTCTAGGTTGGAAATTTTGTTCCTAATGAAGAATGACATTGTGTCTTTATTTTTCTCTTACATGTAGAACTTGAAATAGAAAGTAAAAGTATTTCAGGGATAACTGCTATTCTCACTCATCTTGACAACATCTATTCTTCTCTTTGTCCAGGTATTCCTGAATTACTTCTGAGTCAGAGTGTCTCAGTCTTCAATACTTGCATTTGTTAACATGCTGACTGATTTTTCACATCCACTGATTTCAAATACCCAAAAGATACTATAGAGTTTAATATTTGGGGTGCCAATATATGTCTTAATATCTGAAGCTGTTTTTTTGAGATATGGAAACTAAAACCCTTGCTAAAATAATTTGACCAGCTTCACAGATTGAGATATAGTCTGTCAAAAGACACTGAACAAATCCCTCAGAATTTTAAGGTAAAATAAACTTGATTAAGACAGTGATGTGGGATATGAAGAAATATCCACATTATGGTAGATCAAGATGTATTAGATTTCCATTGAATGCTAGTAGTGCAAATATAGATATATTTTATTGTATGAAGCCAAATACAGCACTAGAAATAGCTTGTTCATTTAGTTATTCAGGAATACAATACATTTTACTAAGTGATGGTTGGAGAGTCAGATGAGTATAATGTGCAATATACCCATCTGGCCTTCCCCACTTCCAGTGTAAATTTTAACTTTGTCTACTGAAGATAGTAGTGTTTTAATGCTATACCAATCCTTGACTTCCCTGAGACTTAACAGGGGATTGAACTTGATCATTCTTTCTAGCTCTGAGATATTATAACTCTCTAGGAGACAAAATCTTCATTTGTCTAAAATACATATACCTTGTTAGATACAAAAGACAAATTAAATACATTTATTATGTTAATTTACCAACTGCAAGTAATTTGTAATACTTTATGCTTTTTTTGGGGGGAATTGTTTGAAATAAATTCTCCCCTTTGCTTACATTTTAGTTTTACTTTGCATGTACCTAGGGTATTAGATGCACATTATGTATAGTTAATCTTTACGAATTAATTCATTAAAAAATTAATAATATACTTGCACTTAAATTCATATGGAAATTAAAAGGATCTAAAATAGTCAAACAATTTTGTAAAGAATGAATAAAGTAGGAGGACTAACACCTGATTTCAAGATTTATTACAATGGTACGGTAATCAAGGCAGTGTGGAATTGGCATAAAGAAGAACAAATAGATCAGTGGAATAAAATAGAACAAAGAGTCCAGAAACATTCTCACACATACATGGACAACTGATTTTTGACAAAAATGTGTGATGGTAATTTAGTAGCTGGAGCAATTGATATTCATATGCATAAATAAATAAATAAACAAACTGAGATTCCTATTTCACACCAAGAAAAAAAATAATTCAAAATGAATCATGGATACAAATGTAAAATCTACAACTATAAAACTTCCAGAATAAAAGACAGAATAAAACCTTTGTAATGTTGGGCTATACAAACATATTTTAAGATATACCAAAAGCCAGGTTCATAAAAGAACAAATTGATGAATTGGACCTTATTAAAATGAAAAACTTCTGTTCTTGAAAGATAATATAAAGAAAATCAATAATTTATTGACTGGGAGAATATATTTCCAAATCATATTTCTTTTTTTTTATTTCATCATATTATGTGGTACAAATATTGTTAAGGTTACATATATTGCTCTTGCCACCCCTCCCCCACACACACGCCGAGTCAGAGCTTCCAGCACATCCATCCCCCAGGTGGTGTGCATCGCACTCATCATGTAAATATATTTCTGATAAAAGACATATTCAGAACCCTTAAAATAACCAAATTTAAAACAAATGGGCAAACATTTAAACAAATCCTTTAATATAGAAGACAAGCAGATAATAAGCATATGAAATGATATTTAGCATCGATAATCATTAGAGAATTAAAAAATAGATACTATAGTGAGATACCACTACACACATATTAGAGTAACAAAAATTGAACAGACTGACTATTCTAAATTTTGTCAAGGATAAGAAGGAACTGGAATTCTCATACACTGATGACTGATGATGGGTATGTCAAATGGAACAGCCACTTTGGAAAAAGTTTGGCAGTTTCTTATGAAGTTAAGCATATATCTTTTACAGGATCTAGTCATTCAACTTATAGGTATTTACCCAAGATATTGGAAGCACATATCCATATTAAGACTTGTACATAAATGATATAACAGCTTTCATTATAATAGCTAGATTCTGAATGCAACCTAAATGTTAACCAATGGATGAATGTATAAAGCACCTCTGGAACAGCTATAAAATTGAATACTATTCAATAATATGAACAAACTATGGATATATACCACAACATGGATGAATTTTAAAATAATCATGCTGAATGAAACAAGTCAAGAGCATTATGATTTCATTCATAAAAAATACTGGAAGTAGAAAATGCAAATGAATCTCTAGAACTTTTGTAGAGAGCAGATCAGTGTTTTGCCTGGGAATGGGGGAAGGAAATGGGTCATAGAGGGAAGGAATGGTAGGGGGTGAGGGATTGGGGATTGCAAAGGTACATGTGGAGATTTTCGGGCATGGTAAACATGCTTATAATGATTGGGGCAATGATTTCTTGGGCATATACATATGTCAACACCCATAAAATTTTATACTTTAAATGTATGTATGCAATTATGCCTCAACAAAGCTGTTTAAAATATGTGGAAAAGATTATCCAAAACTTAATACTTGTGACTGGCACCATGGCTCATGTCTGTAATCCTAACACTCTGGGAAGCCAAGGCAGGAGGATCACTTGAGCTCAGGAGTTTGAGACCAGCCTGAGCAAGAGTGAAACTCAGTCTGCAAAACAAAACAAACAAACAAACAAAAAGCAACTTAATCCTGCATGCAAGGTTCTTGCAACATTGTTGGGGGAGAATACACATTTATAAAGAGCTAGAGAAAATAATAATACTATATAAACACACACACATATATGAAAGGGAATTATTAATGCAAAGTTAATGGAAAAATTTGATTCTTAAAGGACAACATAAAGGTAGGGCAAAGTGGAAACAGAATGAGAAAGAGACAGAAGGAAGTAGAAATAAACATTTGATTAGCATTATACTTTATTGTGAATTTGAAATAAGCAAAGCAATTTCATTAACCTCTTTTTGTTTTATCATAATTTGGTTGGTGAATATTGTATCTACAGCCCACACAAGGTCAAATGATATTGCTTATGGTCTCTAGAGTTCAGGCAGTTTTAATTGCACATTGGAAAACAAATATGTTTCCACTTTGCAGTGTGTGTAGTGTTTAAATGGAGGAGAAGGGAACATCTGGGGTGTTATAAAATGAGAGGCCTAACTACAAAAAATTAATCAGCTGCCATTTTTCACTGCATAAAGGTGAATGACTTTCAAAAGACCACAGGATCTGTGCTCATTTGGACATTGACATTAAAATGTTTTAGGTACATTGTACCATCACTCTGACACTAACATGCCTTATTAAAAGAAAATATTGTACTATAAAAAATAATACTTAAAAAGAAAGAATGGTCAGAGGTAAATTTGTAAGACCTCCTTTTCCTTCTGCCAGTGAATATTTTATTCAAGCTGTGGCAACAAAATATTAATGATGAAAATATTTTCCAGGCTATTTGTTATCACAGCATATCATATATCATATCATATCATCATATATTATTTCTCCATCTAGAATATTCTTTTTGAAGGCCTTTTTCTGGATCTTTTTTTCCTCTCAGTCTTGTTTGCCTGTTTAAATCCTATATATTCTTTAGTACTCAGTATAAGCATTATTCTTCTATGAAAAGTCTCAAATCTTCAGTCTGGCTTTAATACTCATTATATTTGTTAAATTTATCTAATTTTTATCACTTTGATGGCATTTAATCTACCAGCTTGATTATCTGTTATCTTTTCTGTACTGCTGTACAAACTTGGACCAGTGACCATGATTCCATCATTTGCGTTTGTGTAAATACATTGGAACTACTAAGACCCAATACATGTTTAGTTGAAAGCATGGGGTTCAACATTTTTTTTCTGAAATCTTGCTAAAAAGATGCACTGAAATGTTATAACTTAAATACAGATATAGCATACTAAATAATTAGAAAAGTCAAGATTACATTGAGAGATTTATAGAAATTTAAAAAGCTTTATTGTCCAAATCAACAACAAAACTAAATGCAGCCATACAAATCAATAGACATACAGGAGCTACTGCAGATATACATATTGATTTATCCAAGATAACCCCAGAAAAATTCCAGAAGGCATTAGCCAGTCTGCTGAATGGTGTCCTAAATGTTGACTGACTGGGCCAATCTTCTTCCCTGTATATAAAAACAGCTCCATTTGTGTGCTTCATTCCTAGTTGTAGTATAACTGTGAGACCTCCTTTCTAAAATGAATAATTTGTGTATAAAGCCCCATGTACAAAACATATCAGAACTAGAAAAAAAAGCACAGTGGTATTTTTGGTAACTTTAGCCTGCCCCAAATGATTTATACTGCTCACAGAAGCAAGTATATCCTACCACTTAATACCACCAGGGTTTTCTCATTAGCAGCTGCGTTTTGTTCTTGAGACACAGTGATTTCTACAGCGACACCCATTGTTTTTTACACTAATCATTTATTATTACCAGCGCTCTATTATTATATGATTTGGATAATTGATCATCAGATGTGTTAGGCAAATGAAAAGAGGGAAAACAGAGATAATAAGTCACACAAATCAACCTTCAAGAAAATAGAGAAATACAAAATTTAAAAAAAATATACTTAATTTACATTGTCAGAAATTCAAGAAGCATTCACAAACATAAAACAAGAAGAGGATACTTTAATAAAACAATTGGAAATTATGTAAACATTTAAAATATTATTTTAAAAAACTCAATTGATTCAATGAATAGCAGAAATTACATCACGAACACACTTGAAGCTCTGACTCAGATGGGACAAAGGCAATATATGTAACCTAAACATTTGTATCCCTGTAATATCTTAAAATAAAAAAAAATAAGAAAAAATTGTATTTGGAATATATTTCTTCAAATTTTTAAAGAAAATCAACTTAAACCAATGAAGAGATGAATTTGTAAGAAATACTAAGATAATTCAGTAAGATGGCTTCTCCTAAATATTATCTGTCTTAAATAACAATTATTAATGAGAATATATTTTATCAATTATTTGATTCACATAAACTAGTAACAATAAAGTACAAACACACACAAAGGCAAAAATGTGCAAAGCCTTGTGTTAGAGAAAATAATGGCCCTGCAAAGATGCCTAAATCCTAATCTCTGTAACTTTGTGAATATGTTATCTTACATGGAAAAAGGGAATTAGCAGATGTGATTAAGTTAAGAATAGTGAGATGGAGACATGATTATGGATGAATTGTGTGGACCTAATGGGATCACATTATAAGGGTCCTTATAGGAGGAAGGCAAGAGAGTCGAAGTCAGAAAAATAAAAAGATATGACAAAAAAAAA
>VBSM01003204.1:31934085-31948868 GCA_008086735.1 Cheirogaleus medius | reverse complement strand
AAGGCACTAAATTTATGGTAATTTATCATGACAACAATAGGAAGTTAATACAGCCTATAGAATTTGGATAAGTCAAAACTCTAAAACTGTTAGGAAGAACATTGTAGAAAGCTTGCATATGTATTGTAAAAATAAAAATTTTTCTTTTTCCCCCAATTAACCCACAAATTAAAGCAACAGAATGAAAATATTATAAGATTTTTAATCTTATTATAGTCATTCATTAATTTAGTCATTAAAATAATTATTATCCACCTATTATTTGACATTTGACGGGCATTGAGTTATATATTGATATAAACTCACAGGCAAAAATAGAAATTACGCTGCTTACATTGAGGTTATAGTTTTGTGAAGGAGATAAAATAACTTTAAAGAATTATACACACTTATGTGTGCAGGGGTGCCTGCGTGTATGTGAGTGTGCTTCTCTGACAACTAAGATGGAAGAGTCAACATTCTCTGAGGAAATAGAGTAACAATAATTAATCTAACCAGGAACATCAGGAAGTGATATTAGAGCTAGGATCTGCAGAATGAGTAGGAGCAGCCTATTTACAAGGAAAGGTGGGATAGAATGTGTAGAAGCTTTTTTTGCGGAAATATTCATTACACTTTGTTCATGGTTCATAGAAAGAAAGGTCAGTATATGTTAAATCTTGTTTTCTACATAGGCCAATTTAAAGATTTTGTCTTTGTCCAAATAACACAATTGCAGCACAGGTGCACAAAGGTATTTGTGTAAGAATGCCTATGGTAGCAATTTTTTATAATATGATACTAGTGGAAAAACTTAAATATCCATGGAACAGTGAGCAATAAAAAATAAATACATATATGCATATATATATATATATGTGCACAAACACACACATGTTCCAGTAAGGAAAAAAATGTAATGGCAGTTTTTAAAGTTCATAATATATTATGCCGTGAAAAAAGGCATCTGTATCTGTATTATAGTAGTTTTCATTTTCAAAACCTAACATGTGCACACATAAATTTATAAAAATGTGTACAGATGTATTTGTTTCTTCATACTTAAAGTAGAGTGTGAAGAATATATATTAAACATTTAACAGTAGTTTCATTTGGAAAGTGGAATTAGGCAAAGAAGGAAATATTTTGATTTTCATACTGTATTTGTGTATTATTTGAGTTGGTGAAAAAAGAGAATTTATGATTTTGATATAAAAATAGGTAAAGAAAAATAAACATTGAACTGAAGTGAAACAAATCTGGATTGATGTTAATAGAAAACATCAGCAAATTATTGTGTTTTCCATACACTTAATAACCCATCAGCTGCTACCTATTGAGTGCCCATAACATGAAATGATAAAAAGCAACCGAGTCTTAACTTTATTATTTTATTCCAGTTTACTTTAAAAGTAAATATGGTGAATGTCAAAACTATGTGAGAGTTAATTCCTGTTTCATCCTTGATTATTGTATGTTATGTGTATGAATGCATATAATTAAAATTCTCTAATAGCCTCTTATTTAAGTTAATGCAAGAAACTGCAAACAAATCTAATTAATAAATTTGTTCCTAATTTTAGTATATAATAATATTACCCAAAGATATCTTGACTGATACAATCATAAAAATCAGTGTCATACTTTCTGATTTACAAAATGATACAGAGAAAAAATACAGGTAGACATCGACAATGAGAACCAATATTTCCTTAATACTATAAGCCCTGATCTGATTATATTTAAAGTTTGCTTCCATCAGAAAGCCATATTTTCTCAATAGTAAACAAAAACCTTAAAACACCTTAATGCATATTTTGCAATGTAAAAAGCAAAATGTATTTACCAAGTGCAAATAAATTTATATAATTTGAAAATATCATTATTTATGTTGATAATTTTATAAATAATAAAAGTATATATTTATAACTCATTCTGACTCTTTGATCCATTATGGGCCTAAAATATATAGAAGGAAACCTTTGGAGGTGGACATTCTCTTTGAAAAATTCAAAGACAATAAAAATCAGCTGGTGTTTGGCCACAGTATTACTAAATTTTTTTCTCAGCAAATCAAAGTCATGGACGGTCTTCCTTTTCACAGTTTTATTAGTATGACAGTTTTTATGTTCTTGTACAGTTAAAAATATAGTTATGATATTCAACATACACAGCATATGGATTTACACTGAATGCAAACCTTTATTTAGCTTGTCTACTTTAACATGATATATGGCATGGTCATGAATATACAGATTTCCATTCTGTTCCTAACTCTCTTTCAGAACCCAACTTATATTCACATTCTCTCTGAACCCATGTCCAACAATTTCAGTTCTATTGAGCCTGCTCAAACACTTATATACTGTGATAACAGACATTTTCATATTTAACTGTGTGCTTCTGCATGTTAGTTTTCCTTCTACAGCTAGATTTCCATCTTTGTGAATGCAAACAAAATGTCCTGCACTTATTGGTTGAACTGAGATTCTTTCTGTATGGTATATTTGATTAGCTAACTGCCAATTAGAGGATGGTGTGGGGTGCCTTAACTTTCAAGCAGGATTGGAGAAAAGCTCTGCATAAATCTAATATCTAGAGTGAAGTAGTTGATGTTGTTTTCAAGATTTTTAAACTTTATTTTTTGCCTTTTTTGTGTATTTCATTATGTTTTTTGTATAGCAGATTTTTACACAGATAATGTTCTAATGTAACATTAAATTAAAGACATTTTTCCACTAATATAGCCAGTCTACTGATACACATAGGGGCCCCTCATCATTTAGGTTTCATTTTGCTGAGAGTCCTCAGCATGTAGAGTACAGCCACATTTTGCTGGTATGATAGTCTCTACCTATGTCATTGCAGGATTTGTGTTGCTGCTGCTCTCTGCAATCTATGGGAATTACTGATAATTACTACATAGGTGAAAGCTAAGATTTTATTTTTCAATGAGTTAATCTATTCATCAAATACTTATTAAGAACCACTTGTGTGTCAAACATTTTTCTGGGTTATTAGAATATACCAGTGGGAGAAAAAAAGATAAATTATTTCATTCATGGAACTAACATTCTAGTAAGAGAAGACTGAAATCAGATGGTTGTAGGTTCAAAAATGAAGAAGAAGGTTGGGTAATAGAGAGAAAGATGGTGTGGAGTGAAGTATTTTTAAATTGTGTTTTGGGGGAAGATTTTCCTGATAAAATCATGTTTACCATTGGGTTGAAGACAGAATTTGTGAACCACGAGGAAAGAGGTTTCCAGGCAGAAGGAACAGCAAGTATCAAGACCTTGACAAAAATCATACTCTTGAAATGTTCAATGATCAGGAGCTGATTGCACAATGGGAACTGTAGGTAAGAGCCGAGTCAGAGAAGCCACTTGGGAAGATTTGTGTAGGATGTCCTAGTTGCTGGCTTTCAGAATTCCTTGTAGCAGGGCAAGAGTGGAAGCAGGGAAAGCAGTTAGTTAGAAGGTCATTCCACAATCCTTTTGAAACATGGTGCTCAGACTCTGGATATACATTTCAAGAGAAAAGCTGAAAGAATTAAATTTGGAGTATGAAAGAAATGAGGTAAGGATTAAGGTTATTTGCCTATCATTCTTAGAGGTACATACCTAACTATTCTTGGAAGTGTCTTGGGTGAAAGAAGGAGCAAGGATATAAGGACAAGAGGGTAACAACAAGGATAACTAATATTTAATGAGCATGAACTTTGTGCCAGAAAACATCAAAGGGTTTTATATGCATCATAGCATGAGATATTCATGATAATTTTCTGAGGTATATACTATTAATAACCAGAGTTTCAGATAAGTAAACCTAACCGTAGGGATGATACATTACATACCCTAAGTAGCACACCTAATAATTGATGGAGGCAGATGATGAAACCAGGCCACATGACTTCAGGTCCTAAACTCTTAAATAAAATAATATCAATGGACCACCCACTTTATCATAAAAGACTATCTATGAGGAACTTTACAAAGACATTTCTGTTTTATTATCATTGTGAGGTAAATACAAGGAAATCAATGCTTAGTGAGGATATTAAGCTTATCAAAGATCACAAAGGCTTCTAACACTAATGATTACATTTCTGGTTGAAAGCAATGTATGGAATATTAATTGAGCTGTTATGAGAAAAGGAAGGGGACTGTATATTCAAAAGTTTTAGAAAATTCCAGGTTAATTAGTTTTCTTGCTTGCAGAAGCTCTTATAACCTTTAGGAATTTCACAAAACGTGTTATTATCTCAATGAAGTTTTAGCATGCAAAGTTTTCTCTAATTAGTTGACCACACTCACAGTTTTGGAAATTCTGATTTAAAGTATTTTGTATCATGCTTTTTGTCATAACTACTGTGAGAATAATGACTCTTCCCAGAAACCAGATAAACCAAATTTCTAGGGAATTTTTATATCTCTTGCAAGAGGATTAATAGGAATATAAAGGGCTTCAAAGGAATCCTGTACAGAAATTTTAACCACATCATTCTTGGAAATAAACAGAAAACACTCCAAGTAACAAACAGTGGAGAGGAAAATGGAATCCCAACCATTTGTATCCAGTTGATAACATGATCCAATTTGTCAAATTCACTTCCTTTATGAAATAAAATATGCTTATGCCCACTGATTCATCAGTCTTTGTATTCAGCAAGTGGAGTATTCTCTATAAATATATATCTTCACTGTTTGAATAGACAGTAATGTTCCTTGATAACTGTCTCAAGCCCTGTCATAGGAGTCAATTATTGATAGAATCAAATGACTGAGATCTTTAATACATAGACACAGACAAAAACAAGTTTATGAATTTTTTGAATGGTATTTATCTCTCTGAAATAGGAAGAATCTCACAGGCTGATGAATGAAATATAGGGTTGTTCAGCTGCTGAAACAAGATGCTAATTGACCTAAGTCTAACTTACAACATTAAAAACTACCACAGCAATGAAAAACATCTCCCAACAAAAAAAAGTCCTGGACCAGATGGTTTCACAGCTTAAGTTTACCAGACCTACAAAGAACTGGAACCTAACTGTAGAAATTATTTCATAACATCAAGAAGGATGGAATCCTCCCCAACTTATACTATGAAGCCAATATCACCATGATACCAAAGCCAGGAAAGGACACATCCCAAAAAAAAAAACAAAAAAGAAAAAAAGAAAATTACAGACCAATATCCCTTATGAATATAGATGCAAAAATTCTCAATAAAATCCTCTCAAACAGAAATCAACTGTACATCAAAAAAATAATCCACCACAATCAAGTGTGCTTCATCTCAGAGATACAAAGATGGTTCAACATATGTAAATCTATAAATGTGATTTACCACATAAATAGAAGCAAAAACAAAATTTATATGATCCTCTAGATAGACACAGAAAAAGCACTTGAAAAAATTCAACCCCTTTTATAAGAACTCTTAACAAAATCGGAATAGACAGAACAGACCTCAATATTATAAAAGCCACATACGGCAAGCCCACAGCCAACATCATACTGAACAGGCAAAAATTAATTAAATTAATTAAAATTCTCACTTAGAACTAGAACCAGACAAGGCTGCCCACTGTCACTGCTTCTGTTCAACATAGTGCTGGAAGTCCTAGCCAGAGCAATCAGGCAAGAGAAGGAAATCAAGTGTATCCAAATGGGGAAAGAAGAAGTCAAACTATCACTCTTTGGTTATGATATGATCTGATATCTATAAAACCCCAAAAATTCTTTTAAGAGACTACTGGAATTGATAAAGAAATTCAGAAAAGTCTCAGGTTACAAAAACAATGTACAAAATCAGTAGCATTCCTATTGTGTTTCCCTGAAAATAAGACCTACCCATAAAATAAGCCCTAGCAGAATTTCTAAGCATTTGTGCAATATAAGCCCTACCTCGAAAATAAGCCTTAGTGATGGGTGTGGCTACGCAATGTATCTGCACAACCCATGCATTTCGTCGCGGAGCGGTAAAGAAGACCAGCAGCCCTTCTCATCTGCCCTATCATGACAGCTACTATCCCAGAGGTGACCAGAAAGGTGTGGACAGCCCCACCCACAAGGTCGGCTCCCCCGTCAGGTTCCAGCCATCCTGTGTGTGCTGTAAGGTGAGGCTTTGAGGTGAAAATAACACATCTCCTGAAAATAAGCCCTAGAGTGTCTTCTTGAGGAAAAATAAATATAAGACCCTGTCTTATTTTCAGGGAAACACGGTAAACACCAACAACAGTCATGTTGAGAATCAAATCAAAGACTCAATACCTTTCACAATAGCTGCAAAGAAAATGAAATACCAAGGATTCTGTCAGCCTTCAGTGGCAGGCAGCCTGCAGAGGTTAGCCAGTATTATGTCATCCACAGCAGGCCTCAAACTTCTGTCAAGTCCTGATGCCAGGATGGTTGCAACTGCCCCAGGCTTCTGGTGCACCCTGGCACTTTGCATGCCATAGGGCTGTCCCAAACAACACCACTCTATAGAGACTGGAATAAGAACCTATTTTTTAACATGTATAGACATTAATTCATGATTACAAGGAAGAAAAACAATCAGGGAATTGTGACATCAGTAAACAGACAAAATAAGGTGCCAGTAACTGACCCTAAAGAAATGGAGATGTATGAATAGCAAAACAAAGAAATCAAAATACGTGTTTTAAGGAAACTCCGCAACCTTCTGAAAAATATAGAGACACAATTAAAAGAAATAAGGAAAATAATAAGTGACTGGGATGATTTAATAGGGAGATTGGAATAATAAAAAAATCAAACAGAAATGCTGATTTTGAAAAATATGATGAATGAAATCTTTAAAAATGCAATAGTGTAAGTAGCAGAATTGATCAAGCAGAAGAAAGAATCTGTGAACTCAAAGACAGGTTATTTGAAAATAGTCAGAGGAGAAAAAAAGGAAGAAAAAGGGAGAAAAAAGTTTATGGGATTTATCAGACAGGGCCAAAAGACCAAATTTTCAAGTTATAAGTTTTTAAGAAGAGAAAAATAAAAGAGTAGAAAGCTTATTTAAAAAAAAATAGTAGCAGAAAAACTTCCAAACCTGGAAGAAGATGTAAATATCCAGGTACAAGGAGGTCAAAGTTCTCCAATCAAAGTCAATCCAAAATAAACTACCATAAGACATTTTATAATCAAACTATCAAATATCAAAGACAAAGAGAGAATCCTGAAACCAGCAAGAGAAAAGAAGAATATAACAATTAAGGGAGTTTCAATATGGCTAGCATCAGATTTTTCAGCAGAAACCTTGCAAATGAAGAAAAAATAAGATGATATATTCAAAGTGCTAAAAACAAAAACCAACAACCTGCCAAACAAAACTACTTCACCCAGCAAAACTGTTTTTCAGAAATAAGGGTAAGATAAAGACTTTTCCAGATGAATGAAAGCTAAAGGAGTTCATCACCACCAGATCTGTCTTAAGAGAAAGAATAGTGGGAGTTTCTCAAGCTGAAAGAAAAGATGTCAATGAGCAACACAAAAATATCTGAAAGTATAAAATTCAATGGTAAAAGTAAGTACACAGCCAAATTCAGAATATTCAATTACTATAATGATGTTGGGTAAGTCACATATATTTAGTATGAGATTAAAGATAAAAATAATAATAGCTACAATAATTTGCTAAAAGATATGCAATATAAAAAGTTGTAAATTGTGACATTGAAGTGTTAGTGGGAAGCTGAGTAAAAGTGTGGAGGTTTTCTTTTTCTTTCTTCAGCTCAAAATAACCTGTTAAAACTGTATGATATTTTATTAAGCCTTGTGGTAAAAACAAAGCAAAAATCTGTATTAGATACACAAAAAAATTAAAAGAAAGAAAACAAAATATAACACTAGAGAAAATCACTGAGCCATAAAGGAAGACAGAAAGAGAGAAGGAAAGTGACAGAGAATATACAAAACAACTAGAAAACAATGAATAAGTGGCAGTCATCAGTCTTTACCTATCAATAATTACCTTGAATGTAAATGGATTAAATACTCCAATAAAAAGACATACAGTGGCTGAATGAATTAAAAAAACAAGACCCAATTATATTCTGCTTATAAGAGACTCAGTTTTCCTGGAAGGATGCATAGACTGAAGTAAAGGCATAGGGAAAGATATTACATACAAATTGAAACTAAAAGAGATCAGGAGTAACTATATTTATGTCAGGTAAAATAGACTTTAAGTCAAGCACTGTAAAGAGAGACAAAGATAGTCATTACATAATGATAAAGGAAACAATTCAGCAAGAAGATACAATTGAAAATATATGTGAACCCAATAAAAAAGCATCTAAATATATTAAGCAAATATTAATAGATCTGAAAGGAGAGATAGGCTGTAATACTATAATAGCAGGGAACTTCAACACCCCACTTTCTGTAAAGGAAAAATAATCTGGACAGAAATAAAGAAACAATGGACCTAAACTATACTCTAGATCAAATGGACCTAATAGACATATACAGAACATTCCATATACCACAACTGCACAATACACATTTTTCTCAACTTCACAGGGAATATTCTTCAGGATAGATCATATTGTAGTCCACTAAACAAGTATTAAAAAATTGAAGAAGATTGAAATTATATAAAATATCTTTTCTGACCACAGTGATATAAAACTAGAAAATAATAACAGGAGGAACTTCAGAAAATTCATAAATATATGAAAATTAAACAACATTTTCCTGAAAATGGGTCAATAGGTCAATGAAGAAATTAAAAGGGTATTTTAAAAAATGTCTTGAGACAAAAATAGAAACACAACATACCAAATCATAGGGAAACCAGAAAAAAACAATGGGAAAAACAGGGAAGTATGTGGAAATAAATGCCTACATCAAAAAAAGAATATCTGAAATAACCTAATGTTGGACCTAAAAGAACGAGACAAACAAGAACAAACTAAGCCCAAAGTTAGTAAAAGTAAGAAAATAATAAAGATGAGAACAGAAATAAATGAAATATGAAAACAATAGACAAGACCAATGAAACTTAGATTTGGTTTTTTTGAAAAGATAAACAAAACTGACAAAGTTTTAGCTAGTAGAAAAGAAAATAAAGAAGGAAAATAATTAAAATCAAAATGAAAAAGGAGACAATATGACGGATATAACACAAATACCAAGGATCATAAGAGACTATTATATGCCAATAAATTAGATAATCTAGAAGAAATGGATTTACTCCTTTACACATACAACCTACCAAGATTGAATTTTGAAAAAAAAATGAAAATCATAACAGACCAATAATTAATAATGAGATTAAATCAGTTATTAAAAGTCTCTAATAAAATAAAACCTTAGAACCTGAGGGCTTCCCTGTTGAGTTCTATCAAACATTTAAGGGAGAACTAATATCAACTCTTCTCAAATCTTCCAAGAAGCTGAAGTGTAAGGAATACTTTCAAATTCATTTTACAAGGCAAACATTACACTGATGCTAGGGTCTGAAAAGGACACTACAGAAAAAGAAAACTGCAACTAATATCCATGATTAATATATATGAAGAAATCCTCCACTAAGTACTAGGAAACTGCATTTAAAAACATTAAAACGATCATGATCAAGTGGAATTCATCCCAGGGATCCAAGGATGGTTCAACATATGTAAAGAAATGAATGTGATACATCACGTGAACAGAATAGAGGACAGAATTTACATGATCTTTTCAATAGATGTAGAAAAAGCATTTGCCATAATTTAACATCCTTTCATGATAAAATTTCTCAACAAATTAGATATAGGTGAGGAATGCTCTTCAACATAATAAAGGCCATGTTTGACAAACTCACAGCTAACACCATGCTCAACAGAGGAATTGCTGAAAACTTGTCCTGTTCATTGTTTTCTAGTTGTTTTGTATATCCTCTGTTACTTTTATCAAAAGAAGATAGACAAATGGCTAACAGGTATATGAAAAAATGGTCAAAGTCACTAATCATCAGGGAAATGCAAATTAAAACCACTATGAGATATCACCTCACATTAAAATGGCTATCATCAAAAAGACAAAAGATAACAAGTGTTGTCGTGGTGACAATATAGAGAAAAGGGAACCCTTGCACACTGTTGGTGGGAATATAAATTAGTACTGCCATTTTGGGAAACAGCATGGAGGTTCCTCAAAAAATTAAACATAGAATTAACATATGATTCAGCAATCTCACAACTGGATATATATACAAAGGAAATGAAATCAGTATGCTGACAGGATATCTGTTCTCCCATATTTATTGTAGCATTATTCACAACACACAAGATATGGAATCACGCTAAGTGTCCATCAATGGATAAATGAATAAAAATTTTAGTATATATACAAAATAAAATACTATTCAGCCTTTTAAAACAGAAGAAAATTCTGTCATTTGCAACAATGTGGATAAATCTGAAGGACATTATGTTAAGTGAAATAAACCAAGCTAAGACAAATACCATATGATCTCACTCATATATGGAATCTAAAAAAGTTGATCTCACGGAAGTAGAGAATAGAATTCTCAATTACATTTCCCATCTGCATGCATCTGCATGTAACTTAGGGATGTAAAGATAAAGAAGTGGCGTCCCCCTTATCATCCCATTCTATGACTAGCCTGGGAGTTGGATTATTGTAGGAAACAGGCAGCTCCTTCCAAGGGAAATTACATTGTTTAGCTCCACCCAGTTTATTCCAATCTATCAAGGCTCAAATGAAACAGGAATGATTTGTCAGCATTTGTTAACAAGAGGGATAAAATGGAGCTGGAAAATGTATATGTAAACAAATAAGCAACTATTCAGCTTTAAAATAATTGAGTGACAGTATGAGGGGTTTAAGCAAACACCATGATCAGAGAAACAATGAACACATATTTTGTAAGAGTATATGTAGGTAAGATCAGAGCTAAGTAGTAAATACTGTGATGAACTTCCCAGATCTCCACTGCGGATGGAAAGACTTACTTCTCCAGCTGTTGTGAATGCTACTGCCTAATGGCTCTCTCCAGCCAGCCCTCTCTGGAAGTTTCCCTGGGTTGGAGAGACTGGCTTCCCTTTCCAGTAGGTAGCCTACATCCAATGATTGGTAGCTTCCGCAGCATAAAGGCCTGCTCCTCTTACAGGATAATATAAAGTGACACCTTGCCTTCAGAAATCCCTCCACTAACGTGCAATCATTATGTTGGGGCTTTTGTTAAGACTAATCTTGTCCTCTGCCCAATCCTGCTGCTGCTTTCCTTGCTTTTCTATAGGGATAATCCCAACAACACACTCTAACAAACTTCCTACAATTCATTCCCCATCTTACATCTTTTGTCCCAAAAAACCCAACCTTCAAAAAAAGTTTACAATAATCCAAGTTCATATCCATTGTCAGCTACTGAGAGATCCATACAGATTGAGCAAGGGTAATTGGTCAAAAGGCTAGATAAATGATTGCAATCAGTCATTCAAAAGATTTTAAAAATGTAGGACTGGGGCAACAAAAACTCAGGAGGAAAAAGGTAACACCCTTGATAGTGATCAGGTCTGTTCACGTGAGGCCACCTGTGGTAGAGAAAAAAATGTCCTCAAAGGTATTCACATCTTAATCCCTAGAATTTATGAGCACGTAACTTTACATAACAAAAGCTACTTTGCAAATGTCATTAAGGTTAAGGGTGGAGATAGAGATTGCCCTTGATTATCCTGGTGAGTCTGATATAATCACACAGCTCCTTAAAGGCAGAGAACCTTTCCAAGCAGTGGCCAGAGTGGCAGATGTGACTGTAGAAGAAGTGTCAGAGGGATGCAGTGTTGCCGGATTTAAAACAGAGGAAGAGAACCAAGGACTGTGGGTAGCCATCAAAAGCTGCGAAAGGCAAGGAAACAGATTTTGCCTGAGAGCCTCCCAGAAAAAAACACAGCTGTGCTGGCATATTGATTTATTCCAATGAGATCTGCATTGGACTTAGAACTATGAGAACTATGAGACAACAAATATGCATTGTTTTAAACAACTAATTTTATAGTAATTTGGTACAGCAGTAATAGAAGTATAACACAGCATCTTTAAATATCACCCGCTATAGTATCTGAGACACCAGTGAGAGGAACTAAAGGCTTAAATAATGGCCATTGAAAGTGTGGTGATGAGCAAGGAATAAGAGTCAATATAGGCCAGGCACCATGGCTCATGCCTGTCCTAGCACTCTGGGAGGCACAAGCTGGAGGATAGCTTGAGCTTAGGAGTTCGAGACCAGACTGAGCAAGAGCAAGACCCCTTCTTTACCAAAAATTGAAAAAATTAGCCAGGAGTGGTGGTGCCCACTTGAAGTCCCAACTACTTGGAAGGCTGAGGTAGGAGGATTGCTTGAGCCCAGGAGTTTGAGGTTGCGGTGAGCTATGATGACGACACTGTACTCCAGCATGGGAAAAAGAGTGAAATTGTGTCTCATGTATAGATAATACTAAATCCAAAGTTTAGATATATGTTACAAAAGCTCCATCTCACATCAGATTTAAAATTATACCAAAGAATTTGGGGATACTTCTTCGTAGGGACAAATAATTTCTGTTCACTTTCGTTACTTTATATTTTTCTCTGTATATGAAGCGTGAGTGGATTTATCTTGTCCTTTTCATAGTAACAGGTACTTCATTGACTGTAATTATAAAGCTTTTCTTCTTGAGTGTTTTTCTTTTCACTGAATTCAAAAGAAATTGCTTCTTTTATTTCATCTGATTTGACTGAAATACTTATATTGTAAAAATGCTGACAGATTAGTTCTCCAAAAAGAAATGCCACACCTTTTTCTCTTTTCGGGAAACTGCTTGTGGAGAGTGAGGTTTCACTGATGCAAAATTAATTTTTCTGATGTAAGTGAACAGACAGAATTAACAATTAATTTTGGAATAATTATAAAATTTATAAATAAATCCAAGTTGCTAAAAATATTTCATAGAGACACTGAGTTTGTAACACAATTTTAATGCATCATGTAAATAGGAATGCAGAATAAGCAGTATGATTATATCTATAGGAAAGTAAATATAAACACTATACCGCTAACCATGTGCTGTTGGAAGGAGAATTTTCCAGTCTTCAAGTTGAAGTAAAATGTATTTTAATTCCTTTCATGATTTTTTGATGCCTCGTGGGCCATACTCAACTATAGTTTTCTTTTCTGTGATATTTCATTTTGACCTTTTCTTGGTTTGTTTTTATTTTCCAATCTCATGCCATAAGATCTTCAGAAATTTTTTTTAAATGAATAGAATATGTAGGGATTCACTTTACTGAACACACATACACACATGTACAAATACATTCAGCTTTTGACTGCTAGTTCAACTACATAAAGAATGAAATACTCTTCTCAGAATTTTAAAGGAAAGTTCACATTACCTTCTATCTTCAGGTGCTGATGATTGGAAGTCATGGCAGTGATAATGTATTCATTTCTAAGTAACCAGTTTTATATCATATTCCTTTAAGAATTATCATCATCAATGGAGTTCTGACTTATCTGGCATATCTTTCATTCCTTATATTTAGAATTAAACATAAGCATCTTGACAGTATTATATCTTTAAGATGTTTTAGATCAGGAAAACACATTTCTATCACATGGTTGATAATTGTTTTATTCTCTCTTTCTAGAACTCTTATTAGATGGATTAATTCTCCATGTCTCTTAAGGTTTTCATATTTTCTATCATTTTCTTATTTTGGATTCTAGGGATATTTTTTCCCAACTAAAGCTGTGATTACTAATTCGTACATAGCTCCATATATAAACTTTATTTTTTAAGCTATTTTATTAAAGTTTTATTTTAGTAATGATATTTTTAATTCCAAATAAATCGTTCTTGCACTTTTTCATTTCTTGTTTAATAGAGACAGTGGCTATTTGCATCTTCCTGAGAATACTGACTAGAATTTTTAAAGTTCATATGCACCTAAGAACTTTAAAACTGTTTGCATGTCTTGCTCCTTCTTTATTGAATTGTTCTTTTTTTCCCTCTAAACTGTCAGGTGATCGGAGTTGGTTGTTCACATTTTTTTTTTAAGAAATGAGTTCTCTCTCTGCCACCCAGGCTGGAGTGCAGTGGTCTGATTGTAGCTCACTGGTTGAACTCCTGGGCTCAAGAGATCCTTACCCTTCAGCCTCCCAAGTAACTGGGACTATAAGTGCATGCCACCATGCCTGACTAATTTTTTAAAAATATTTTGTAGAAACAGAGTCTCACCATATTGCCCAGGCTGGCCTCAAGTGATCATCCTGCTTCAACCTCCCAAAGTGCTTGAATTACAGGTGTGAGCCATTGTGCCTGGCCTGTTCACATTCTTGAATGGATAGTCAGGCTGATCAGCGGAGGTAGCTGCTATGTGTTTTCTCTGGAAGTGTATAGGTCAATTTTCCAATAGTTCCCTCCCTGGATAGGCATAAACAGTAGGTTTTGCATGAGTTTGCAGGACATGCCAGCTAGCAGGTTTTGCTTACCATATGTTATGTAGCAGACACACTGGGCACCAACCTACTTCCAAAATAAGAAGCTAGATGATATTTCAGTAAATTTCTTTTGTGGACACAACTCTCTCTTTTTTCTATTTTTGTTTATTTGGAAGGTCCAGCCATGCTCTAGTTTTCTTCAGATCCTAATTCTGAACAGGAGAACTTCTTGTGGGCAGAGTTAATGCTATACTTGCTTTAGAAGGAAAATGTTTATGCTGTGTAAATGTAGATCCAGCTTTGGAAGATAGAAACTTTGTTACTTAGATCTTGGTGGTATCATGAATTTTTTTTTTTTT
>VBSM01003204.1:31919507-31933784 GCA_008086735.1 Cheirogaleus medius | reverse complement strand
GCCACATAAGTGGCTCTATGACTTAGTTTTTGAGTGATTGAGCTGCGATTTAACTTCAGTTTCTCTTTTTCTATGTAGATCTCTCATTTCTAACCAGGGATAATCTCACATTCAATTCTATTCAATTCCATTGAGTTCAACAAAACATATCCCGAATGCCTGACAGTGATAGTACAGTACAAGATCTGAAAATACAGAGAAGGCTAAAACAAAGGTCCTATCTACAATAGACTGTTCAGTTTTAAGTAGAATTTAGCAAAGCAGGAAAATAGGAGAAAGAATAGGCCACACAATTTTGTGTAATATTGTATTGCTTATCATACAATTTTGCATAAGATTGTTTTGGTATAGGCAAATTGAAAAACAAATGAAAATTGAAAAAATATTTACTATGTATGCTCCATACATGTTAAAGAAAATGTGCCATGATTGTTTATCTTTTTTTCTTGATATACTTTGTAACATATTGAATATTTTAAGTAACATGCAAATGATAAAAATAAACCTACTTGTATACATATTAAAGGGATTAATCTTTTTGAAACCTATTTCCTACTTGTCAGAGTTAACTTCTGACAAGAAGGTAAGTGGAATAACAAGTAGTGTTATTAAGAAGTAAAATGCATTAAAATATATCTAGGAAAATCAATGACTTCGCTTAACTGTAAAATTTACAGCCTGCCTATATCAGTTTGAGTAAATAATATTTTGAAAGCTCCATGAAATGTAAAATCATAGAGATCACTTGTCTGTCTGTATCTGGTTTTAGAAAAATTGAAATCTAAGGAAGTTAAGACTTGCCCTAGGACACACATAAATACAGAGGCAGAGCCAAGCCTACTTCATAACTTGCTTCTCCTATACACTTTTTCTTAATGGAATGAGAGAATGGGAGGTCTTTCAGTTACTAAATTCCAAATTTTCCTTGAGGGTAAAATTTTCCTTTAGTCTTAGGGAAACAGAGTATTTCAGCATGTTAGTATGATTCTTTTGAAAAATAACAGTTTAAGAAAGGTAAGATAATAATAAAACAAATGGAAACTTAGTTTTATAGAAAAGATTTTTCTTACATATAATCAAATTTGTTTCATGAAAGGCCCAAACACAGGCTATCTAATAAAATCAATAATGTTCTTTTGGTTGTTGACATCTATCATATCAAGAAGAATACTGCTGTTTTCCTCCATCATCAGAATTTACACAGGAAATAGATTCATATGGTGCATGGTACAGAGTCATATTTTCCACCTATTTCACTTTATTTCCAGAGTAAATTAGGTGGCTGTGAAAAGTGAAACACCATTATTGACTGCAGGTAAGTAAAATTTTTCACAGAATCCAATGATGATTAATGGAAAGAACAATATTAAGAGATATATTTACATTCCCTATAAACACTGAAGATGTGAGGAAGGAAATTTGTCTTCCACTATGTAGGCACACTTTACCTATTGCAGATTCAAATTGCATTAATTAGAAAATCACCAATAGACAAACACCACAGAAGTAATTATTGCAGACAAGATTCCTCAATGGATGCTAAGAGTAATGGATGAAAGCTTGAGAAAAAAAGGATATCACTGCAGTCTTAAAGTATCTATATTAAGATATTTATTAAGCTACAAATAGAAAGATGGTAACCCAGCAAACACCATTCTAACCAAGTGATCAAAGTTACTGTCACCAGTAATAAGATACATAAATATTATGGACATTTTGATATGATGCATTGAAAAGGACACATCATCATTTCTGTGGTATTTATGCTAAACATTCATAAGCTCAGTCCAATAATGAAAAAAATAAATAAAACAAACCCATATTGAAGGACATTCTACAAAATAATTATTTAGTAGTTCTACCCATATGCATTAAGATCATAAAAAATAAAGACTAAGACACTGTTGCAAATTGAAAAAGACTAAAAAAAAAAAGAAACATAAAGCCTCAAAAATGCAATGTGAAATCCTGAATTAAATCTTGAACCAGAAAAAAGATACTGTGGGAAAATTTGTAAAATTTGAACATAATCTGTAGTTTAGTTAATAGTATTGTATAAATGTTAATTTCCTGGCATTTATAACTTTACTATGATATGTCAGGTTAATATTAGCAGAAACTGATGAGAGAGCTATAGGAACCTCTGCATTATTTTTGCAACTTTTTTGATTCTAACATTATTTCAAAATTAAAAGTTAAATCATTTCAGCACGAGAATACAAATTTTGAGGTAACCCACTTTCTCCACACAATGTTTAAAATATCACTAAGAGAAAAAGGACCAGCTTTAAGGGGGCTGCTTTTAGTTCTATCAGAAAATACTAACACTCACATGAGGAAGAAGAAAGGGAGGCCTACATGGCTGGGAGCAGAAGGTGGGCTTTGAGGGAGACCTGGGAAGGCTTAAAGACTTCTACATTCATGGGGATGTCTATTACTATTCTTCATTGGAAACGAAAGGTGGTGTCCTGGAAAAATTACATGGAGCACCAAGGCATGGAGGCAACATAGCATACAGCATGGAGAGAGCACGATTTAGAGTAAAAATGGTGGGTTTCAAAGGCAGAACAATCAGTTCACTGTGGTTTTTATTTGCACTTACCTAATGATTAATGGTTTAGCATCTTTTTATGTGCTTATTGGACATTTGTTTATGTTCTTTGGAGAAATGTCTATTTAAGTAATTTTTCATTTTAGTTGTTTTTTTCCCCATTGTAGTTTAACAATGGAAGTTTTACACTTTGAACCAAGAGATGAGGATAGGTAAGGAATAGAAGAGATCTGATTAAGAACTTTGGCCTCAATCCAGTGTATTAGGCTGTACCTGGATATTTTACGGTGTGTTGACAGGGAGGATAACGTAAACCAATTGCTATTCCCTGGGGCTGCGGTCCTCCACTTGTGGTCCCCAGACTGGTAGTGATCTGTGGGCTCTTTGGGACCAGGCCACAGAGCTCTGCTGTGCCCCACCCCGACCCTCATCGGTGGAAAAATTGTCCCTGGTGCCAAGAAGGTTGGGGACCGCTGCCCTAGGAAGTACTATATCATCGTGAAAATAATGGGTGACAAAGAATCCACAGGTTATGGGGAAATGACAACATCTGGAAGCCCCATGCCCACAATCACAACAGATGGCTTTTCCCCAAGGGATATAAAAGTAACTACTTTCTTTAAATAAGCCATCTGTCTGAACAATCGTTTTTACCATTTAATAAATAAGGCATTTGAAGTGCTGAGAAATTTGTTAACTCTAAAAACAGGAAGGAAAAAGGAACTACAATTTGCCCAGTTATACAAAGACTTAATTCTAAGACATCTATGTTGAATATGAAAAAGGATCTATTTTTGTTACCCTTTCTGAAATATTCTGTGAACTAGCTGAATTGATAAAAAAGCAAATCAATAGATGAAACTCGTCTGTGATGACAAATTTGACTTGCTTGACAGCAATTTATATGATCATTGATCACCAAGATCAAATCAGGCAGAACAAAGCCAGTCATACACTCTTGTGATAAAATAAAGCTCTGGCTTTATTAAACTGGTGGTAAATTCAAGAAGGTGGGTAGTTTTATTATATCTTTGTGATTAAACCCCCCCCCTACTGCTCACTAGTCCTCTTCCTCATTTCTTATGCTCCAGCCGTATGGAAACATTTAGAGTTCCACTGCCCATGTTGTTTCATACTAACAAGCCCAGGTAGATGCTGCTGTCAGTTCCAAATGACCTTCTCCATTCTACAAGTTGCAAAGCCTTCTCATTCTTCAGGTTTCAGCTCAAAGCATACTTTCTGTGAAGAATTATTTTATCTCCTAAGAAAGCTAATGACACTATCTTAGCCTCCTCACTGTTTCTAATATTCATCAATAGTGCAGCATTTTTCTCACTGAATTTATTCTTTGTAAAAGGTTGACTCCCATATTAATGTGTGACTACATAATAAAACAGACTGTAGCCCTTTGTAGCTCTGTTTCTTGAAAACAAAATTTAATAATAAAAAGTTTGTTAATGAATAATTCAGATTGGAAATACTATCAACACTATGAGTTTGCTTTAAAAAAATCATATCATTGATTCTTTTGCTAAACTTTTACTTCTTTGTTGCTTAAAATAAAGAGCTTTATGTAAAGTTACATATTCTCTCTTTTCTAGCAACTAGCAGAAATAAATTTCAATTTTTAAAAACATTTAACTGGATACAGAGATACTGAGATTTGCTTATCTGAATCTTTGGGTTTAGGGTTGAGATTTACTATATAAGATTTGGTGTAATCTGTAATCCAACTGTAAACCTGAAAACTCGTGGAATTCAGACATTTTGGTTCCCTGTCCACTCCCATAACTTTGTATTAATATTTAACAATAAAAAATAAAATAAAAT
The DNA here is from genome assembly GCA_008086735.1 of Cheirogaleus medius. Lineage (NCBI taxonomy): Eukaryota > Metazoa > Chordata > Mammalia > Primates > Cheirogaleidae > Cheirogaleus > Cheirogaleus medius. Next base: position 31,929,403 of record VBSM01003204.1, on the reverse strand, counting down.
AGAATAAAAAACTTCCTAGTGATCAGAAAAGCTGATCTAATTTCTTAGCTATTTACATAACTATTCTCAATCACACAAAATGGAAAAGTCTAATATTCATTTACTCTGGTTTTACTGCAGACATATAATGTTTCTTCCCCTCTCCCACCCAAATTTCCTGGGCCTAGATGCATAGGGTGGAAAGCTATGCTACTGGCACAGCTCGCGCACCACAGTAAGAGTAACTGGTACACACACAGCACTGCTTACACACCTTTCCTGCCCTCCCTCCAAAACAACACACAAAAAATCAGTTCTTGTTGAGGTGATCTGTCTGAACACACAGCCTGGATAGATTTTAAAAAAGCTGCTCACTGCAAGTTTGTTGATTCTCTATAAATATATGAATATGAATCTATGTGTGTGTGTATATATAAATAACATATATGTATAATTGCACATTGATACCCACCTTTGCCAAAATGATGGAAAATGGCTTCCATTTTTTTTTTTGTATACTTTCTCAAGCATTTACCCATTAGTCTGAGGTTTTTTATATCACCTCATCCCATTTTTTTTCTCTATAATTTTTTGAGTAGGGAGCCTTTGCTCTTGGCAGCCCTTAATGATGTTGCTTAAGGAAGGAAGTGCTTAGAATGAATTTTATGTCTGCTTGTTATATCCAAGTAGGAAAGTACTTTTGCAGGCTATTCCTTGCCTGTTCTCCTTAGTGCTGCATTCTCCCTCTGTTGATGGATTGTTTCCTGTCTGCAATCACTAACCACAGTGTCTTTCAGTCTGGGATCCTGCAGGTTAATCCAAGCTGTCTCATTGTCCTGTCCTCTTAATTTAAATGCTTGTCTCTTTGCTTCTCAGTCTAATAGCTCATTCCTTCTCCTCCCCTATTACACAGCATTGTTTCTCCATCATATCACTTGCAATTTCCAAGATGACATATTTTACTTCAGATCATAGCTCATTTAGTCTTTTCTCCTGCTGGTATGCTAATAGCATCTCAAGCTAATCATTAATTTCCACCCTGTGGTTTCAATAATTCCTTCCATGCTAAATCTTGCATAGGAAAATTGTTTTAGGTTTGGCACCTCAACTTAGTCTAAGGGAAAAATGAGCCAAAAGATGCTGCGTCACTGCCAGAGGCCCCGCTGGTCAATGGGGCTTTATTGCTCACCTAGTTAAAGGATTCTAAAGGGGTGGAAGAATACAAGGCAAGAAATGACTTTAAATTTGCTGCTTTTATGTGTGTTTAATTGAAGTCCTTTGGAAATGAGTAGGAAATATTTTGTAAAATCATTGTTTTGTAAACTTACGAATAAACACATGTCATTGGTTATAAAAATAAAGCATCAAAAGAAATGAAAAAATCAGAAAATATTAGTGGAGCATCTTCAGAGATCAAGTGCAAGTCTTCCTTATTACAGATGAAACAATTGAGGCCTATGGAGCTCAAAAGATCTGCCATGTGTCACACATCCTGTTAGATAAGGTTCATTAGCAGGAAACAATAGGCCCATGGCTCACTTTAATTTGCTGTGCCTGAGATAAGAGAATTAACAACTAGCTACAGATTCCTGGTCACACCCACTTCTCTCTTCCCACCTGAATTCATCTGGAGCAAAACAAAGTTCCTCCTAGGCATGGATCTTGATGCAATACAATATATTCAAGCTCCCTACACACAGTAGTTTCTCCATCCCCAAGTAGTTACCATTACTCCGATGTGGTCTGTGTTTGGGAGAACAACTAAAGAAAAGCAGCAGAATATGAAAGCTGGCTCCAGGTCTGAGCTGGTGCTCTCTCTCTCTTTTTCTTTCCCTCTGTATGTGTGTGTATAAAACACATAATCCCTAGTTATATTAATTCCTTTTTACTACCTAATTCTTTGTTTTGGTCTCTATCTTTCATATTATTCAATACTCACAAATCTGTACCCCCTGACACACAAATATTAATATCTATATTTTATGTTATCTTTCATATTTAAGTTCAGGATACTAAAATACTGGTAGAAGCTCTCTAAGTTGGGTGAAAAAAGAAGACTGTCAACTGGTGGTTTTCCATGTAGAAAGATCAAATGGGCAGATGGCAGATCCATTTAGTTGGGGAACTTCTAAATATCAGTATCTTTCTTTTCCACTGAGTCACTCAGTGTCTTCATAGCATGATCCACTTATCTCATGCCTGGGGGTGTGTATATCTGGCTGCCAGCATTCTAGAAGTGTAATGCTATTCAAGAGAGCTGAAAGTCCTACCATCCCATATACTGAATTTCACTTATATTGCTTCTATTTTTTTTTTAATTTGGAGTGCAGCTCTCTGTCTCTCATTCTGAACTGACCAATGTCCTTGGGTCTGATGCTTCTCTGGTTCAAGTTTCCCAGTTTCCTGGTAAACAATCTACATTTGGGAGTAGTCACTAAGATGCATGGAACGAGAAAGTACCTGGGGATATATATGTTCCATATTCTTTTAAGCCATTCCTCTAATTTTACCCCACATATAATGAACAGTCCCCACTCTCAGCGTTACACTCCACCCCATACTATCAATGCTTCTGATTCCTGAGTGTTTTCAAGGTTCTTCAGCTTACATTATTTTGCTATCCATTTGCATTATCCTCTGCAGTCACTTGACAATCAGCTTTCTGAATCTGCTAATGCTTCCTCCACATTTCATCATTAAAAATATGTTACCATCTTTTATCCACTATATTTTCCTCTCCTGTTATCTTTGTAACTACAATTATACAACTTGAAAATTTGTTTTCATTTTATTAAAGTTTCAGAAGGCAGCAGAGAATTAGTCTGGATTCACCTTCCAACTGGTGGATATACTCTAAGTGGAGTAAGGAGCAGATGATTTATTATTTATTATCCATTATTATGTGGCTTACAAAATCACTAAAAAGGCTAGATAAGCAGCTCTTGATGAACTCCCTGAAAAACACCGCTAAACAAGCCCACTAAGGAATAGGCTGACTGATGTTTGAGATATTTGAGACTTAGAAAGCCACCAGCATTATTGCTGACTCCAGGACCATACTGTGTCTGTCATGAACTGGGCCAAGAAAACGTCTGTCTCACATCTTTCCACATTTATAAAACCAGGTTCCTAACTTTAGATTTCTGATACAGCTCATACAGACCAAATATAATTAAGTATGATCATGCTTGCTGGCATGGAGCTTCATGATCTTTTCTTTGCCTTCAAAATCAAATGCTCATGTTTTGGCTTGGTTTAAGCTAAATAATATGCATAATCTAAACTGTAATGAAGTCTTGGAAATGCAGCATTTAGCTTTCCATCTACTAATATGCAGTAAGAACTTTGGGAAGAGAATTGGAATGGATTTGAAGGCACTTTTTATAAAATATCTTCCATATCTGTGTTTTAAATGAAATTCCCTTACTGTACATTTTCTATAGATTCAAATGTGTACATGCCAGTGGTTCACAACTAGAGGTGAATTTTCTTCCTGGAGTCATTTGGCCATGTCATTTTCAAGTGTCAAAACTAGGGTTTAGTATCAGTTTCCAGTGGTCAAGAATATTTCTAAAGATATATAATATTGCTAATCATCCTACAATGTGCAGGACAGCCCCCAACAAAAAAGAATTGTCTGGTCCAAAATATCAATAGTACCAAAGTTAAGAAACCTGAATATACATTGATGATAGCTTTTTTCTCTCAACACTTTCAATATTTCTCTCCACTTTCTTCTGACTTGCATCATTTCTGAGGATAAGTCAGAAGGAATTCTTACTATTGTTCCTATAAGTATGGTATTTTCTCTTCTCGCTTATTTCAAGATTTATCTTTGAATTTTCAAATATTAATATAATATTTTTAATATGATATGTCTAGGTGTATTGTTTTTTGTTTGTTTCTTTGCTCTTTGCATTTATCCTGCTTGGTTTTGTTTGAATTTCCTGGACCTGTGGTTTAGTGTCTGACAGTAATTTGGGGAAATTCTCAGTCATCATTGCTTCAAAAATTCTTTCTTTCTTTCCTTCCTTCCTTCCTTCCTTCCTTCCTTCCTTCCTTCCTTCCTTCCTTCCTTCTTTCCTTCTTCCTTTCTTCCTTCCCTTCTTTCTTTCCTTTTCTCTTTCTTTCTTTCTCTCTCTCTCTCTCTATCTTTTTCTTTCTTTCTTCTTTTCCTTCTTAGATTCCCATTACACATATGTTAATAAGTTTTATAGTTGTCCTAGAATTCTTGGATATCCTGTTGTGTTCTTTTCAGTCTTTTTTTCTCTTTCCCTTTCAGCTTTAACAGTTTCCAGTGTCATATCCTCAAGCTCAGAGATTCTTTCCTCAGCCATGTCTAGTCTACTAATGAGCTTATCAAAGGCATGCTTCATTGCAGTTACAGTGTTTTTGATCTCTAACATGTCCTTTTGATGCATTCTTAGAATTTCTATCTTTCCACTTACATTATCTATCTCTTCTTGCATGTTTTCTACTTTTTCATTAAAGGCCTTAGCATATTATCATAGTTTTTATTTTGTTTTATTTACATTCCTGGTGGGATAATTCCAATACTCCTACCACATCTGACTCTGGTTTTGATGATTGTTTAGTCTCTTCACACTGTGTTTTTTGCCTTTTTGTATGCCTTGTAATTTTTTTTTTGTTTAAATCCAGACAAGATGTACTGAGTAAAAGGAACTGTGGTAAATTGACCTTTATTGATGTGATGGTAAGGTCTGGAGGGAGTGAAAACTTTCTGAAGTTTTAAGATTAGCTCTTAGTCTTTTGGTGAACTTCACAGTACTTCTCAGTCCCCCTATCCCTCTTCTGTGAGACAGAAAGGCTAGAAAAAGCTGGAGTTAGGTATTTTCCTTTCCCCAGATAGTTCAGGCTTTGGTAAACCCTGGCAGCTTAGGCACTGGTCTAGCAGTTTCTCATGAAGGCAGGCTTTGTGAAGAAGAACAGAATGCTCCAACTTATTTCAAAGTGGCTTCTTTTCTCCTCCCTGTGCCTGAAACACAAGGGAATTTTTCTCTGATCTTCACTGTGAGAACTTGGTAGTGTTCCTAGATGTAAAACTCACAAAAGTGTGAGGGCCCTGCTATGACTGGGTTCCCCCCACCCCACTGGAGTTTATAACTCACAGACTTTCCACATTGAGCCTCCAGCAATCCATCTATTACAGTTCACATTTTCCTGCCCTAGCACTGGTTCCCTTAGAGGTTTCTGCTCATAAGTTTCTACTCTAGTATGTTGTAATTCTCTATATCTGCCTGTTTCTCCAATTTTTGAGGTAGTGGTTTACCCTGTGATTTCACTGCTCTGTTGGATCAAAGAAGAGTTGTTGATTTTTTCATTTGTTCAGTTTATTTTAGATCAGTTTTTTCAGATTTATCTGTTTACTTAAGATGGGGTGATGACTTCTATGCTTCCTGTAGGTTAGACTTGCAACCTAAAGTCTAGAACTCCTAATCTATGTAAATACCTGAAAAATAAATAACTGATAACTATAATTATCTCTGGAGAAGGGAACAAATGTTGGATTTGAGACTGATGATTAAGGGAACTTTAGCCATTATTTTATTTATTTTATGAATAGAGTGAATATACCAGTGTAATTAAAGATTGATAATAATAAAACACAATGAACAGGAACCAAAGTATGGGGGAAGGATATAAGGAACTTGGAAGCAAAAGAGATATAAATATTCAAAACAAAATGTCTGCCCTTTCTTTAAAACACTTTTTTCTTATATTTTAATCACATGATAAGTCCACATTATCATTTTACAATAAATCTAAGTGCCTTTCTTTATTCCTATTTCTTCCTCATCCTCCACATCTAATCAGTGACTAACTTCAATCCATTTTAATGGTTAAAAACTTTTCTGATCCATCATTCCTTCTTCATCTTCCCTGTTCATTTTAATTTATCCTTCTTTTTAAAAATTTTGGGCCTTTTGGTCTGGACTATTGCAACATTCTTATTACTATCCTCACTGCCTTCACAACTTTTGCTCTTCCCGTATCTTTCTATGTGAGTGTTGTCATTTACAATTTCCCCCCATAAATACCTCAGTAGATTTTTTTAGATCAGGGATAATAAAGTCAGCATTTTGGTGTGAGTCTTAGTTCCCATGTTCAAGGAAGGCATCTCTGATTAATAACATTATTCTTTCTGACCGATCCTGTGACCTTAGACTCCTTCCTAACATTATGATCCATGTGGCCACTACAAGATGACTGGGGTCTGTATGAAGATGAACCTATTATGCTTTCTTTCCCGAACTGCTGCATTTCTAATAGGTGTTTATCTCTCTTAGTAAATATTTCTATATTGAGGAATAAAAATGAGAGATTATTAGTACCTTAAAGAAGGAAGTTAAAGATTTAGGACTATCTCATTACTGAGTATTCTTTTAAGATAATTTACTCTGATTGTAAAAATCTAACAACCTAAGTCACAATACATGACCAATAACTGACCATATTCTATTTTTCTTATTTTCCTAAAATATAGTCTGTTGGAAGTTGACATTCAATTGTACAGACTTATAAGTACAGTTGTTATTGAACCAAAGGATGTTACCTAATTGTAAGTAGACAATGTCTAAATGGAAAAAAGAAAAATAAACAGAGACAGTTATAGGACATAGCAATCAGAAGAACAATTACGGAAAAGTGAAAAAGAATAAAAAAGAGCAATAAAGAACTTTATTCTAGACAAGTTTAAATTAAAGACGTGGCAATGTGATGTGAATGAGATTATTTCTGAATAAGCCAAATACCCACAGAAAATTGGCTGCGGTTTATCATAGGGGTAGAACAAATAAATTGGGGACTTAAAACGAAGGTGGAAATGTCATCAAAATGCCACTGAACAAGGTGAGTAGCAAGAAAGAACATAAAGATCTGAAGTAAAAAGAAGTATAATATTGAGTCAAAATTCTCAATAGGAAATTAATTTCTAAACACATGAGATAGGAAGAATGACAAAGGAATGTGAAGAAATTAATGGGCCTGGAAGGAGCATAGTATGAAGAAATTGACAGCAGAGATACTATAAAGAGAACATTTGATATTATGAGTAAATTATTCAGTGCTTTCAGGAGAAAGATGAATTATCAAACACAAGGAATTTTTTTTTAGCAAATGCATTTTAAATTGATTTTATGTGATTCAATTTCTGAATTTTCCATAAAGGCTGAGGAAAACATTCTCCAATTAGAATAACATTGTTTTCAGAAACAATTTTGTTCATACTTCAAGTAGTATTTTTACTTGTTTTATCTTATTTTAGGACTAATAAGAACAAGGTTTCTTTCCATAAAGTGTAGATGTAACATTTGAACCTAAACTAACTGCCATTCATCAATGCCATTCCCAGATGCAGAGTCAACACCCAACACAGCAGTAGTACCTTCTGGATGAAGTATCCATGTTTACCTTTTGTAATGTTAATGGTTCTAGTTTTATGAGGTTCTTGAACTAACCTAGACTTGCAATTCATTCAACTGTTACTATTTTTTTATTACCTTTAATATATCATTTCAGGAAAGAACAGAATAATAGTGGGTCAGAAAAGCTGGATGGCCTGAGCTTATCTCAGAAATTAAAAAAAAAAAAAACTAAAGTGTTTTTCTGGAGCAACTATAACTTTAAATTTTTAGTTTTTGTCATACAATCATACAAGGATAACAATGTAGGAGGAAATGAGATTAAGCATAAAACCAATAGTGTTATCAACATTAGAGCCTACAATATGGAGACTAAATTTTTTTTTTTTACACAGACTCATTAAATTACCACTGATACCTTACACACTCAATCTTTAACATCCAACTGACCTATTTGTTCACCAAAAAAAAATTTAAAAAAAAAGATTAAATGAGAAAAAGTTATTATTTCCCAAAAGCATTACAGCATGATGATTTGGAAAACACTGTCCTCTGAGAGATGACAGCCCAAAAGGTAGGGTTCAATTAACCCAATTAGAGGCTGTGTGTTCATCCCAATGAAGTTAGAGGTAGCTGTGTATATAAGCAAGTATACATGCGTATGTCTCTTTTTCCACTTCAATACTTTGCAATATATATTTATGTTTCCATTTTCAATTTTTATAGAACTTTTCAGCAATATAGAGAAGATAGATAAAAAAAAGAATGATTACTCAGAGCTTCTTGAAGATGGAATAGTCTAAAACTTACATTTGTGATAAAATGATGGTGAGTTTATGGCACAAACAATCAAATAAAGAGGAACAGGCTGCATTTCAAAACCAAGTAGGTTTAGATACTACCTGACTAAAATTAGTATTGGGGATAAAATATAATTCTGTATATTCTACATATCTCTCTAAGTTCTACAATAGGAATTCTGGATATTTAAAAATGAGAAAAAGATAATAGTTTAAGAGATAAACAATTACCTTCAATGAAATGACAAGGTTTGATGAAGGAACACAGGAACACAAAAGCTGGGACTTAAGGCATGACATAACTGGATTTACAGCATTCTCTTCTTGATGGGCAATTCTGATTTATTTTAATAGCTGAGGCTGCCAAAGTAATTTACATGAGAAAATACAAGTTATTCTTCTGTGGTATTTTAGATACTTAATGTAGTTGTTCAGTGTAGAATAACACACACCTTGATTGGATGACTGTGGGTGGCCATAACTTTTGTATTTGGTTGGGAAGTTAGAAGGTGAGAATGGTAATTGTATTTTTGAATAGCAATTAGCTTAGGTTTATATACATTTTATGGATTAAAATAGCATGTGTATAAATCTTATGAAAAGATAAAATGAACACAGAAAATGTATACAATGAGCAAAGAAATATTATACGAAAAACCCATCATAATATAGAAAATGTTGGTATCATTTTTCTGGATCATGAAGCTTAACCACTTATTTTATTAGTATTTAAAATATTTCTGGAATATGTTCTAATAGTGTGATTCTCATATTAGCTAAAATTATCATATTTAATTTCAAAATAAATATTGAGTCTATCAAATTCTCTTCATGTCCTCCATCATCCTAGTCTAAATCACACCACCTATCTTCTAACTGATACACTATCCTATTAAGTTGTCAACCTGCTTCTGTGTTTACCATTTGTCTATGTATTCTTCACTCTATAAACAGGGTAAACTTTGTTTTAAAGATGTAAATCAGAATAAATCAGACCACTGGTTAACATTATTCAGTTATACCTGACTACAATTGATATAAAATCCAAAGTCTATCGTGGTCTAATATTTTCTACATGGTCCAGCCACATTTACTCTGGGTCATCCCCATCCCCCTTCATCACCACAAACTCTATTAAAGTCAGTTCCTAACACTTAAAACTTTTTTCAAAAAACCTTAGTGTCATTATTCTCACTATTCTCTCACTCTAGACTATTCTTCTTGTTGTGTCTTGATGGCTGTTTCTTTATTATTCCTTGGGTCTCCACTTCAATGTCAGCTCCTTGCAAAATCCTTACCTGATTATTTATATAGAGTTTTTCTTCCAAGCTATTTTAGTATATTTTTGTCATAGCATTCTATTTCATTGCATTTACAACAATCTGTAGGCTTTATTAGTTGTACTAGATTGTTTTCTCTATGAGAGGAGGATCTAGAATTATAGACACCTAGGCACATGACAGTTAAATGACTGAAAACAGAGTATAATATGAAATATTAAAAACAGAGAAAACAGAAATGTTACATACGGAGAATAATAATAAGCATTAGAGTTGATGTGTCATCAGAAATAATGGAAGCCAAAAAACAACAATATAGTTAGTAGTTAGAACCATATAGTTAGTGCCAAAAGAATAACTGTCTGAATTTTATATTCAGGAGATATACCCTTTAAGAATAAAATAGCCTAATCTTTGATAAACCAGACAAAAATATACAATGGGGAAGAGAATCT
>VBSM01003204.1:31883666-31910904 GCA_008086735.1 Cheirogaleus medius | reverse complement strand
TTAAGGCTTTTGCTACGGTTTGAATGTTTGTATCCCCTCCAAAATTCATGTCGAAACTGAATCCCCAATGTGTAGTATCAGAAGGTAGGGGTTTTAGGATGTGATTTGATCATGAGGGCTCCTCTGTCCTGAATGAGATTAAGTCCCTTATAAAAGAAACCCATTTTGCCTGTCTGCCTGCCACCATATGAGGACACAGCATCCATCCCTTCCTAAAGATGCAGCAATAGGCACCAACTTCAAAGCAGAAAGAGCAGCCCTCACCAGACACCGAATGAGGGCACCTCGATTTTGTACTTATTAACCTTCTGAGGTTTTAGGAAATAAATTTCTGTTCTTTATAAATTATCCAGTCTTTGGTATTTTGTTATAACAGCGCAAACAAACTAAGATAGCTTCTCTCTTTCTGTTATCCTGGTTTATATCAAGATCATTTTGTACTTTCTTTCCTTGACAGGATCTGGAATTAGGCATTTCTCTGAGAATCCTAGATTTAGTGGGTAACTGTTTTTGAGACTTAAGTATGGTCCTAGCAGTGTTTATTGTTACTGAGAAGATGTTCCTTTAAGAGAATATATTCTCAGAGTATATAAATATATAGTGTATGTATATATATCAACATTTCATAACACTTTCAGTTAAATTTTAACATTATGGTATTTTTTCTTACTCTATTTGATTTTATAATTTCATCTTTTTATATTGAATAAACTTATAACATAATTAATATGATTGCTTAATTGCTTTATTCTACCTTATAAAAAGTTTTGAAATAAAAATGCAGATATTACAACAAATGAAACTACTGAATTATGTATTAAATTTGTTTTGTTTTGTTTTAATTCTTAGAATACATTCCACTCAGTGAAATTCTAGGGTAAATGTGGAAGGAGTGGTCCAATCTGGGTCTTGGCAGTAAAGAAATATGTTTTCTGTAAAGAAATTTTAAGCACTAATTACATTTACTAACACATGATTTATGTTTTATTCTCACTATGTGCCCATGATTTTAATATTGCCTGTAAGAAATTAATTACTCCTCCAAATCATTTCTTAGTCAAATTTTGAAAAAAATGTCTACAAGATTACTGTAGTTATCATTGAGTTTGAATTTCACATACATATATATAGGCTTTATGTTATCACAGTTATTTTACTTTTCATTAATAAATAGTACTTTATATTTTGGAAGTTACTTTAGAAAACTCTGATATACAAATGGGCCGAGAACATGCAGTCTCAGCTACCCATGTTTCTTCTTACGTTTGAATGGTTCAGAATCCTTCCAGCTTTTTTTTGATTCAGTTTTTGCCTCCAATTTCTGCAATACCACATATCTTTGCTGGTAAACAGCAAATTCAAATAAACAATGAATGCTGTGATTGCAAAGCCAAAAATACAGAACCCAAATTATTCCATTTCTGCTGTTATTGACCATCTCACAGAATATTGGTGGAAAAGTAAAAAGACCTTCCCATACAAGCTGGAGTACTGCTTATTGTCAAGCTTTGTGCATAGGAAAGAGAAATGTTGAAAAACTAATCACAAGCTTTGCAGTACTGAGTTATCTGGAAAAAAAAATGTGGAAACAAGAGAATATGCACAGATTTTTCTATTTGCTTTATGTGATTTTGCTATTCTGTGTTATTTTTTTCTGTGGAATGAAGTTTTATAATATTTACAAGCAGCCTTGTGCAAATGAGCTTTTGACAGTGAGATACCAAGACTTAAAACAGCTCCTTGAAGAATGAAAAACGGAAATTGTGTGGAAGATTGTTAATTGTGCAATGAGAACAACAACACCACAGAAAGAAGTGATATTTACATGCAAAAAATAATAGTCAAGTTTCAACGAAGAATATCAGAGAAACAATGTATGATTTTTAAATTTGTAGAACTGGATATTCATTCTAATGCAACAAAGCAATAATATCAATGTTTTCTATCATTTAGCCATTTTCTCTGTGTTTTTAGAAAAAGTACAATTTCAAAATTATTTTTAAATTTGTCTTTATGATATTCCAGTGGAATATCTTAGACTGTGGAGATAAAAGAAAACCAAGAGAATCAATCCAAAAGACCAAAGATGGACACAAAGACATTATAACACTAGCAATTTTTGGAATTTATTGTAAGATGGAAATTTTTAAACAACTCTTTCAAACTCATTTCATGAGATTATTTTTCTGGCCATTTGTATATGTGTTGATTTATGTGAAAGGAACTATCCAGTATTAATTTTTTTAAAAAAATAATCTTTGATCGATTATGAATGATGATAGAATGAAATACAGACGAATTTTGTAAAAAACATGAATATGTGAGGATTATTGAAGATTTTACAGAAGTTAAGGCTTGAAATTACAAACTGTGTCACATATTTCTTATCAAGACCAATACATTAGTATATTTTAAAAGTATTAATCCATTACTTTCATTTTAAAAATTTTATTTCAATTTTAAGTTTTACTGACATAATTGTACATTCACCCTCAACTAAAGAAAATTCTCACTGCCTGTGTTTCTTTTCTGGTCATTAATGTTACTCATTTTATTTCATTATTATTATTAAAAATAAATTTTTATATAAACAAAGGAGATATTAACAAATAAGCTGCTTCAGGTGTCTATTTCATCGCACTGAATGCCTCTATTTTAGTTCTTGATATTCTTTCACAGTTGCAATGTATATATATTGGATATATATTAATATATCAATATTATATACATTTAAATTGAAGTTCTGGTATGTTGCTGTTTTCTTTTACTTCATTTTTACCATTTCTGGCAATTTATATTTCTTCTTGCTGAGAAATTCTAAATTTATTTTCAGTCTTTAAAGTAAATCTTTATAAGGAGTGACATCAGCAAGATGCTGGAATAAGAATTCCCAGTCTTTTCCCCACAATAGAAACACTGATTTAACAATGATATACAGGCTAAACTACCCATATGAGATATCTAGAATCAGTTAAGTGGTTGCAGTACCCAATTCCAGCACAAAGCTGAGGACACTCACTAAATCAGGTCAGAGGAGCAATTTCTGTTAACCTGAGTCAGCCCTTTCCCCAAGTCAGCACAGCTCACTGCTGAGGAAGATTGCTTTGACATGCGACTTTCAGGCTGTGATGTGAGGAAGGTGAAGGGAGATTGCTTGTAACATCCCTAGCCTTTGGGGTTGCTGCATGAAGGGCCTGTATGATTCCTTCTATATAAAATTATAGAAAATAAAAATGAATCTTCAATTACAAAAAACTCACAAATATCCAACACATGTATGAAAAGGTGCTCAACATCATCAATCAGAAAAACACAAATCAATTCACAATAAGATATCACCTCACACCTGTTATGATGGCTGTTACCTAAAAAAACAAAAGATGAGGATGTAGAGAAATTGCAACCATCGTACACTGTTGATGGGTATGTGAAAAGGTGTAACCATTATGAAAAACAGTATGGAGGTCCTTCAAAAAATTAAAAATAGAACTACCATATGATCCAATAATCCCACTTCTGGGTGAATATCCTAAAGTACAGAAATTAGAATCTTGAAGAGGTATCTGCACTCCATTGTTCAATGTATCATTGTTCCCAACAGTTGAGAAATGGAAACAACCTAAATGTCCACAGATGGATGAATGAATTTTAAAATTGCAGAATATACACACAATGAAATATTATTCAGAAGAAGAAGGAAATCCTATCTTATCCTCCAACATAGATGAACTTGGAGCACATTATGCTACGTGAAAGAAGCCAGTCACAGAACGAATACTCCATGATTTCACTTTTATGAGGTATCTGTCATAGTCAAACTCATAGAAGCAAACAGAAGAATGGTAGTTGCCAAGACGTGGGAGGAGGGTAAATGGACAGTTGTTGAATAGATGTAAAGTTTCAGTTGTGCAAGATGAATATGTTCTAGAGATCTACTGTACAACATAGGGCTTATAATTAATAATACTGCACTGAACACTTACAAATTAAGTGAGTAGATCTTATGTTAAGCTTTCCATGTAAAAAATATTTACATCATCATGAATTTTTTAAAATCAATATTTAAACATACTTATATTTACATCTGTTGGATTTTCATGGACCAGCTGTTAGTAGGAGGATATTTTGGAGGAATATGGGAGAAAGTTAATCAGCTGAAGAATTATTTATTATTATTTTTTGGCTAATGAGATGCACAGCTTCCTTAAGATAAGGCCCTCCTACCTAAATTTTCTATGCATCTTATGATATATTTTTTTCACTCAGCCACTTTTCAACACTTCTTTCCTATCCTGTTTGGTCACAGAATTGAATAAATCAGTTTTTACTGGGGTGCTACCATCCTGGGGAGTGTGTTTTAGTTTTGGTTGCTGTTGTTCTCTGGGTACTGCTTTCTCTAGCTCTTGCTTGGCTTCCTTAATTTCTTTCTTGCTGCCCTCCACGGCATCAAGCTATTTGTAATAATTCTGCTGCGTGTGAATAATCCCTGCTTGCCGCTCACTTGCATCTTACAGGGAATTTGCCAGCTGTCCCTAGGTACTTCTCACTGATGGTGTAAATTGTGGGACTTTTTTTCATTCCTTTTGTTGTTACCTATGATTTTAAGACAAAGAAGTAGAGAATGATGAGCTCTAGACTGCTCTCCTGCTTCTAATGAAAAATGAAACACTAAGAATATTGTTTAAAATGATAATTATATTCAAAAGAGTGACAAAATAATTTAACTCAGGATTCTGAAGATGAGAGATATGATGAGGAAAAGGTTATGAAATTTAACTCATTTTTTTATTTAGAAAGAAAATCATGAATGTCTAAAATTAAAATTTATTTAGTATTATTGAGGTAAGCACCAGAAGAGATGAAAGCCCAAACTGACAAAAGTAGTTTTCTCTGAGAAGCAGATGTGGTGGTGGAGAGTGATGGAATGGAGAATTTTTATTTTCTTCATAAGCTATTCTTTACTCCTTATGTTGGACTATGTGCATGCATTGCTGTATTCTCTCTCTCTCTTTCTTGTCATCTCTCTCTCTTTCTCATCTCTCTGAGAGGTTTATTGGCAGTACCTCTGATCCTTCCTGTCTTCTGTGTCTTCTAGTTCGGCAACTTTCAGGTCCTGAAATTAGAAAGTAGAGACTCTGGCTTATATGTAATTTATTAGGAGATTTAATGGCTGTCATGACACCCTGCTGGACACCATAGGAGCCAAGGCTATGGATGAATTATTCTTCTCAATTTAAGTGCCAGACTTTTACTTCAAAGATATTATGAATTATTGAAAAGACTTCAAAAAGCTTTTCTTGTGATTTCTAATAATTCAAGTTACTATTGAATATTTTCAGTTTAGATAATCTTGTGATTGGCTCTGCAACTTTTCTATAAAGATATGTAATTATCACTTGAATATAACACAATTGGTGCAAATATATTATGAGTATGTGTTTAAACGTTTAATTTTTGACTAAACTCACTTATTTCCTTAGCAGTCAACCACTCCGAGGGCAGATTCATATTATTTATTGTAGTTTTGTTATTATTGTGCTAGACATATTTAACTTTTCTTAGATGATGATTGAATTTTGGCCATTTTTGATTTCTTGTGAGTGGCTAAGTTAGAATAATTAATTCTAAGAAAAGAACTACTCTGCACATTTCCCCCCTCATATTATGAAAACCAAATATCCCTCAAGTTTAAAAGACTTAATAAGTTCTATAGATTATAATTTTCTAATAAACTGGAAATTTCAAAATTATTATATATGGTCTGGTAGGTTTGAATATTAAATCCAATTCAAGACATGATATTTGGTATTTATGAGAAATACAGTCAAGTCATTTATAATGAGTATTAAAATACTGCATAATTTCTGGGCTTTCTGTCTCATTCCGTTGGTTGTTGTGTCTGTTTATATGCTTGTATCATGCTGTTTTGGTTACAGTAGCTTTATAATATATTTTGAAAACAGAGAAAGTGTGATGCCTCCAGCTTTGTTCTTTTATGCCAGATTGTTTTGGCTATATGAGGTGTTTTTGATTCCATATTAAATTTAACATTATGTCTTTAATTTCTGTGAAAATGACATTGGAATTTTGATATGGATTGAATTGTATCTGTAGATCATTTTGGGTAGTAGGGACATATTAGCAATATTAATTCTTCAAATCCATAGACATGGGATATCTTTCCATTTATTTGTGTCATCTTCAATTTCTTTCATTAAAGTTTATAGTTTTCAGTACATACATTTTCATCTCCTCTGTTAAATTTACTCCTAAGAATTTTTGATGCTATTGTAAATGACATTGTTTTCTTAATTTACTTGAGTAGTTTGTCGTTAGTGTACAGAAAGAATATGGATTTTTTTGTGTGTGAAGTCTTTGGGGTTTTCCATACGTACATATATACATTTTATATATATGTAAAACTATGCTATCAGCAAGCAGAGAAAATTTCAAAACAACATGGTATTGGTATAAAAATAGACACCTTGACCAATGGAGCAGGATAGAAAGCTCAGAAATATACCCAGGTGTTGTGGTCAATTGGTTTTTGACAAAGGTGCCAAGAACATGCAATGGGAAAAGGACAATCTCTTTAACAAATAGTTTTGGAAAATTGGATATACACATACAGATGAATAAAACTGGACCCTTATCTCATGTACAAAAATCAACTGAAAATGGATCAAAGACTTAAACATAAGACCAAAAGTTGTAAAATTACTAGAAGAAAACAGGGGAAAAGCTCCCCAACATTGGTCTGAGCAAGGATTTCTTGGATGTGACCCCAAAAGCACAAGCACCAAAAGCAAAAATAGGCAAACGGGATTGTGTCAAACTAAAATCTCTGTACATTAAAGGAAACTGTGAAGATACATACAATTTGGAAGAAAATATTTGCAAACCATACATCTTGCTAATAACAAAACTATGTAGGGAACTCAATTCAAAAGCATAAAAATATAAAAACATAAAAACAAATAATTAAAAAATGAGCATGGGACCTGAATAGACATTTCTCAGAAAAGGCATATGAATGGCCAACAAATATATGAAAAGTGCTCAACTTTTCTAATTATTGGGGAAATGCAAATTAGAACCACAAAGAGATATTACGTCACATGTGTTAGGGTGGATATTATGATAAAGACTAAAAATAAGAAGTGTTGTGGATGTGGAGAAAAGGAATTCCTTGCATACTGCTGGTGGAAATGTAAATTAGTACCACCTTGATTTGGAAAACAGTATGGAAGATCTTCAAAAATAAATAAATAAACAAACAAACAAATAAATGAATAAATAAATTAAATTAAAAAGGAGAACTACTATATGATTCAGATATCTCACTTCTGGGTATATATCCAAAGAAATTGAAATCAATATGTCAAAGAGGTACCTGTACTTCATGTTCATTTCATCATTACTCACAATAGCCAAGATATGGAAGCAACCTAAGTATCCATGAAGGGGTAAATGAATAAAGAATATGTGGTATATATACACAATAGAATACTATACTGTCTTTAAAAAGAAGTTCCATCATTTCAACAACATAGATGAACCTGCAGGACAATAAGCTAAATGAAATAAGCCAGGCACAGAAAGACAAATACTGCATGATCTCATTTATATGTGGAATCTAAAAAGTTGAACTTACAGAAGGTAAGAGTACAACATAGGTTACCAGCAGCTGAGGTGGGGGAGATGTTGGTTAAAGGGCACAAAGTTTCATTTAGAAAGAATAACTTTTTGAGATTTATTGCATAGCATAGTGACCATAGTTAATAATAATGTATTATATATTTCAAAATTGCTAAGAGAGAAGATTTAAAATGTTCTCACCACAAAAAGATAAGTAGGTGAGATAATAGATATGCTAACTAGCTTGATTAAATCTTTCTACTAAATATAATTATATATATATAAAATAGTACATTGTACCCAATCAATACATATATAATTATGAGTTGTCAATTAAAAATTTTAAAAAAGAATTTCACTAAAAATTGAATACTTGAAGGGAGTTTTCTCTTTCTTATACTTGGAGAGGTAAGACACAGCTGACTTCCAAAAAAAAGGTTCTACTTTAGTCAAAGATGGGTTGTGTGGGATACAGTAGGATTTCTCTACTGCAAGAATGTAGGGGTGATGTGGTTTATTGCATATCCAATCATACTTAAAATTTGGATAAACAAATATGCATTTTTAAGCTAATCTTTAAGGAGCTGAGGCATATCACCAATTAATTTTTTGGCATTCTCAATTCTTGTTTTTATTGTCACCATTTTCAACTTTACTTTAGTCCTAGGAGAGCATGCAACTGATATGTCTTCAGTTTCTCTCCAATTTCTTTCATGACTGCCTCTCATAATGACTCCTAGACTAGATGTTATACCTACAGATCCCATATCTTCATAAATTCCACTATAAACACCAATGGTTCACCATGTTTTTCCTCTGTTTTCTGTGGTAGATGATTTTTAAATTATATTCTTTCTTATATTTTCAGTATTTTCCTTTTCTTTTTTGTTTTGTAGTATTTTTATGCATAAAAACTAAATCTTGTGCTCTAAAGACTTGGTGTTTTCTAAGAGACCAATAAACAAATGCTTTGGTTTTATTTGCAATTGAGTGATAGTTAGGTTTTAATACCTAACCTATAGTTAGAAGGCATTGATAAACATGGTTCTCATCCAAAATATTTTTATTTCCAGAATTTGTCCTGTCGTGTATTCTCAAGCCCATCAATAAAAGCCCATCACTGCATTGATTCAGGCTATCCCTATAGTCCTACCTACATCCTGACTTGGTCTTTCCATAGCAAATCTTGTCTCACTTAGCACATTCTTTATACAGCACCATGTAATCTAACTCTTCCTAACTCTTGATTTATGTTACCTACTTTTATTCTAGTTCCAAACTTTTACTGGTTTCTCAGATATGCCATGTAGTGTTACTTCCCTGTACTGGAATATTTCCCTTGCTTAAAACTTTTTCACTCTCCTTCTCTCACCTCTCATTACCACAAACACATTGTCTAGCCAACTATTCATATCCACCTCAGGTAAGCCAATTTTCAGAGTTCCATACTTTTCTTGCATTGCTAGAATAAATTAGAATATTGCCCCTTTTAATTCCATACAAGTCATTGTGTACAATTGATCTATAATAATGCAAGGATATAACCATTCAAAGTTGCAGATTGTTTGTCAATGTAAGCTCCTCAAGGGCAGACATTTTCCTCTCCTATCCATCTCTAAATCCATAGATTCTAGACATTATATAGTATGTAATGAAAATAATACATATTTGCTCAAAGAGAAAATATCTTCTTATAAATCTCCTAGTAAAATCTATATGTTGGCATTAATATGATTCCAATATGTCAGCTGTATTTCTAAAGAAATTTTTCTGACCCAGGTATTAAAATTAATTTTACATAGAAATATTTCTGAAAGATGTATTTTATTTTGAATATATTTTTCCATTATCTGGTTAACTAAAATATATTGGTCAGTAACAACTTTTTTTCTCACCAATTTAGAAAAGGTATGTATATCCAGTAAAAGCTGATTTATTTAGCATTTATTAACCATAGACATGAAGTTATCCATGTACTCATCTAGTAAAATATTCATAATATTAACTCAAGACTATAAAATTCTGGAGAAAGTTATAATTGTATTGTTTATGTTAGAGTTCTAATGTCAATAATATTGTTACTTATGGTCCACATGTCAGACACATATACCATTTCATTTAACATTCATCAGAATCCTGAGATGTCGATATTAGTACCCCCTTTTACAAAGTAAGACACTTCCAATGTCACACAGCTGGGAAGTGACACGGTCAAGAGTCAAATCCACATTTGTTTAATTTTACGGAGACTAGGATCTTAAGAACCACTTACAGTTCACAAGCATCAGAATTAAATGGACTAAAGTTGTTAGACTGAATCTTTCAGGGAATCTATACCCGACTGGTATCCTGTAATCTTGTTTTCAGCTTTTTAGGTTTAGAAAAAACATTGATCAAGTCAGTTCCCTGGGGTATGACTGGATAACATAAAACTCACAAGAGACTTGTTTGTAGACAAGAATGACAATTTATTATTTTACCCTGAGAAATGTTACAGTCAAGCTGGCTTCAATATTCATGCTTGGTTGTTTGTGTATCTTTTACGACACATTCTATGTTAGGCTATAAAGTTTGAATCCTAGGAGAACTGTGGTTGTTAACTAGGAGACTAGGAGAAACTGGCATACAGATAGTTGTTTCATAAGATAGTTGTTATTTCTAGATGATGTTGATAATTGATATTTCCTAAGAAATATTCCACTTAGCTAGCATTTTTATATATTTTTCAGCTAATTGTATGATGCATTGCCTTTCTATATCTCTTTTCCTGCCAATATTTAAACCAAAAATAATGTTTTTCTCTATAATAAAATGATTGTCCCACAATCCTGCAGGTTTATAATGTAATTTCCTCATATCCTTAAAAGCAGCTCTATACTACAGGGTCAGATACCCACTAAACAAAAATAGAAATGATAAATTCATTCAAAATACCAATTTATCCTGTCCTTTAAAACAAAGATATGACACATGCAGAAATAGCATATTGGTAGTATTCTCCTCCTGTAGAAAGAAGAGAATCAAATCAAAATCATAAAACTGCTAGATGAGCATATAATAAGAACAAAAGGTTCTAGTGTAATGTATTAAATGTTTGGTGGCAACAGAATGAGGTATACTAGTTTGTCCTACACATTTGGGATGACCTTTTATTTTGAAGTATTTTGAACATTCAGGATTTGATATTGTCATCATTTCCTTTATTGTGTTCCTTCCTAGATAGACCACAGACACCTTCCACTTCTGACTTTTGCATTCTTTTTTTAAGATTGTTATTATTTTCCAGCTAAAATTGTAACATTGTACCTGTTAGTTAATTTTTTTTTATTTTTCTCTAACCCACATGGTGATGATTTAAAGTTTAACTCTTGTGATATCATATATTCTTTTTCTGTCGAGGTATTTTGAGCAATTCTATGGGGGGTAGGGGGAGCATGGGCAATATACATAACCGTAATATTTGTACCCCCATAATATGCTAAAATAATAATAAGAAAAGAAACAGGTAGCTCAGTTAAAGAGACATTAATGAAGAGATTATTTACAGAGATATATTAAGAGTTAAAGAATAAATGAAGGATGATGAGTAATAAAGAAACTAACCATAGAACAAAGATGTTTATCACCACTATTATTGAAGGGACAAGCTAGACAGATAGTGTTGCTGGAGATCATTGGAAATTGAACTCTATAGAATTGGGCCACGTGACAGAGGTGTATTCAAGGAAGGATGCATCTAAGTCAGAGATTCAATGGCTGAGCAGGAATGAAGTTGGAGAATAATACCATGAGTGTTCTCTTCTTTCCTCCCACCAAGCTCTGGCTGTTGCCTCCCTTTGGCTGAAGAGGGTACAAAGAGCAGTAAAGAATGGATCAGGTATGGAGGAAAAAAATAGAGAATAATCTGCATATCTTGTAGTAGAGCCTCTTGAGAGGCTGGTATGAGGAATAAATGGATTAATATACGTGAAATACTGAGGAGATAGTCTGGTACATAAATGTAAAATAATATTTTAATTATTCTATAGAACAAGTAGGATGGTGTACATCCTAACTTAAGAGCATCTATAATAGAGCATATTTAAAAAGCTATCATATTTAAAATAGTCAAATTTATCAGAGTTAAAGCTTTATTAAAAACTGCATGATCAATGGGAGTGTTAAAATATCCATAAACTCTTCAGCCCTAAAGAGAAAAACCAAAATCAGAATGTGTATGTGAGTGAGGCTGTGATATAGTTGAACTTTGCAGCACATGAGGAAAATCAGGTAAGGGGAAACATCAATTCTTGGCATCCCCTAAACTATGGGTCCTGTTTAGTCACAGTACATGCCTCCAATATCAGTACTCATACAATCCTCATTTTGTCTCCTGGTATGGTAGACATTTTATGAAGAATAGGGTGAATTTCTTCTTGAACACCATAATACGTCCATGATCTTAACATCATGACATTTGCATTAGTAGAGGACAGTTAAGTTGCTTATGAAAGAGATAATAAGATCTAAGATATATATATGTATATATGTGTGTGTATATATATATATATATATACACACACATACACAATTTCCTTTTTATCTCTCTGAAAACAGTCCACAGTGAGCATTGTGAGTTGATAGGTGGCTCTGCACCCTCAGGTCATTTAGGACCTTAGATTCCTTTCACCTTGTCTCTCTACCATCCCCCAAAGCACTGTGCTTGTCTGCAAGGCCAAAGCTCTATCCTAGGCACTTCCATGCATTAGCTCAGGGGTCCTCAAACTTTTTAAACAGAGGGCCAGTTCACTGTCCCTCAGACCGTTGGAGAGTGTGCACTGTGGGCCCAGGACAAGTGGCCTGCTAAGCAGGACAGGCAGTGGCGGCAAAAACATCCAGGGGGCTGGATAAATGTCCTCAGCAGGCCACATGTGGCCCGCGGTCCCGTAGTTTGAGGACACCTGCTAGGAAACGCAAAGAATGTTAAGAGGTATGTCCACTGTTTTAAGGTGTTGGTATAGTATTTACACTCCTCACTTCTGTTCCAAGATCTTATCACTCAACCTAATGGCCACACCTATAAGAAAGGGCAGCTAGGGACTATAGCATAGCTAGAAACTATAGTATAGCTAGGTAGGCATAGATCTGGATTGTTTTTTTAAATTACTATTTAAGAAAGAATGGTTGAATAGTTGCTGTTTGATAACCATCTTTTTGAAATTACCTTCCTATTTTGCTGCTCTTTGATGAGATAATTAATGTTGTCTGAAATATGAGTTTCCATGCCTCACTGTAATTAAAGAATACACTTCATAAATTTCTTAGTTATGTATTTTTGACTCATTTATTAATCAAAATGTGGTATAAAGGAAGGTGTGTTGAAAGTGTATAGAAGGGTGTATTGAATATATGTGTTGGAATTTTATACAACATCACTTCAAAAAAGTCTCTCTCTCTGTGTTCTATTTTATATTATTCTTATTTTTCATTTGATAAAAGAACAATTCAGTGAGATTAAAATAATTACCCAAAGTCAAACAGCTAATAGGTGACAAAACCAGAATTTGAACTCCATTATTTTGAGTCATTTCAGTGGACAATGGAGTTTCCTTAAAATAAAAAACCCTGCTTATCTTGTCTGATGTGGATCTATTCAATCAAATATTTCTAAAACTCTTAGGAAACCTGACTGTAATTTAGAGGGTGTGACACATTTTAAATTTCCTCTTCATACTAAACCTTGACTCTGTGGGCCATGGTAAGATATTTTATCACAGGTATTTCCCAGAATATTCAAAGATGAAATTATTATTGTATTAATGCCATAAACATATTTATGAAAATATGACTGACTTATAAAACTGACCTATCATAAAGTGATAAAAATATTATTTACCTACAAATGAAGCACTTTCCATTTTTTATTTATTGTTTTGAATTTCCTGTAGCAGTACTGAGCTTCTTTTGATAAGCAATTTCTTTAGTCAAGGATCAGTCTTCCCTTTTAAGGACTCTGCACACTCCAGTCCGGGAATAATAAACATTTTTAAAAATCTATAAGATTTAAAATTTCACCGGAGTTTAGAAAGAGTGGAAGGCATTATGTAAACTCACAATCTTAAAAATGGTGCATTTATTTAATGAATCTGTTTCTTTTTCTCTTTGGATTATTTTTTATACTGTAAAGGTGGTAGTTTCTGAAAGGTAAAATGCTTTTAAAAATTAAAAGAAAAATCCATATTTATAAGAGCATTAAAATGAACTGTGCCCTTATACCTTGCTTTTAATGGTTTATTAATAAACACTTCAGAGAGGAGATATAACAAAACATGAATTACTCTTCTTCTGTGTAAATTATTTTTATTCTCTAGCATATAGTAGGCATATCCAAGGATGCACTGTTCCATATAGAATGAATAAAAGCTAGAGTGATGATTAGGTTATATTCTGGTGCTGAATTCACAGTGGGGCTTTAGCAAATATGTATGAGAGGGCCTCTTATTTTTCTGCTAATAGTTAAAGGGAGGTTTGTTGTGGAGAACATACTATATTACAATTCACAGATTTTATGCTATGACCCTCTTCACTCTAAAAGCATTAAAAATGGCATAAAAACGCCGTAAATTCACAACTCCATGTTGCTTTATAAAACTTTGGATTCTGGTTCTTTTCTTCCTATAAGCAAGGCCCACTTGGTTAATATGAAGCACATAGAGCTTCTTCAGCAGTGAGGGCACAGTGGAGCACGTTCTTTTGCAACACTGGATTTCATGTGTACTGCGAGGTGGTGGAATCATTACTAGTCTTGTAATCAATCACTTGCCAACTTTGAACCATGTGTCTTTGGGCAACTTATTTAAACTCTAATAATCATTTGCATATTTAAACAGTAATTTCCATTTGCATCAAAAAGCAATAATAACTCTTAGAATGCAATAATTAAATCAGATAATTTATGGGGTAGTTATAAACTAGGCATTCACTATTTTCTCAGTAATGGAAAAAATATTTCTGTAATGAAGAATCTAGTCTTCAGAAAGTTCATCAGAGGAGTAACCTTTTGTGATCTCACTCACTTTGACAACATGAACCATTTGTTGCTCACATTTCACTTTTTCTCCTCATGGTGTTAATCAAGGTATCATTTACAAACAAGGTATTCATCCAGTATAAGTGTAATTTTGATGACTTTGGACAAAGTGTAAACCCATGAAACTACCACCATAATCAATATATTGAGCATTTTCACCATGCTAAGAAGTTTGTTCATGGGCTATGTAATCAATCACCCCCATTCATGACCTCGTGTTGAACTTGATTTGATTTGATTTCTGTATTATAATTGATATTTTACTTTTCTATAGTTTCATATAAATGAAATAATATACTATGCATTTTTTTGGCTCAGTATAATTTTTAAAAATTTTATCCATGGTTTTTTATGTATAATAGTTTCTTCCTTTTTCTTGCTTAATATTTTTCCATTTTAAAATAATCATAATTTATTGATTCACCTGTAGATGGAAATTTGGGTAGTTTTCAATTTTTTGTTCTTATGAATAAAGATGCTATGAATATTTATGTATAAGTCCTTGAAGGGATATATGTTTTCATTTCTCTTGAGTAAATATCTAAGAGTGGAATTTCTGAGTCTTACGGTAAATAAATGTACAACTTTATAAGTAGCTGTCAAACTCTTTACCTAAGAGGTCCTGATGTTATTCATTTCATTAGCAATTCATAAGAGTTCCAGTTGCTACACATCCTAACTAACACTTGGTATGGCCCAATATTTTTTTAATTTTAGCCAAGCTAATGTGTGAAGTGATATCTTGTGGTTTTAATTTATAGATCCCTGATGATTAATGATGTTGTGCACATTTTCATGTACTTAGGCCATTTAAATGTCTTAATTTGTGAAATTTCTGTCTTTTTTGATGGGAAATTTATCTTTTATATAATTTTTTATTTTTCTTCAGCAGATATGAAGAAGTTACATTGCTGAGTTGTAAGGTGTTAATACTTTCATGTTTACCTTTTCCAGAAACCACCAAATAGTTTTTGAAAGGATCCGCATCATTCTTCACTTCCAACAGCAAAATATGAGGGTTCCCATTTCTCCATATCTTCTCCAATATTTATTATTGTCTATCATATTTATCATAACCATTTTGGTGGGTATAAAATATTATCTCCTTGAAGTTTTAATTTTAATTTCCCTACTAACAATTACGTTCAGCATATTTCCATATGCTTATTGGCCATTTGTATATGTTCTTTGGTCAAATGTCTATTGATATTTGGACCTTTTTAAAATTGTGTTGTTTTCTTTGCATTGAACTCTAATAGTGCTTATATATTTGCATCCTATGTTGGAGATGAGTTTTACTTATCTTTTCATTTTCTTTGTGATGTCTTTGCAGTACAAAAATGTTAAATTTGATGAGTCCTAATTTTTCAATTTTGTTTTTATTTTACAAAATGTCTTTTTCTAACTCTAGGTCTCAATTTTCTTCTGTGTTTTCTTTCAAATGCCCTATTGTTTCTGCAATTACTTTAGCCTATTATCCATTTTTAGTCATGTGTGTGTGTGTGTTTATGGTGTGAAGTGAGAGCCTAAGTTAATCTTTTTTGCATGTGTATATTGAATTTCCTGTGCACCATTTGTTGAACAGACTATATTTCTCATAATCAATTGTCTGGCACTTTTGCCAATAATCAATTGAGTAAACATATAGAACATATTTTTGGACTTTTCATTTTTTTACATTGATGTATATGCTATCCTTTATGCTAATTCTATACAGTCTTGATAACTGTGGCTTTAAAGTAAGTACTGAAATTGAAAAGTAAAAGTATTTGTACTTTCCTCTTATTTTTCAAAAACTTTTGAATAATTGGATGCACTTAATGCTTCCATATACATTTTTGGATCTGTCTATCAATTTCTGCCAAAAAAAACCAAACTGCCAGAATTGATAGGGTTGCACTAAATTTATACATTGATATAGGGAAAATTGCCATCCAATCAAACAAAGCTTTCTAATTCATGAATGTGGAATATCTTTCCATTTATTTAAAATTACTTTAATGTCTTTCAGCAAAGTTTTCTACTTTTCAGGGTCTAAGTCTTATACTTTTTGTGTTAAATTTATTCCTAAGTATATTAATATGTTCCTGGATTTGGTTCACAAAGTCAAACCAAATTTTTGATGATTTTGCTTTAATATTCATAAGGGATATTAGTCTGTGTTTTACTTTTCTTGTACTTTACTTTTTTCTTGTACTTTTCTTTGGCACAGGTTAAGTATTGGACTCATAGAATGTGTTGGGAAGTGTTGGTTCCTCTTACAATTTATGCAGTATTAGTATTATTGCCTCTTTATATGTTTAATAAAAATTTCCATTAAAGACATCTAGATCTGTGTTTTGCTTTGTGGGAACATTTTTAATTACAAACTCAATTACTTTATTTATTTTAGGTCTATTCAGATTTTGTATTTTTTCTTGGGTAAATTTTGGTACTATATAACATTTTAGGGATTTGCCCATTTCATCTAAGTTACTGGATTTTTTTGCAGAATGTTTTGCTTAGTATTTTCTTGTAATACATATAAGTACTCATTACTTAAAATCATTAGCACAAAGTAGTGCCATTGATTTTCTCCACTGTTTTTTGTTTTTCTATCACATTAAATTCCACTTTAATATTTATTATTCCCTTCTTTCTGTTTGCCTTCAGTTTGGTTGCTCTTATTTTTCTAGATTTCATTTATTCCAAAATATTATGGGGGTACAAATGTTTTTCGTTACATGGACAGATTTTGTAATGCTTCAGTCAGGGCTACAAGCATGTTCATCACCAGATAGTGTTTGTTGTTTCCCTTAGGTAGGTTTTCACTCACTCTTCCTCCCTCTCCCCCCTGCTTGATTTCCACTGAGTTTTACTTCCCTCTGTGCACATATGTGCTCATCAGTTAGATCCAATTTAACAGCAAGTTTATTTTTCCATTCTTTAGATACTTCACTAAGGATAGTCTCCAGTTCCATTCAAATTGTTGCAAAAGGCATTAATTCATTCCTTTTTATGGCTGAGTAGTACGTTATGGTATGTATATATAACACATTTTCTTAATTCACTCATGAATTGATGGGCACTTTGGTTGATTTCACATATTTGCAATTGTGAATTGTGCTGCAATAAACATTTGATTGCAGGTGTCTTTTTAATAAAATGACATTTTTGGGGCGTGCGGGTAGATATCCAGTAGTGGGAATGCTGGGTTGAATGGTAAGTCTACATTTATTTTTTTGAGGAATCTCCATATTGTTTTCCAGAGAAGTTGTACCAATTTGTAATCCCACAGTGTATAAACATTCCTTTCTCTCTGCATCCACACCAGCATCTATTGTTTTTGGACTTTTTAATAAAAGTCATTCTGACAGGGATAAGGTAATACCTGATTGTGGTTTTAATTTGTATTTCCCTGATGATTAGTGGTGTTGAGCATTTTTTCATATGTTTATTGACCATTTGTCTTTCTTATTTTGAGAAGCTTCTGTTGATGTCTTTTGCCCACTTTTTAATGGGGTTGTTTATTCTTTTCTTGCTGATTTGCTTGAGTTCTTTGTAGATTCTGGTTAGTAGTCCTTTATCAGATGTGTAACTTGTGAATATTTTCTGCCATTCTGTAGGTTGTCTATTTGCTCTGTTGATTATTTCCTTAGCTGTGCAGAGCTTTTTAACTTAATAAAGTCCAATGTATTTATTTTTGTTAATGCTATAATTGCCACTGGGGTCTTTCTCATAAATTCATTGCCTAGGCTCTCTAGAAAAGTTTTTCCAATATTTTGTTCTAGCATTCTTATGGTTTCATGCCTTATATTTAAGTCTTTTATCAATCTTGAGTTAATTTTTGTGAGTGGTGAGAGATATGGATCCTGTTTGTTCTTCTGCATAGGAAACCTAATTTTCCTAGAATGATTTATTGAATAGGAATTATTTTCCCAAGTGTGTATTGTTGTCTGCTTTGCCAAAGGTTGGTTGGCTGTACATGGATGGTTTTGTAGTTGGGTTCTCTGTTCTGTTCCATTGGTCTATGTCTTGTTCAAATACCATCCTGTTTGGGATACTATATACATTGTAGTGTAGTTTGAAGTCTGGTAATGTGATGCCTCCAGATTTGATCCTTTTGCTTATGATTGCTTTGGCTATTTGGGCTCTTTTCTGGTTTTAAATGAAACATAATATCATTTTTTCTACATCTGTGAATTATGACCTTGGTATTTTGATGGGGATTGCATTGAATTTGTAAATCCCATTGAGTAGTATGGACATTTTAACAATGTAGATTCTACCAATCCATGAACATGATATGTTTTTCCATTAGGTTGCATCATCTGTGATTTCTTTCCTCAAAGTTTTGTAGTTCTCTTTGTAGAGATCTTTTACCTCCTTGGTTAATTATATTCCTAGGTATTTTATTTTCTTTATAGCTATTGTGAATGACATTGAGTCATTTATTTGACTCTCAGATTGACTGTTATTGACATTTAGAAATGCTACTGATTTGTGTACATTGATTTTGTAACCTGAGACTTTACTGAATTTATTTATCAATTCCAGGAGTATCTTGGTGAAGTATTTGGGGTTTTCCTGATATAAGTTCCTATCATCAGTAAAAATGGATAATTTGACCTTCTATTTCCTGATTTGGATGCCCTTTATTTCTTTTTCTTGCCTGATTGCTCTGGCTAGGACCTCTAGCCCTATGTTGAATAGAAGTGGTGACAGTGGAAACTTGTCATGTTTCAGTTCTTAGTGGAATGCTTTCAGTTTTTCCCATTTGGTATGATGTTGACTGTGGATTTGTCATATATGGCTTTTATATTAAATAATTTTGAGATATCTTCCTTTTATGTCTACCTTGTTAAGGGTTTTTTTTACCATGAAAGATTGCTGAATTTTGTTGAATGCTTTGTCTGCATCCATTGAGATGGTTATATGGTTTTTATTTTGGCTTCTGTTGATGTGGTGAGTCACATTTATTGATTTAGCTATATTGAACCATCCTTATATCATCAGGATGAAGCTCACTTGGTCATGATGGATTATTTTTTTGATATGCTGTTGAATTCAATTTGCTGGCATTTTATTCAAAATTTTTGTATCTATATAAGGGATATTCATCTGTAGTTTTCTTTTTTGTTGTGTCCTTTCCTGACTTTGGAATCAAGGTGATATTGGCTTTGTAGTGTTCTCCTTAATCAAGTGGGAATTATAATAGTACCTACCACATACAGCTTTTGGGAAGATGAACATAAATGTTCTAAACAGTGAAAACATCCACCAAATTAGTTACTTCTATTATTATTGTGATATTATATTATTATAATAATATTATTGTAATATTATTTTCCCGTTTTGACTCTGTAAATAGAGGAATACGTACATTATGTATTTGCAGACTTATAGAATAAAAAATATGTAAGAGAAATGACCATCTTCTAAGGCAATTTTATAATCACTTCTTTTAGAATGAATTATGAAATCTAGTATTGCAGTTAATTTCATTGTGAATATATCTTCTTTATTATATTATAATTGTGACATATTTAGAGAATGTTTTTTAGTGACCACTAGTATAGATAAAACTTACCTCTGGTTGTATGCTCTCCATAATAAATAAACAATCCTCTCTCAATTTGTTCACCCTTTGAGATTATTTGATATCTTTCAAGATTATTGTGATTACTCAGTTAAAAACTTTGGAAGATGAGCACTTGAGAAACCAGCAATGTCATTGAGAAATACAACAGCCTCTTGGGGTTGTTGATTTTGTTTATTTTACTATTAAATCCAAACATCCATTCATTCTGAATATCATTTTTCAAGAAGCTAATGAAGTAAAATAAATGTTTACAGATGCTGTTCTAGGTTACATTAATTCAGAAGTGTTATTTTTAAAATGTTATTTCCATGGCTATTATTTTGTCTTTACTAATTTTGACTGTACCAAGAACACAATAAAGTGCTTTGTCATGGAAGAAATACCTATGATGCCTTAAAAATATCAAAACATTCCAAGCACATCTTAAGTGCTTGGTATTATGCTGAGTGCAGGAAATACATTAATGAAAAAAACTAGTGAATAAGTAATTACGGTGTAGTGTGACAGAACCAAAATGTGGTTGGCTGAATAATTATCTCCAAAGATATTCACATCCTAATTATCAAACCCTTTGAATGTTGCCTGGTATGGCAAAAAATATTTTGAAAATACCATTAAGTGAAGGATCTTGGATGGGAAGCTTAACCTGTGTTATCCAGGTGGGCCCAAAGTAAACACAAAGGTCCTTACAAAAGGCAGACAAAGGGAGTTTCACACAGAAGAAAAAGGCAATGTGATCACTGAAGCAAGATGGTACACTGCTGGCTTTGAATACTGAGGAAGGGTCTATGAGGAAAGAAATGTAAGGAATATAGCTTTTAAGAGATGAAAAATACAAGGAAATAGATTTTGCCCTCTGAGCCATGAGAAGGAGCAAGTCCCTGTTGACACCTTGATTTCACCCAGTGAAACTAATTTTGGACTTTGGACCTTTGGAAATGTAATAAAATAAATATATCTTGTTTTCAGCTACCAATTTTAGAGTAATTTCTTACAGCAGACATAGGAAAATAACACACAAGATTAGAACATTTTTTAGTAGAATACTTTCAAATATCTACTCCAATGTTCATTCCTATACTTTAATAGGCTACTGATTCTATTTTTAGACAAAAGTAGAAAAGCAAGGATATTGGTCACCTGGATTACTGGGAACTTCATGGTTTAACAAAGTTCTGGCAAATAGATTAGCTCATTTTACTCTCACAGTCAAAGAGAAATGGCGTAATATGATGAAAGGGAATTTGGAACTACAAGGATCCGTTTCCAAACACGGACTGGTGTATGGAATGAACAGGCTATCTTGGTTGGCTTCTCTGACACATTTGTAAAATAAGGATACTACCAGGTATTTTAAAAATTAAAGTAATTCTTATGTATAAAATGCTTGGCGTATGTTAAGGTTTCAAAGACCTATAGTTATAATATATATGAGGAAAATGGGAAATTTTTTGTTGACATGTCCATTTAATGATTGGGGAACCTGGGGTTCAGAGACTAATTGTTATATTCATTTCAGACTTTATAAGGTCTAAGTAAACTACAAATATAATAGTTAATTCTAATGCATTAAGCTTGGAAATGTTTTATTTAGGGCACTTCTCAGGGTGATCTGATTTAGAACTACCTAATTTTCATTTTTAATTCCTAAAATATTGAATTTTAAAATAGGATGTATGCATGCTGAAATTTTAAAAATGATTTCTGTGGCTAATATTACCAATTCATGTGACATTGGGTGCTTAATAGGTAGACAATCAATAATCCTTGACTTAAAATATAATAATTTAATTATACTTTAACGTTTTCATGCATGTTTTTCACAACAAGTAATAAGAGAAGTTCATTTTTAATCATTGCAAACTATACTTATTATGCATTTGTTTGCCACCATATCTAAGCACTGAATGATGAGTTGGAGAATTATTCCCAGATGAAAATTAAATACACGGTTGTTAAGCATTTAAACATAAGCCAGCTTCAAATCATCTCCCACGTTTATAGTATATTTTTCAACGTAGTCCATAGTAATTGTCAAAACCTTTATATTGTTTTGTTATATATTAAAAGGTTATTTACATGAAATAGTTCCATTTTAATATTTATTGTAAATTGAAATTAAAGACTTTAGTTGCATTTTATACAAACTATTTTTAAATATTAGGTTTTATAGGTAATACAGCTGATAATTTTCTTTTCAATGCTGATTACACATGGGGTCACAGTGAATGTAGTAGTTAAGAGTAATAACTCAAGAATCAGACTATTGGGGTTCAAATCCATACTCACAACAATATATAAGGCTGAGTAATCCAACTTGGAGAAGAAAGGTGGAATATTTTATAGGATTTAATAGGAGATGGTCAGCAGAGTTCACTTTGTTTCAGGAATAATTGGTCATAAATAGTTTTCAGGAGTGGAATAAAATTATTCATGTTAATTATTAGCCACTGTTTGCACAACTTGGATTTCATCAACAGGGAATGAGAAGAAGTAAATGCCTCAGGTCATGTGCATGAGAGGACAGGGCAACACAAGCAACATAAGGAAAAATAGATTTAATTAGATTACATCAAAATTTAAAACTTCTGTGCACCAGAGGACTCAATCAACAGAGTGAAAAGGCCAACTATGGAATGGGAGACAATATTTGTAAATCATGTAACTGATAAGAAGTTAATATGTAGACTATACAAAGAACTCCTACCACACAATGGCATCCAAATAACCTAATTAAAAATAGTCAAAGACTGGCATAGACATTTCTCCAAAAAAAGATATGCAAATGCTCAAAAAGCACATTAAAAGATTAACATTACTAATCATTAGGGAAATGCAAATCAAGCCCATAGTGAGATGGTATTACCTCACTCCTCTAAGCATGGCTACTATCAAAAACCGGAAAATAAGTGTTGACAATGATGTAAGAAATTAGAACCCTTGTGCCCTGTTGGTGGGAATGTGAAATGGAAGATAGCTGGCAGTTCTTCAAAAAATTAAAAATAGGATTACTATATGATTCAGTAATCCCACTTCTGGGTATGTACCCTAAATAATTGAAAGAAGGGTCTTGAAAAGATATTGGTATACCCAGGTTCATAGGAGCATTATTCACAATAGCCGAAAGGTGGAAGCAACCCGAGTATCTACTGACAGAAGAAAGGACAAATAAAAAGTGGTATACACATATATATGCAAGAGGATATTATTTAGCCTTAAAAAGGAATGAAATTCTGACACAGGCTACAACATGTTTGAACCTTTAGGATATTATGCTCAATGAATTAAGCCAGTCACAAAAAGACACATATTGTACGGATTTCACTTACAGGATATATTACAAGTAGTCAAATTCATAGAAAGAAAAAGGATAAGGGTGATTGCCAGGGAATAGGGGCAAGGAATATAAGAATTGTTGTTTAATGGGTATAGAGTTTTAGTTTTGCAAGATGAAAGGAGTTCTGATGATTGGTTGCACAACAATGTAAATATACTCAACATTACTGAACTGTGCAGTAATAAATGGTCAGGTTGGTAAATTTTGTGCTATGTGTATTTTACCACAATTTAAAGTAAAAGTGTGGGTGGGGAGGAAAAGTTTTAGAGGCACGAATTTGCAAGAGCCACGGTGAAAATTCCTCAGACCTTCCGTGTCTCTCACACTGATATCAGGCACACTATTTAGCTCTCTCTGCTTCAGTTTTCTTATATTTAAAATAATAGCACCTTCCTTGTTGAGAAGATTAATGAGTTTATACATTTAACATCCTTAGAACAATTCCTGGAACATAATAGCACTATAAAAACTGTTCACAATTACTATTTCAATTCAAATGGAATTACTTTTACAAGTAGACAATAGCAGGGGGGAAAAACTGCCTATAGCTGCAAGTAGAATAAAAACCATTAAAACCTGGATCATCATCTCAGTAGTATCAAAAAAGTTATATCCTGAAGTAGACTTTATCAATTTATAGTAAGCTGTTTTTGTCAAAAAAGCAATTTGCCTTAGCTTTGAAAATATTTGTCAAAATATACTGAGTAGTACTTCAATTCAACCTCCAAATTTATGTTTTAAATTTTACTCTTTATATTAAAAGAACTTTACAGCAGAATTTGATTTTTCTTTAATTAACTTTGGATAGAAGTGTCCATGAATATGTTTTGCAAGTTAGTTTGCCATCTTGAGAAAAAAAAATATAATGCCAATATTTTCACAGAAGCTAAGCTTGGGAAAATATTAATTGCTCTCATGAAAATTCAGTACATGGTAATCAGCTGCAGAGACATAAGATTGTCCAGAGAAAAGTCCGTAGCAAACTCATATTAGTAATGGTGGGCATAACTTACAGGAGGATATTTCTTTGGAGCTTGACTTGGCCAAACTTCTTAAAATGCTGAAAATAGTCATTATAAATGAGTTAAAGATATAATGGGTAACAAATAGCTTTATGCCATTTGTATCACTGAAGAAAAATTAATCTGTTTTTAATCTCTTTTGCATTTATAATAATACCAATAATAATATCTAACTTTATGCATCTTCAGAAACTGTAATACCATTGATTTTGTGTCATAATGAAATTTAACATATTTTTCCACAAAAGTTTTTCTTACAATATACATTTTAAAAAGTAATTCACTTATTACAATTTTAAAGGACCTCATTTTTTAAAAATAAGATTAATTTTATCCATCCTATAAAATTCAACATCCTCTTTCATTAAATGTTTTTGAGTCCATAAGGAGAACTGAATTGTACTGTTTTATCTTCTTTATTTCTTGTATTTGCCCTTTGACAGAGCTGCTAATGAGCAACAAATCAGTGCTAAAGACAAGCCTCATGACTGAAGAAGCAGGAATCAGACTGGCTTGAAAAATTTATCAACAGAGTAATCTATCCCTAATTAAAGGATGCTGTTTATTTCAATGCAAAGTTAAGAATTTTGTCATTCACATGGAATTATATATACGTAGGGTTATATGATCAGAGTCTTATATTTTTCCAGAATGTTTTAGGAGGTTGACTATCACTGGAATTCTCTCTCAACAGAAAACAGGCTATATCATGGCAAACACAGTGATATCATTTGGCATGGGAGTTTTCAAGGAGAGGGATCATCACAATATCCTATAATAAGATATCCAAGAATGTCTCATATAGCTTTGGGCTATTTTCTTTTTGTTATATTACAATTAGAATGTGTAATCAACATGTAACTATTTATCAGCTGAGTCTGGATCCTCTTTAGAAAAATTTGGACATTAAGTTATATTTAGTGCTCTCATCTCTCATTCATATATCCTCAATTTTACACATCACATGACATCTTTTTCCATTTTGTCCAGAGATTTAGAATCCCCTTTTTTTTTTCATTCTCCCAATTTTCCACTTTCCTAGTACATATTATCAAATCTATCCAGTAGCATTGCTTAGCAGTCATATATAGGTGTATCTAGTTAAGTCGATGTATTAAGTTTTCCAGTGGTTTTTGACATCATATCCCTAATTATAACATAAAATGTCCATATTCATTAAGATATATACAGTCATATATGTGCAGGTAACAGAGTTTTTCAACTGTTGCTGCTATAATCTGAATTTTGTCCTCCCCGTTCATATTCTGAAGTCTTAGTACCCAGTATCTCAAAATACTTTTCTGCAGAGGTAGTCTTTACAAAGGTGATTAAGTTAAAATGCAATCATTAGAATGGGCTCTAATCCAATATAATTTGTGGCCCTACAAGAAGAAAATATTTAGAGACAGAATTGAACAAAGGGAAGACAATTTAAAGACACGGGGAGAAGGGAGCCATCTACAAGCTAAGGAGACAGGGTCTGGGACAGGTTCTTCTGTCATGGCTCTCAGAAGAAACCAACCGTGCTGACGCCTTGATCTCAGCCTTCTAGCCTCCAGAACTGAGACAATAAATTTCTATGTTTAAGCCACTCTTTCTGTGGTACTCTGTTATGGTAGTCCAGTAAACTAATACAGGTGCATATTTTAATATTCCTAAAAACATATCACATAGTTCACTGCCTATTTATAAATACAGTCTAATATCTTCAAGGGAGCAGACATTGTAGTCTTCTATTTTCCTGTAAATAAAATCAAATGGAAAATAATTCAGTGAATATATGTTTATTCAGTGTTTATTATGTATAAAACTTTGAACACCACCACCATAGGGGATACAAAGTCCTTACTCTCAAGAAACTTAAATCTATATGAGAAGGACAAACATACAAATCATTTCTTTATTGCTAAATATGTAATATTTTATAACTATGTAGATGGCAATTGATTTACTGCCAGGCACATTAAAGCTATTTTAGAAGTCCAGTTAGAGCAGAAGGATTGGGGGAAAGATTAATTCCAATTCATATATTGGGATATGCTTTTTAGAAGGGGCATCTAAATTGAAACTTGGAAACAATTTTCCACTGGCCAAGCTGAGTGGAACAATGTGATGATTAAAAGAAATGGCTTGTGATAAATTGTAGATGTTAGATTAAACAGGGCATGTTCAGCTAACGTAATAGGGATAGTCATATGAGGAAAACAATGAAGAAAGTATTAAAATTTAATATTGATCTAAAATATTAAATAATAACATTGAACTCAACTTAGGAATAAGACAGTATATAAAACAATGAATAATATACTGATGAAATAAAATACTTTTCAGGACTAAGTACTAAGCAATAATATATTTACAGACCGTGAATTTTTTTTAATCTCATGTACATTATTTATAAAATCAACTTTCTGAAACCTTTTACATATAAAGTAAGATTCAAGTAAAAATTAACTACTCACTTTAGAATGCAGTGTCAAGACAAGCTCTTATTTAGAAGTCTACTATTTAGAAATTCTGATTCTGCTTTTTTTTTCCTGTGAATAAAACTTTTAATAATGTACAGCAGAAATTGGACAGGCTCATTCTTA
>VBSM01003204.1:31842912-31883566 GCA_008086735.1 Cheirogaleus medius | reverse complement strand
AGAGGAGTCTAAGTTCCGTCATCACCTGTAACCCACCAAGGCTCTGCTGCAGGGCCTTGATGACACAGAGTGTTGGGGTGAAATTAGTATGTTTAGGTAATATTGTTTACAGGAACATTTTCTTGTCTTTATTATCTTTTTGTATATTTTCTCATTGTAGCTTTGGTAAATTTAGTAGAGTTTTTGAATTATATTCATTCTAAAATTTACATAATAGGGATATTTCTAATTTTGGTAGAGGCTTTCATTTTTGTTGCCTAAATATCACTGTCTCTTGAGGCCTTGATAGAAAATGAACACATTCAGTTGAGGGAAGGCTTTTTCCAAACTATTTTGATCACCTTATGTTTGACATCCATTATGTTAAGCAATGTTATATAGAACCTATTTGTGCAGATATGTAGTTACTAAATCATGAGATCATGAGAATTCTGGCATTTTAGCCTATAATAGAGACTTCTTTCACCTCTATTTAAAAAATAGACTTGACTCATTCCTGACCTAATGGATCAGATTTATAATATGCTTCTTTTTCATTACAGAATTATTTCTTAAAGAATAAATGAAGGCAAATGGAGTGACTTATTTCCTACTTTGTTCAGAAAAATGGTACAAAGCTCAAGTGGTTTATGTGATTGGAAAAAGAAAACCTCACTAAATTTAATTAGAGTCACTTCCATACTTTCTCATTTTCTTTTAATACAAGTATTTGTCTTACTAAAGAGCTTAATAGGAATATAAATGTCAATAAGGAAATGAAACCACAGCCAAATAGATAATGGAGAAATGTGTCTCCAGGCTGGAAAATGAGCTCTGGGTCAAGAAAAGGAAACTTTTTATTCAATAGGAATATGTAGTTTCAAGCCTTTCCTTGAACAGTTAACTCAAATTATGTAAGCAAGGCATGTAGTTTTAGAATGCTAAGATTGCTTCAAATATGAAAATTCAAAACTTTATACTGTGATCAACTCATAGCATGATAGCATGAGGAGCTCTTTAGACCAGCTCCCATTGAAATGGTAAGAATTATTTTTTAACAAAAACAATTATTTAAAACCTCTGGAAATAATTCTAATGATGGCACAGCAAATAGAAAAACATCTATTCAAGAAGGTTCATAAAAACTAAGAAAAGTGAGAATCTGTATTATTTAAACCAAGACTGTTCCCTCCCTCTACCTCTCAAATCACCAAGATTAAAGCTTAAGACTATTGCAGCCAGGAACACAGGGTTCCCTCTCCTGCCAGCTCCAAGTAAAAGGACTTTCTTGCTAGGAGGAGCAAGATATCAGCATTTTTCAACTTGCCCTCTGCTACCTATTGCTAAGGCTAAGTTCTGTGTGAATATGGTTGAGAGATGGGGAGTTTCTCTTTCTGCCCAGTTTCCACTCATGCTATCTTTGGGTTTGGGTTTGGTTTGTTCTTCTTTTTCCAGTTCCTTTAGGTGTGACATTAGGTTGTTAATTTGTGATTTTTCCATCTCTTTGATGTAAACATTTATGGCTATGAACTTCTCTCTTAGCACTGCTTTCATTTATCCCATAGATTTTGGGAGCATGTGTCCTCCTTGTCATTCAATTTGAAAGGTATTTTGATTTCCATCTTAATTTTATCATTGACCCAAGGATCATTCAGCAGCAGGTTGTTTAATTTTCATGTATTTGTGTAGTTTTGAGATTTCCTCTTGTAATTGATTTCTAGTTTTATTTCACTATTTTCTGAGAAGATACATGGTATTATATTGATTTTTCAGAAGTTGTTGAGTTGTTGAGATGTGTTTTGTGGTCTACCACATTATCTATCTTGGAAAACGCCCCATTTCCTGATGAAGCATGTATATTCTGCTGTTTAGGGGTAGATTGTTCTGTAAATATCTGTTAGGTCCTTTTGTTCTAGATTCCTTTTTAAGTCCAGTGTTTCTTCGTTGATTTTCTGCCTTGATGATCTGTCCAGTTGTGTCAGCTTAGTGTTGGAGTCCCCAGCTATTATGACACTGTGGTTCATTTCTTGCTTAGATCTAGTAGATTTTGCTTTATAAATCTTGAAGCTCTGCAATAGGATTCTTATATCTTTTTGCTTGCTGAATTGCTCCCTTTATGATTATATGATGACCATCTTTGTCTTTTTTTTTAACCATTGTTGATTTAAAGTCTATTTTATCTGACATGAGAATAGCTACTCCTGTTCTCTTTAGGTTTACATTTACATGGAATATTTTTTTCCATCCCATTATCTTGAGTCTATGAGAATCCTTGCAAGGTAGATGGGATTCTTGGAGACAGAATATTTTGGGGTTATGTTTTTACATTTATTCAGCCAATCTGTATCTTTTAAGTGGAATATTAAGGCCATTTATGTTTAATGTTAGTATTGATATGTGAGATACTGTTATGTTCATCATGTTGAATGACACCTAGTTGCTTTGTTTTCTCCCTTGTGCTACTATTTTATAAGAGCTGTGAACTTTACCTTTTGGGTATTTTTGCACTAATGGGTATTGCTTATTCTGTTCCATATATAGAGTACTTTTAAGCATTTTCTGTAGGGCAGGTCAGATGAACAAGTTACCTTAATGTTCACTTGTCTGGGAAATACTTTATTTCTCCTTCATTTATAAAACTTAGTTTTACAGTATATGAAATTCTTGCCTGGCAGTTATTCTGTTTACTATGACTAAAAATGGGATCTCAATCCCTTCGGCTTATAAGGTCTCTGATGAGAAGTCTGCTGTTAGTCTATTGTTGTTTTTATCTCACAGCAGGTTAGATTTTCTCCTTCATGTTGACTTTGACCAGACTACTGATTATGTGCCTTGGTGATGTCCTACTTGTTATGAATCTTGTAGGTCTTCAACGACCATCTTGTATCTGGATATCTAAATCTCTAGTGATACTAGGAAAGTTTTCCTCAATTATTCCTTTAAACAGGTTTTCCATGCTTTTTCCTTTCTCTTCTTCTCCTTTAGGGATAACTATGATTCTTATATTAGCTTGCTTTACATAGTCCCACATTTCTCAGTGTTATCGTTCATTCTTCTTAATCCTTTTTCTACATTTTTGACTGGGTTAATTAAAAAATGTTTTCTCCAAGCCCTGAAATTCTTTCTTCTGCATAGTCTAGTCTGTTGATAAAATTTTGTGCTGTATTTTCAAATTCTCTACATGAATCTTTCATTTCCTTAAGTTCTGTTATATCTTATGTTATATTATATATCCTTTTAATGAATGTTTCATTCATGTCCTGATTTTTGTTGTTATTGGTTTTCAACTTTCTCATCAATCCCATTGATCTTATTTACCATCCATATTCTAAATTTCATATCTGATATTTTGACAATTTCCTTTTGGTTGGATTCCATTGCTGGAGAACTATTTTGATCATTTGTGGGTGGTGAAACAGCTTGATTTTTCATGTTTCCAGAGTTCTTAAGATGGTTCTTTCTCATCTGAATCCTCTTCTCTCAGCTCATGACAGCTATGTTTGTGCTGCCTCTGTTTTCCTCTGCTGGGAACTCTCCTACTCAGTGAAGAGATGGAGAGGTCCCTGGATGGTACACTTGGGTCCTACTCTGTATGACTGACCCAGCAGGAGATGGGTAGATGAACTGTAAACATTAAACATTGCTGCTCTTCTGCATCTCATGTCTCACTATTCTCTGGTTGTTGTCATGCATAGTCTGTGCACTGCAGAGTGAATGTTCACCCAGTTCCTTTAGCAGCAGTAGTTGTCCCCATGAAGGCTTGAGTGGAACTCCACCAACATCCCAGTGGTGGCATTTGTCAGCCAAAGGCAGTTCCAAAGGCAGTTGAGTGCTGCCCCACCCATGTCTACAGGTGGTGGCAATTGATGGCCTACACGTGCTTGAGTGGTTCCCCACTCAGTTCCATAGGTGTTTATTGGCCCAAAGCAGCTTGAGTGCTGCCCTGTTTAAGTTCATGGGTAGTAGTGATTTTGGCCCATGGAGGCTTGAGCATTGCCTTGCCCATGTTTATGAGTAGCAGAAACTGTCAGCCTGCTCTTTCTTGAGCACAGCCCCACTCAGATCTACAGGTGGTGGTGTTTGTCAGCTTGCACCAGCTTGAGCACTGCCCGCTCCTGAGTTATTTAATCAAATCTTAATCTATATTTTGCTGTAAAGATATTTTATTGATGTAAATAAAGTCCATAGTCATCTGACTTTAAATAAATAAGGTTTCTTAGATAATCTGGGTGGTCCTGAGTCAATCAGCTGAGTGACCATAAGAGCAGAGGTGAGGCTTCCCTAAAAAGGAAAAAATTCTGCCTATGAAATGAAGTTTCAGCCTGGCTGTGAAAGATGTAACCTGCTCTTCCTTGCAAACTTCCCCATGGATTTCAGGCCTACTTATCCAGCTCCCCCAATTGTGTATTTCAATTTCTTATAGTGAGTCTATTAACATAAATCTTCTACTGGCTCTGTTTCTCTGGTTGAACCCTGACTGATAAAATTGGATTTAGATTATATCTGTTTTTATAAACTAGTATAAATCAGATTAATTACATGACATATTTTCCAATAACCAGCATCATACCTGAATTTGAATTATAATAGTTTAGTTTTGAAGACATGAAATACTTACTTATAAACATAGTCAATTCAGAGAGAGGTGGAGTAATGTGGCAGACTGGGACTCTCCAGAATCCTCCCTACACAGAAACATCAATTTCAACAACTATTCACACACAGGAAAACTTTAGCAAGGATTAAGGCAACCAGATGTGAGTTAACAGTACCTAGTTTTAGTATAATAAGTAAAGACACGGTGAAGTGGGTAGAAAGGACGTTTTCATGTTACCCACCTCACCCCTCCCTGAACCCCAAGAAGTATAGCACAGAGAGAGAGAGCAGCCACTTGTGGGAATGAAATGGAAGTAAGCATAGGACTTTGCCTTGGAAACCAGTACCAGAAACACTATAATAAAACACACCCTTGGGAAGAAGCCCTCCCCCGATACCAAGTCAATATCAATGGGTAAAGCCTCTAGACCTGCCCCAGTGCCAGATGAAAACCCATGGTCTTGGCAGGATGAACTCAAGTTCTGGCCCTAATCACTGCTGTATGACTAGAGTAAACTTGGTCTGAATAAACCTCAGTAGCAGGCACACCATAGATGCTGCAATATTTATGGGTGTATCTTAGTCCATTTCCACTGTTATCAAAGAATAGTTAGGGCTAGGTAATGTACAAAGAAAAGAGATTTATTTGGTTCATGGTTCTGCAAGCTGTACAAAATGCATGGCACCAACATCTGCATCTGTTTCAGACTGCTTCCACTCATGGCAGAAGATGAAGGAGAGTAGGTATCACATGTTGAGAGTACCTAAGCAAGAGAGAGGGAAGAGAGATGCCAGGCTCTTTTTAACAATTGCTCACATGGGACCTGATAGAAAACTCACCAGGAGAACAGCACCAAGCCATTCACGATGGATCCACCATGACAAAAAAACACTTACAAAATAAAAACAAGATATTTACTTCCAAAATACAGTAGTGGTACAGGCATTGGGTAAACATTCCCATTTCAAAGGGAAAATTCAGTCAAAAGAAAGGGATTAAAGGATTCATGCAAGTATGAAACTTAACAGGGCAAATATTACACCTTAAAGTTCCAAAATCTTCCACTCCATGTCCACACCCTTGGCACACTAATGTGAAGGGTCCCCACATGACTTTCCTGGATCCAGCCCACATGGTTATTCTCACAGATTGAAGTTGAAACCCTGTGGCTTTTTCAGGCTGAGATTGAAAGCTGCTGGTGGCTCTATAATTCTGAGGTATGCAGGGTGGTGGCCCTATTCCTACTGCTCCGCTATTCAGTGGCCTAGTGGGGACTCTATGGGGACTCAAAGCTCAGATTCTTCCTCGGCACTGTCAATAGAATCTCTCTGTGGGAGTTTTACCCCTGAAACAACCTTCTGCCTAGGCACACAGGCTTTCCAATACAACTTTTGAAACCTAAGAGGAAGCTGCCCAAATTCCACCACTCTTGCATTTGGCATACCTGCAGATTTAGCATCATGTGGTAACACGAAGGCTTACAGAATACACCCTTGAGTAGTGCCAGGGGCCTTTGGGGCTACAGTGGATCCAGAACAGTGAGGATGTGGGAGCAGTACACTGTGGTGGCGCAGGACAGAAGCACCCTGAGTCTGACACCTTAAATCATTCTGTCCTTTTATACCTCTGGGCCTGTGGTGGGAGGGTAAGTTACAAAGATTTCTGAAATAACTTCCTGGACTTTTTTCCATTGTTCTGACTGTTAGCACCTGGCTTCATTTTATCTGTACTAATCTATGTAGCAAGTGGCTGGTCTGCAGCATCTTTGGATTCTTCACCTGAAAAGGAGTCTTTCCTTTTCTACCACTTGTCCAGGCTGTGAACTTTCCAAATTTTTATGCTCTTCTTCATTTTTATTTATATGTTTCATTATAAATCATTCCTTTGCTCCCATATCTGATCATAAGCTGTTAAATACAGCTATATCACTTCTTGAATGCTTTGCTGCTTAAAAATTTCTGCCAGATATCCTAGGCCATCCGTCTTAATTTGGGCTTTCCACAAAGCCCTAGGACATGGACAAAAGGCAGCCATGTTATTCATGTTCTTTGGTAAGGTGTAACAAGGTTGACTTTGCTCCAGTTCCCCCAAAATTGATCATTTCCATCTGAGGCCTTGTCAGAATGGCCTTCACTGTCAATATTTCTACCTGCATTTTTGTCACAACTACTTAACCAGTATCTGATCTTTCTTTCATCTTCCTGTCTTCTGACCTTTCCAAACTCTTCTAACCTCTGCCCATTACGAAGTTTCAAAGCTGCTTTCACCTTTTCAAATATCTTTATAGC
This sequence comes from Cheirogaleus medius, assembly GCA_008086735.1. Taxonomy (NCBI): domain Eukaryota; kingdom Metazoa; phylum Chordata; class Mammalia; order Primates; family Cheirogaleidae; genus Cheirogaleus; species Cheirogaleus medius. The sequence goes on along the minus strand of VBSM01003204.1, from coordinate 31,876,702 downwards.
TGAAAATGATACCCAATTACTGTATCAATTTTCTGTATTAGTCCATTTGTGTGGCTATGAAGGTATACCTAGGGCTGGGTAATTTGTTGAAAAAATAAGTTTATTTGGCTCATGGTTCTGCATACTGTACCAGAAGCATGGCACCTGCATTTGTACCTGGTGAGGGCCTCAGACTGCTTCCACTCATGGCAGGAGGTGAAAGGGAGCAGGCATCATGTGGCAAAAGGAGGGAAGCAAGAGAGAAGGGAGGGAGTTGCCAGTTTCTTTTTAGCAACAGGTCCTAGAGGATGTAATAGAGCATGAACTCACTCATTGCCATAAGAATAGCACTGAGCCAGTCACGATGGATCCACCCCCATGAGGCAATCACCTTTCACTAGGCTCACCTCCTACAATGGGGATAAAATTTCACCATGAAATTTGAAGGACACAAATATCTTAACTATACCAGCATGCCCTGGTGCCAGATGAGAACCTGCATAGTCAGTGGGACAGACTCAAGCTCTCGCCTGCATAAGTACCAACCAATTACAGCAGGTCTGGGCCCTGAATAAACCTCAGCAGCAGCAAAGCTGTAGCTTCTGTGGGCCTTAGTCACCTCATGGTGTTGAGCCAGTGGCAGTGGACTGCAAGTGTAAACCGGCACTGTGTCAGCCTTGGTGGCCATGGGATTGCACACTTTGCACTCCCGGGGACCCAAGAAGCACAGTGTAGAGAAAGATAGTGACCACTTGGGGAATAAGAGGGAAGTAAGCATAAGACTTTGTCTTGGAACCCAATGCTGGACCCATCACAGTAAAATCCATCATAGAGCAGAAGCCCAAGCCAGTACCTGTGGGAAGAACATTTCGACCTACTGCAATGCCAAACAGGAAACCATGGCCTTGGTGAAATGAATTTAAGATCATGCCTTCATCACTACTAGCCAAGTATAGTGGCTTTGAGCCCTGAATAAACCTCAGTGGGTAGACCATAATGGCCATGGCCCTGGGTGCACCCCAATGCTATACTGGTGTCAGTTGCCATGAACTTTTGGTGATAATCAGTGCTGTCAGCCACAGTAGTTAAAGGATTCCAGCTGCAGTGGTCCTTGGCTTAAGGGACCCCCTAGAACTCCAACAGCTGAAGTGTTAATGGGCTTGTGGACCTCGCCAGTCAATCTGCCTTGAATCTCTGAACAGCCTTACACCTATAGGAATCCAGAGTGCAAAGACTTGACCAATGTAAATGTGCAGACTTTGATGCATGGCCACAAGGATTAAGATGAATCAGGGAAATATGACATCAACAAATGGACAAAATAATATGGTAGTGACTGACCCTAAAGAGATGGTGAAGAAGAAAATGCCTTAGAAAGAACTCAAAATAGCTGTTTTAAGAGATCTGAGTAAACTTTAATAAAATAAAGAGAAATAATTCAAACATTTATCAGAGAAATTTAACACAGAAAGGAGGTGGAGTTTGGCATATTTGTGCCTATGAGGCTGGATTGTACAGGCTAAGTGTAGCCCATTGGCCATCAGTTAGATGTGGAAAAATGAAGTCGGAGGAAAACAAAAAGATAGGTATGCAAAAGAATCTTAAGTAGAGTGCTCAAATGAGCCACTCAGATTTATGCTCAAAGTCAAGTAGCTAAAACAGCAGCTTGTCTGTCTAGTACAGCTTGCAGCGGTCCTCAAACTTTTTAAACAGGGGGCCAGTTCACTGTCCCTCAGACCGTTGGAGGGCCGTTGGAATGTGCACATTCCACATATGCGCACTGTGGGCCCGGGACAAGTTGGCTGCTAAGCAGGACAGGCAGCGGCGGCAAAAACACCCTGCAGGCCGGATAAATGTCCTCGGCGGGCTGCACGTGGCCCGTGGGCCGTATTTGTGAGGACCCCTTAGAGAGTGGTATTCACATACTGTGTCCACCTATTCCACTGTGTCACTGTGTGGGCCTGACAGAATTCATATAGCAACCATAGGCTCTCCTTTTAAATCCTGAACCCCAGAAATCATTGATTTTCTGAAAACAGCAATAATAATTTCAGACCTCAAAGTAACCTTTGCATACAATATAAATTCCATTAACAATTTTAACTGTCCATTCAAGACAGATTGAAGCAATTTTTTCACTGTGGTGGACATTTTTTAAAACAGATATTTTGCTTGTTTGTTTTCATTAATTCACTAGTAAATTTACTTGAAATGGTCAATGTGGCTCTATAATTATGCAGAGCTAATGGATTTCTTGGATAATTATATTAGTTAATGTTCTTTTGGTTGCAAGCAATGAAAGCTGTGTTAGCTCAAACAAAGCAGGAACCTTAATGGCAAGACATTGAAATAGAAATAATAGAAAGAAACAGTTGAGCAAATGAGACTTAACAAAAGATTGAACCAGCTTGAAGTATTTCATGGTCCATTCCTCTAGACTAGAGTGGAAGTAAGCAAACTATTATTTTTTTTCCTTGTAAAGAGCCAGACAGTAAATATTTTAAGTTTTGTAGGTTATACAGTCCCTACTGCACTACTCAACCCTACTATTGAAGTGTGAAAGCAACCTTGCACAATACATAAATGAATGAGCGTGGCTGTACTCCAGTAACTGTTTATGTACACTAAAATATAAATATCATCAAATTTTCATGTGCCATGAAATATTCTTCTTCTTTTGACTTTTTCCTCCAACCGTTTAAAAAAATGTAAAAACCATCCTTGCCTGCAGATCATATAATCACACGACGGGCAGAAACAGGGTGGATTTGGCTGATTCGACCTGTGGGTCTTCATTTTTAAAAGAGGAATTCTCCTGCTTGCCTCATAGGAAATAAGCATGTTGTGAACTTCCAGTGGGATAGAACATGTGACCAGGATCTAAGGGCCAACTCTAGGACCTGAGAGTGGTCCCTAACTGATAGAAAGAAGAAGGAGACATCAGACCTGTAGGAGCAAGGAACTGAACTTTGCTAATAGCCACATGATCTTGAAAGGGGAACCTAATCCCTACAAAGGAATGGAGACCTGGTTACCACTGTGATTTCAATGTGGTAAGATCAGAGTACAAGATTGAGCTAACATGTACCTGAACTTACAGAAATAATAAATGAGTGTTGTATTAAACTCATAAGCTTGTGATAATTTGTTATGTAGCAATAGAAAACTAATGCAACTGTGTTGAGATTACTGTCTAAGTTAGCAGATGCAAGTCTTGTGTTGATTATACAGTATTGTCTGTATCTGATTGTAAGTCTTGCTAAGAAAACTCAGTGCATATTTGCATAATTCCCTCACTGATAATTTAAACCCATTGTTTCTCTTATTTTTCCCTCATAGAAAAACTTATATGTTTTTTATATTCATTGTTTATTCTTTGTTTCTATCCTTACAGTGAAATTAGTATTATTTTTTATTTGCCTGTCTTTTAGTCATTTTTTCATTCACAATTTGATAAATTTTTATGTTCTCTTAACTGCTAACCTAAAAAATAAAAAAAACCCAACATTATTAGAACTTTCATTTTATGTCCCTATTGTATACAGCAGCTAACTACATTTCCTCAGCAGGAAAAAGATCCAGAAACACAGCCAATTCTGATTTCATTATACACTTGTCCTCTATTAGTTTCCTTCTTATCTTGAAATCACACTAACTGTGCATGAGCTCATGTCACCAATTATTTCTTCAGCCAAGAAGCAGAAGCTAATATTTCCAAGTTCTCATTTATTTTTTAGAAATTATTTTTATGCCAAAGATCTCTCTAAATTCAAATGTATAAAACAGCATTAAGTAAAAACTGAATCACAAAAAATAAATATGTGAAGTAGAAAAAGCTATACTGAAGCCATAAGCCATCCTTTGTGAAACTTTAAATAAAACTAGTCCTAAAATATCCATTGAATAATTTAACTGTATAAAAGGCATTTTAAAAATAATTGTAAATGATTTTCAAGAAAACATATAATTTGTATTTTCTTAAAAATCAATATGGTATATTAAAGTAGTTCTGGTAAAAAGAAATGAATGAAAAAAATCATAGATTTAAAGCTCCTCCATGAAAGAAGGGACAGAATTTGGAACGGTAATAATCAGTGTTGATTAAAGCTGGAAGAAATTTTTTTTTAAGGTGGCATGGATGACGAGGAGAATGCAAAAAGTCAAAACATTTTCTGCCACACATGTTTGAGACTGGCGTGGTGAAGCTGTGTAAGGAGTTTATTAAGGTCTAGACTTCTCCCCCTGTCAGAGAAGATCAATGGTGAATCCTGTCAGGAAATGGCAGTCATGCCTTCCTACGCAGTGTAAGGATAGCTGTTTCACCCTTTCCTCTGTGTGCTAGACCTTTGCGTCAAATTACACACACTTTTACTTTGATCTTGGGATTTAAACCCCATTTTTCATCACAACGCTTTGGGTGTACAATCCTGCTCCTATCCCAAGCAGCCTGGCACGAAGTGAAGTGTTCGTCTGACCTCAGCTACCACCGAGTGTTGACCCTGATCTCCTCCGTGGGGTACTGAAGCCAACCTGACTCATTTCAAGTCTGAATCTGAGCCATTCTCTCAGCAACCTCCTTCCTTGCCTGAATCTCAGGGCTTGCTCTTGGCTTTCACGATGCTGACTGCTCTGCACCCCTCACCCCATGCACATTTTTTCCTTCATTTTCTCCATGTACTGCTAGCACAGGATGCAGGGGACAGAAAATTAGAAAATTAGGGGAAATTTCAAATAGTGAAAAAATATTAGAACCAAATTCCGAGCTTCCCTCACAAGGTCCCTCCTGCATAATTTTTTCTTTTCTATGTAAGATTTCATATGCCTGACCTTTTTTTTTAATACTGAACCATTTAATTTTCAGCCTCTGACTTCTGCATCCTACTTTCAATCCACTTAATTGATTTCTTAATCCGCTAATGAGTTTTGGCTTGCAGTGTGTAAAAAACGTTTCTAAAGCGTGCCCCCAAACCTTCACCTATCATAACAAAAAAAATACCAATCAAGTTTTTTCCCCCAAAACATCAAAACCATTTGCCTCTGAAATGAATCCAGCCCCTGTACCTAGAATATGGAAACATTAGACATTATATTATTGAGACAGTATATTTTTCTTTCTCTTAGATCACTATTATTATTAGGTCTTTTGCTATGGTTACTTCTGCTGCCACTAATATAATACTACTACCATTATTAACAATGCTATTGCTGTCACTACTGCTAATAGATAAAAGTTCATTATTATGCCTGACCCTATAACAAAACTTAGAACCTTTATTGTTCTGCTGTTCTCAGAAATTTGTTCTTAGTGCCTGTGGCAGACTGTCTTTAAAAGTGTTCCCAAGGTCTCCTGCCTCCTAGCATTCACTCTTTTGTGTAGTCTCTTCCCTTTGAATGTGGGTTAAAGTAGTGACTTACCTTTAACAAATAGGAAGGAGCAAATGAGAAGAAATGTCACTTCCAAGACAAGATTGCAAAAAGACTCTAGCTTCTGTCTTGCTGTCCATCTCTTTCTTACTGTCTCACTTGCTGGCTTTGATAGATCGATGGCATACTGTGAGGGGACCTATGGAGAGGCCCAATGGCAAGGATCTAAGGCTACCAGACCAATACCCACAAGGAACTGAGTCCTGACAACAACAATGTGAGTGAACTTGGATGCAGACCCTCTCCCAGCTGAGCCTTGATATGATTGTAACCCTAGATTACACTTTAGCTGCAGCCTTGGGAGAAATTCTGAGTTAAGTGGTGCCTGTATTTCTGAGCTATAGAGTCTCTATTATTTTAATGTTTTAGGGTATTTTGTTTATACAGCAATAGATAACCAATAGAGCACTTTCCATAACTGAATTTATTTTCTCTTTTATGGTTCTATAATTCCTGAGGCTACCCCGTCATTGGAACTTTTCAGATGATTTAGTAATTGCTTATTTATTTATTTTGCTTTACCCACTAGACACTAAACAAGATAGGAGCTGCCCCTGCCTGGTCACTGCCCCTCCTGTGATCAGTACTATGCCATATTCTCTCATTGTTCTGTTTTCATTAACTTACACAAAGTAGACTTGTTAACAGGCACATAACAGATATTGTAAAATAATGAAGTTCTATAATGTATATCAGCTATGATAATAGTATATATTGACTCAGAAATGAGACAACATGCAAAGAAAAACATTGTCTATCCTGTTACCTATTTTAAAGAGACATGAGAGAGAAAACTGATTAGGCAGAATATTTTATTTATTATTTATTTATTTTTATTTTGAGACAAAGTCTCGCTCTGTTGCCCAGACTGGAGTGTCGTGTTATCAGCCTCGCTCACAGCAACCTCAAGCTCCTGAGCTCAAGCGATCCTGCTGCCTCAGCTTCCTGAACTAGAACTACAGGCAAGCTCCACCACGCCTGGCTAATTTTTTCTATTGTTTGTAGAGACGGGGTCTCCCTCTTGCTCAGGCTGGTCTCTAACTCCTGACCTCAACTCATCCTCTCACCTCGTCCTCTCAGAGTGCTAGGATTACAGGTGGGAGCAGAATATTATTTGCATGCAAGAGACTGAGAAGTTATTGAATAGAGGGATGTAAAAATGAAAGGGAAAAAAAAGGAGAGTACATAGTATGCTTATCTCTCAAAATGAAAAAAGTGAAAAGAAAACATTGAATCAGATGAAGTTTATTAATATTTAGCCCTCTTAAGTATTTTATGTTTAAGACAACTGCTCGTATAATTCTTTTGACCTTGATTTATGAACTTTTTAAATATGTGACTTCTTATAGTCCACAGGTTCTTCTGGGATTATGATTATTCTCTTCTTGGAGAAGTGGATGTTGAAAGACCTGTAATTTCTACCTTCCTTATCACCTCCTCTCTCCAATCCTCTTCCATTCATTCCCACATTAGATTTGAGGAGTGACTTAAACACGGACACAGAAAGGAAAAGGGACCTTCAAGCTATATAGATAGTTGTCCCAGGTTGACGCTTCATCTGCTTCTAGTAGATGTGGTCAATGGAGGATTTCAAGAGGTTTGTCAGCTTCTCTTTCTAATGAAAACTCCCAGGAATATGATGATGGGTACTGCTCCAGGCAGCAGCTTCCAGCTGCTTCTCATAATCACTTTTATTTCTTCCTGAATTCCTGGATGCTTTCTCATCAAACTCTTCTTTCATTGAGCATTTCAATATTTCTCTGTAAGTACCATTCAACAGTTGCTCCTAGCTTTCCTGATAAGAATCATCTTGGGTATGTATTAAATCTAATACCAAACCTCTCTGTTACATAGTCTGATTCTGTAGGATCTGTATGTTTTGCAAGTATGCAAGGTGATTCTTTTCTGCAGGGACGTTTCAAAATCACAGGAAGACAACTTAAAACTAGGCCTGTGGTGAAATACCATCAAGAAATAATGAATAATTTATTCCAAGCCATTTTAATGGTGAGCTTCTTTAATTTCACACATTTTTACAAATATAGCTATACCTTTTCTTAAAGTAAAATGGTATTTATTATTCACATATGTAAAATTTAACACACCTATGCTACAGACACTATAGCACATTGGGGTACAGAAGAATCAGACACCTTTTTCCTTGAGAAGTTCATGCTTTGATAGCAGTTAAATTCCAGGTAAAATGGAAACCCAAACACTTTAGAAAAGGAGAATTAGAAATTCCAAGAATCTCATGCCAGGGTATGAGATCCATATTACATGTAAGCAGGGTAATTAAATGTAAGTTTCTAAAAAAATCCAAGGCCAAAAGAAAATATAATTCATTTACTTCTCTTTGAGGGAAGGGGAAAATGAGGTGTATGGAAACAAACTTTATTTCACACTGAACACTGTAAGGAACTACATAGTTTTTTTTAGATGAAGAATATTCAATTATTTAAGTGATACTTATCAAAATAATAGACAATAGGTTTGTTCCCAAAGATTTTGAGTTTTACCAGAACAAAATGCAAGTGGGAAGGAAAGATAGTGGTTTGGAGGAAGGGGCTAGCAAAGGGACAGAAAAGGACTGAATAGGGGCATCAGTTTTAAAAGGTGCTGTCAAATGGTGTGTCTGTAACTTGGCAAGCAAACATACTTGTTATATACTAATAAGCTTGTCAGTAGGAAAGTCGATATGAGCAGAAGATCAGAGGCTTTATTTTTATGTGTCTTTGACTCTGAATTCTGAAATGCAACTTTTATATCATCTTTAACCATATAATTTGCCTTATAATATACAATTATAATCATTATAATATTGGAATATGTCGGTCTTTCCATTTAAAATTTAGGAAATTTGGATTACCTCCCAGTAATTTTCTGGGCATATCAATAAAATATCTATTGACTTCCTGGATTCTGCTGTGCCCTTCATAGGGCGTCATTATAAAGAGGCTTTATTTCAGAACCTAATGAAGATTCAATGGTGAATCTCTACCAACAGTTTATGAAATCTAAATCTTGGAGTTGCAGAGACACAGTGTTTCCATAGAGTACTTTGTGCAAAACGGATTGGAATCTGTTATGGTCTTACATCTCCTTGACAGTCAATTTTGTGCCTTAGTCGCAAATGTAGCACTTTGTGTGAAGCAGTTTCCCATCGATGTTACAAATCCTAATGAAGTGTTTTACCTCCTGCCAGATTTCAGTGGGGAAGGCTTTCAAATGCATTTCCATTTATACATGCCTGCTTTTCACCCTCACTGCACAATGAAATCCTACTGAATAATGTGCTTTATTTTCTATTTCCTTTCTCTGGGATGTACGTTGAAAGACAGAAAGTAGATTGGTGTTATAAATGCAAAGAGAGGAAAGCAATTAAGTCATAAAAAATTACATAGGCTTTGCCTAATGTAGATGTACTGCTATAAATAAGAGATGTGTAGACGTCTGTAGACTTTGGGATTTTGTTCTCCATACCCCTGGTTTCAGTTTTCTATCAATGGTGATACCACAAGGATTCTATTTTCTTTCCTCCCAGCACCTGCTAGACCTCAAAACCAACACATTCTATCTTGTATCTTCAGTGTTTTAGGGATCTTGTTCTGCATTTGTCATCTTTTTGGCTCAGTGCCATAAAGAGCAGCAAAGTCAGTCATAAAGGGAAAATGTCAAACATGATAAAATAAATAAAGATAAATATATGTCGAATAAATCAAAAGAAGACATTTCACAGAAAAAAATTTGAACAGAGTAATTTATTTTGCTTTCAGACTACTCAGCATGAGTTTGTTTTAATAATTATAAATCTATGTGTAATCACATTGGGAACGGAGCTTTGGTAAAGTGACAAGTCTCTCACAATTGTATATTTGGCTTTGCCTATTTATTTATTTATTTATTTATTTTTGAGGCAGAGTCTCACTCTGTTGCCGGGGCTAGAGTGCGATAGCGTCAGCCTAGCTCACAGCAACCTCAAACTCCTGGGCTCAAACCATCCTCCTTCCTCAGCCTCCTGAGTATCTGGGACTACAAGTGTGTGCCATAACACCTCGTTAATTTTTTTGTTTCTATTTTTAGTTGCTCAGCTAATTATTTTCTATTTTTAGTAGAGACGGGGTCTCGCTCTTGCTCAGGCTGGTCTTGAACTCCTGAGTTCAAACGATACTCCTGCCTCAGCCTCCCAGAGTGCTAGGATTATAGGCTTGAGCCACCGCGCCTGGCCATCCTTTCAATATTTTTAAACTAAAGCACATGATATCTTGATTGACTATGAACATAGTTTTGATTTAAACAACCATATTAAGTCACTAGATTGAAAGTTGTTTTATCACCCAGTGATAAGAAAACACCATGCTATACTAATAAACTATGGTATTTATCATTTATCACTTATCTATTTTTAGAATTATCACTATAATTTGAAACTTTATTGAGAGGGGCATATACCTTTCACTTCTGTTGCCAAAAGTATGATCAATGTGTAGTGAAATATGCTGAATGCAGATTTCAAAGAATTGGTATGACATTATGCTCTTGGCCTTCAAAGGCAATAATAATAATAATAATAATAGCCTTATATTGTTATTCTATGTCAGGTGCTTGTTCTAAATGCTTTCCCTACATTACTTTATTTCATACCCTAAATGATGCCATTTTACAGATGAAAAAACTAAGCCCCAGAGAACACAAGAAACATACCCAAGGACCCCAATGTTGAACATCTAGTAAAGAGCCAAACTGGGATTTGAATCTAGATAGCTTGACTCCAGCATCAGGTTTTTAAGCTGTACAATCTACCACCTTTGTAACTCTCTCTAATCCATGCTTCAGGATCTGCAGCCAAGGTAAGAAAAAATTAAAAAGCTATAAGCTGGAACCATTCATGCACTATTAGTTTGGTTTATTGGCCTTCTTTGTAGCAATGATAAATTAGTAAGCAAGAAGAAAGCATTTTTAAGAAAGCATTTGGCCATCAACTCATTATAAGCCCCTGTCAAATTTCCATTAAAATGTCAACACACAAAAAAGTGTAAAAACACACATTAAAGTTAAAAAATTTAGATATGTAGGCCATTTATTGTCATAATCTGTAAGAAATTTTAACAGCTACAAAAATGGAGCTGAACACACATAAACTTCACATCACAGGATTTTTTTTACTACAGATTGCTGTAGTAAAAGGTAGAAAGGGAGATGTTATATTCACAAGTACGAGGTGCTGTGGTGCTGTGGATTCTTAATCCTTTAGACAGGATCCTTTTTCTACTGGGCATTGTCAGCATAATGTCTGGTCCTCTAAGATTTCAAAGACATACAAACTAATTGAAAAATAAATGAAAAAATAAGAAAGTATTAACTTCAAAATACAGAAGCAAAAAAATAAAACTGCAAAGTTCAAAAAATACACGATTAATATATTCATAAAGTATTACAAAACCTGCATTAATTAATTGCAATTTAACTGAACTCATATATCTATATATATGTGTGTGCAGACACACCCACACACAGACACACAACAAATGCATGAGCTATATTTACACGTGTAGTAAGTAGAAAGAGTGCCATAGAGACCTATAAATTCCTGTAAACAGCCTTGCATTGAATGAGCCTTTGCCAGATTCACAGCTCCTGGCTATGCCACCCTCAGATCTTCACACTCAATTCCACTGATCTCTTTTCCTTCAGGCTTAGTATCACTCCATTTCCCAGGCCAAATAGGACTCACAAAAGCAGAAACAAAGGCAGCTTCAGCCACTCCAAAAGTTGACAGCAATGTTAAATTATCCTGCTGTGGAGTAGGACTGGCTCAGTGGAGCAGGGTAGCTGCTTGTTCTTATGCTGTTATCTAGACCTGAATTTCCTATTTTTATTCCTTACTCTAAGCCACATCTGTATGTCTAGCTCTCGGCATTGGATTTTAACTATTTTTTCCAATCTAACTTCTCTTGTACTGACTAGATCTTACTAACATAGATTCTCTGAATAGCTCAGGGCCTAATGTCCCGTGAACTCCTGTGCTCCAGGTCCCTCAGTGTGTCCCTAAGCTAGGGACTAAGCTACTACTTGAGTGGTCTGTCTACCACCGCAATCTGCTGCTTCTTACCTGAATCCCTTTTCATGCTCTGAATTCAAAACATTGTCCCTTAACCTCTATGTATGTCTGGGCTAGAGCTGTCCATGGATTGCTTTAAGGCTCAGCTGTTGTTTCTTGGATCTCTGGAGATCTCCGTACATCTAACTCATGATGGGAGAGGATGGCCATTGTTGTCCCGTTGAACCTCTGGTCAGCCATGCTGATATATTTCATGGGTAATACCAGGTTCCAAGCTTTCCCTTTTGCCTGACATAATTTACCATAAATAAGATTATGCCCCACTGACACTTCCTAAGATGTGAGCTGAGCTCTCTTCTCTATTTTGATACTTTCTAATGCCCATTTTTCTTTTCATTTTATTTTGGGAGCACATCAGGCATTCCATTTTATAAAGTGAGAGACATATTCTTCTAATATTCCTATGGAAAGATAAGAACAAATTTGAAGCTCTCATATCTAAGGCTCCCCCCACTTTGGTAATGGTAATATGGTAATGCATAAAGTAAACTCTAAATCCATAAAAGTGTATTAGGCTTGGAACTCTAGAACTTCTTCATAGATCAATGACTAGTAACTTAAAAAAGTAAAAAATTTTGGCCTGGCATGGTGGCTCACACCTGTAATCCTAGGACTTTGAGAGGGTGAGGCTGAAGGATGGCTTGAGGTCAGGAGTTCAAGAACAGCTCGAACAAGAGCAAGACCCCATCTCTACAAAAATATAGAAAAATTAGCAAGGCATGATAGTTAATTGTAGTCCCAGCTACTTGGGAGGCTGTGGTAGAAGGATCCCTTGAGCCTAGGAATTTGAGGTTTCAGTGAGCTATGCTGATGCCACTGTCCTTTTAGCCCAGGAGATAGAATAAGACCCTATCTCAAAAAAAAAAAAGATAACATTTTTTTAAATTTATTTTTTCCATCCCCCAGATGGTGCGCATCACACTCATTATGTATGTATATATCCATCCTCTCCTCCCCTCTCCCACCTGCCTGATGCCCAATAAATGTTATTCCTATATGCCCATTTAGGTGTTGATCAGTTAATACCAATTTACTGGTGAGTACATGTGATGCTTATTTTTTCATTCTTGGGATACTTCACTTAGCAGAATGGGTTCCAGCTGTATCCAGGAATATACAAGAGGTGCTATATCACCGTTGTTTCTTATAGCTGAGTAGTACTCCATGGTATACATATGCCACATTTTATTAATCCACTCATGTATTGATGGGCACTTGGGTTGTTTCCACATCTTTGCAATTGTGAATTGTGTTGCTATAAATATTCAAGTGCAGGTGTCTTTTTCATAGAGTGACTTTTGTTCTTTTGGGTAGATGCCCAGTAATGGGATTGCTGGATCAAATGGTAGATCTACTTGTATCGCTTTAAGGTATCTCCATATTGCTTTCCACAGAGGTTGAACTAGTTTGCAGTCCCACCGGCAATGTAGGAGTGTTCTTATTTCTCCCCCTCCACACCAACATTTATTGTTTCGGGACTTGTTAATAAAGGTCATTCTCACTGGAGATAAGTGATATCTCATTGTGGTTTTGATTTGCATTTCCCTGATGATTAGAGATGTTGAGCATTTTTCAAAAGAAGACAGAAAATATAACATTTTGATACCCTTAAACCCTGAGTTCCCACAATTGGAAAGGATATAAGGAATATTGTGGTAAAATAATTTCCAGAAAAAAATAACTCATTAGCCCATTGACAGGGATGAAGTATGGGACTTGTATAGGGAAGGCATTTCTCTGATCTTGTCTCAACTAGTCTCTTCTGACCCTTTCCATTTCTTACATGTGATTATCAGATAATTGACCCTTTTTAGTAGAAGGCATCCACAGTGATTGATAGGTAGGAAGTTGGTTAGAGTCTGAGGTTGTGGTTTTAGATAACAAAAATTTCACTAGATTTAAATGGACAGAAAAACTGGATACTTTATTATTCTGGTATTCATTTTGGCTCAGTGTATTGAACAAAATGACCAGCTAATAAAATTGAATAGAATGCCATCAACTGAGGAATGTGGTTAGTTTAAGGTGCAGATGAAAGCATAATTATAAGAATTCTGACTTGAGATCCTGTCTTTTTTTTTTTTTGGCTCTTTTAAATTGAAAAATACTTTTAAATAGAAATCACTTCTTTAAGGTGATTGACACCCTCATATCAATCAATAAGTATTGATAAGAATTATGCCAGCCTCTGATATTTTCTACCTTAGAGTTGATACTAAGATTTGCACAGTTGTAAAAACTATGTCCTATATAAACACATCCAGCCTGTCTTACATGTCTTTTTATGTTTCCAGGGAACTGGGTTGATCTTATGAGGTTTTTAATCTTGTGTGTGTATGTGTTATATAAATTCCAAGGCCATTTCAAAAACCTATAAGTGTACCTATATATTTTTTTCAAGGCAGCATTATTTTCAGAAATGAAAAAATACTTTTTCTTATAAATAAGTTAATGGCAGAAACATTTCCTTTACACAAGTTCTGAGACCAAAAATTTCAGATAGATTCAGAAGAAATAAAAGAAGATGATGTTAGAAGGGAAATAAATAAACAAATAAAAAAATGACAACAATGGAATATCTTCTATGCAAAATTATTTGGCAATTTAATTATTACACACAAGGAAAGCAACATCTATTATTTGTGATTAACATTTATATTTCTTTCTTTTGAGGGTAATGCCTTTATGTAAAGACTTTCATTATTAATAAATTAGAAAATAAATACCAGGGGGACAAAAACAAAGAAAAAGAAGCATTTCATGTGTATTAGAAATTTAGGAGATGCATTATCTTGAAGAGCATTTTTATCTTTAAGAAAATTTTTGTGAAAGCAGCTTTTGAAGCACATTTTCAACTGAGTAATTGTGCATCACTTTAAAGTTTTATTTGGCATACTTCTAAAACAGCTTTTAGATAGTTGGAGGTCTAGAAACAGCCTATAACAGTATCTACTATCAGTCACATTTTAGAAACAAATTATGTGATTATATATTTATACTGAGGAGAATTATGAGCAACACAAACTATTCTAACTTTCTTTATTTTAAAAATAATCAAATGTCACTGCATCTTTCTGGTTTACCTTTCTGTTGTCCTATTTTCCATATTTTCTTTCTTATATAAGATTGGCAAAAAATTCAGTGAAGGAAGAGATAAAAGACCACTTAGAAAAGAAATAATCAAGAACAACTATTAAAACAAAGAAGATATACTTTTTATAATTGGCTAAAGTTGATAATGAGGCAAAAGCTCTCTAAAATTCAAGTGGAATTTTAAAGTTAAACATTCTAACAAGAGACAGATTTTATTAGTTTGGAATTTGAAATACTTTAATAGAAAGCTTTTGTCTTTTTATTACTTTTCTTTCTTTTTCAATCCTTTTTTTTTTCTTGTCCAATGTGGGACTTATTGAGACTTTCAATACCTATTATTTGGCAGAAGGACGGGTGCAGTGTTCTCTAATGAATGAATAAATGAGTGATATTTTAGGCAGTTAGCCTGCTAATTTAGAGAGAGATGGGAGATGAGAGAATGGTAATTAACTTACAGTGAGTACTGGGGGAAAAGTTAGAGGATGTAGTGGTAGGGGAAAAAGAGAAAAAATATGATGGTGATACAGGACAAGCAATATTAAAGAATGGGCGATGGACAGGATAAAACGAAGCCAAAGATCTTGCTGTTTCTATTCAAAAGCTCAAAAGGAAAAGAAGGTATTCCTAGTGTCCAGGTCTTCTATAAAATAGCCATTCCCATTTTGAGAAATATTATGCTGTAAAATAGTTATTGACCTATGCAAATTCCAGTAACATCCCCTGTGTGTGTACGTGCATGAAATTAAAGTTTTACTTTGCATTTCTAACTATGGAAAACAAACTTTATTATGTAGTAAGTATTTCAGAACTTTTAGTTTGCATCACTGAAAAAGCAATGTTGACCACGTCAAGAAAACTTTAAAGGAGTAAAATGGAGTTTAAAAGCAAACATGTTGAGAACCCAGCTATGTTGATGTACAAGTGTATATCAAATATTTTAAAGAAAATGTAGAAGACAGCAAGAAAAATTGCAAAAAAATATAATACTGTATGACATATTCAAAGGAGGCTGACCACTTTGTACATTTCTATGAAACTACCTGTGGTTCTATCATGATTTCAAAATATATATATATATTTTTTTTTTTAAAAGAAAGCAAGCTGGGTAGATCCACATTTTCTTCATGCACAACCTACCTCGAAGGTGAGAGATCTTCTCACTGACATTATATGCCAGGTTGATTCTGTGATAGATATGACACAAAAACAGTTCAAGTCATTTTGTCTGTCATGTAGAAAGAAGGCTCTAACTAGTACAAAGAAAATATAAAAAAAAATTAGTTAGAAGAACTTCTGTTCATCTGCAGAGGAATGAAATTCAAAAAGAAGACTTCCTATATTCTTGATAAGTTTTGGAAGACTTATTAAAGGGTTTGGATCAAGTTGAGGGTATGAGCTTACACTGGGACTTTCTCCCTGCACACAACTAAGTAATGATATTATAATTACAATAACAACATTCAGATAAATGATTAAGTTTGTAATTATATTATAAATAATATAAATAAAACAACACAACAGCAATCCCAAAAACTTTTTTATGGACTATAAATGCACAGAAGGAAGATAGGGGGATGCAGTAGCAAGGCACTTGGGAGACAGATCCTTTCAGGGTAGCAAGGATCAAAAGAACTTAGTGACAGAGGTGACACTCTGAGTGACAGAGGTCAACAGCAAGACTGCCTACTTCAACCAAGGAGGCTGAAAATAAGTTGAGAATGCTGCCTGGGGCTACAGATGATATAAATCAGTGTGGTTGTGGTTGCAGGAAAAATTACAGAAGATGGAGCTTGGGTTGGTCACTCCTTGATTGAATAATTAGAGCTGGAATATCACTAATAGTACTGAGAGAGAAGCTTTTAGCCACTGACAGAATACCTGGTCTGGACAGGAGTCCATGAGGAGTGCCCACAAAACCTCAAAAGAGGAAACATAAGTGCAAAGACTGAGAAAATTTCACAAAAATAATCTCTCCACAGAATTAGATCCTATCAACTAAATTTCCAAACCTCCTGAGAAACTAAAAAAGACACCAACAATTAACAGCAATTATGGTCCATTATACTTCTAGAACAATCTCAAAGTGACTTTAAAATAAATTAAACTCTGAAAATTGCAAGATGAAGGAATAATAATCCCGATAAAAAATAAAATATTAAAATAGATATCTATCAATAAGAAATACACAATCTTCTATATGCAATGCTGAGTCCAACAAATAGAGAACATGTATGGTTTTAACATAAATATAGAACATGCAAAACATTTGAAAATAGGCTAGCTCACACAGAATGTCTTTCCATTTATAAAGAGCAGTGTGAGATAGTTAAGAAAAGTGTGTTAAGATATTATTAAAAATCTTAATTTATGGATTAAAGAAAAAATGCCCCCAAAATTACAGAATATTTAATACTGAATGATAAGCCTAGATAACAAAATATGTGTACTATAACACAAGTAAAGCATAGAAGGCATTTCAATCTAAAATTTACTTATTTTAAGAAGAACAAGGGGAAAGAAGATGAGAATTAAGAAGAGAAGCAAGGGAAGGAAAATAAAAATGAGAAAATGTGCCACTAAGTAAGCATGAGTAAAGCAAAATGGAAAAAGCACAAAAATATAAAAGGATGAAATAATTCAGTAGAAAAGAAACTGATAATCAAAAAACTCAAGAGATAAGATAGAAAAGACAAATTTCCAAAATGGTGAATAAAATGCACAAAACTCTGGGACTGATTAAGAAACAGAGAAAGAGACGGGGGAAATGCTAGCGAATGCTGAGTTGGTATGTGCATGGATGGCGCGGTAGCATATGATAGGAGAGACATTAAGAGACACGAAGAAGGGATGGGCTGTTAAACAGATTGTGTTAATACAACTATCTTTTCTTATACACAGAGTGAAGAAACAGAAACATATGTGCATGAGAGTGCTTGGTGGGGTCTAGGGAATGATAAGAGTGTTAAATTCTCACTTCTCATAAGAAAAAGATTCTTAATTGAAATGACTAAGAGTAAAGAAATTTCTCAAGCAATTTTAGAAAGTGAAAATATTTGCCTTTGAATATAAAATTCAGGGATAGGAAGGAACGAAAGTGGGGGCCTATATTTCATTATAATCTTATTTAGTTTTCTAAATGATATATGTGTTGAATATGGATATTAAATTAGTAATTGCCTTTTAAAAATTTAACTGATATCTCATTTTCTATAAAATTTAGAAAAAAATTAATATAAATAGCAATGTTTAAAACATTCATAGCACTGAGTATATGACATAAATCTCATAGCGTACCTGATGAATCAGAACTTCTGTCAGCACATTTAAAATCTACTAAGTTTACCCAGAATTGTATATGTAAAATCAGAGACTAATAATCACTAAAACCTTTAAGCATAATGATTGCAGATTGGGTTATATACATTAAGTCATAATCCTGTGTTACTATTATTTATTCAGAGACAAGAGCAGGGGTTGGGAAACTATAGTCTGTGAGTAATGTCTATCTTCTTGTTTTCATATGGCCCAGAAGCTGAGAATGGCTTTCACATTTGTAGATGACTATATAGGTGCCTTTATAATAGCTCACTCTTGGTCCCCAAGGCATAAAATATTTTCAATCTGACCCTTTAGAGAAAAATTTTGCCAACCTCTAGTTTATAAAGTAACAAAGCGTGTGTGAATGTGGTCAATTTAGAGAAAAAACTCATCAAATCTCTTGTTTAGCTAAAGTTCCAACTGTCTCCAGTAGTACAATTTATTACAAATCGTTGATACAGGTGTTCCAAGTAAGCACAATCTGTAATTTATCCCTGAATGCCGGAACTAAGAAACTCTATTAGTCAAAGTATGTTTAAAAAAATAAATTAGTTCTAACTTTGGTATGTACTAGCAAATTTATTTTAGGCAGAACCTATACAAATTCATCCAGAAGCAAGATAAACATCTGTTCTTTCACTTGATTCAAACTCTGTATACTTGGCAAGTTCAGACGATCAACTCAGCTAACACAGATGCCATAGATCTTGATGTAAGGGAGCTTATTGATTCTTTTTTGTTTGGCACATACCAATAGTCAGGATAATCATTTTAGACATTATACTTAGGTGGCTATATAACTGGTTAATGGTTACTACTCAAAGAATTATCAGTATAAAAGTTCTGGCTTAGAGAATGTAATATGCATTATTTCTAAAGGAAAAGCCTCAATTCTATTGCAAAAATTTGTATCCAGATAATCTGTATAAAATACAATTTGATACATCCACAAATTAAACCACTACTGAGGCATATAATATAGAACTGCATTTTTCAATGTGACTACTACTAGCCACATGTAGCTATTTAAACATCACTGCACAAACTTATATTGGATAGAGCAGATATGGAAACTAAACTAAGATTCAAACTGAATCACTCAATCATGTCTAGAAGTGATGAAAAAGAATGAATAGAACAAAAATTTGTTTGACTTGATGGATAAAATACATCTGACTTCGAGTGTGAGTGAGGTAGTTAGTAGAGTTTTAAATGTTTTTAGTTTGAGTACTTATGGTACATATCCATATGAAGATGTCCAACAAAAAAGTAGAAATATAATCTGAAACTCAAATGTCTTTTTCAAATATAGAAATAAATATTTTGTGGTTATTAATTTCTAGGTTTAGCTTATGCTGTGAAAAAGGTTATTAGTAGACCTTTGAGGGGTTTTATGTCAGTCACTAATTCTAGTTGCTAACAATAGAAACCATTGTAGCTACTTTATGTAGCTCAAAAAAATGTTTGTGACTGCTAGAGATACAGACTCTGAGGCTGTGCTGACAAAAGTCCCCTAACTATATCATAGGAATACACCAGCAAAGACCAGACAAAACTGGCATCCTTAGTGCTGGCTATGGACCATATGACATCCTTGTGCTTATAGGCCATGTGTCTCCACCTTCATGCTCACCCGCTCTTGTTCCTCACTTTCCAAGTAAAGTCTTGGACAGGTGCATTTGATTAGCAGAGCCTAATTTCCATGCTTACACCCTATTAGCTTCAAGCAAAGTCAAAAGAATAAGTTTTCTGACTTCATTCTTAAGGGTATACAACTTATTGTATAATGTCCTAAAACATGAGATGGATTTTCAAAAACAACTAGAAATCTTGACTGAGATTGATGATATGGATATCTACATGCATATGCTTGGTAAAGGAAGAATAGACAGGTAAGATATCAAAAAACATTCAGAATGAATGATACTGTGAAAGCTAGGGGACATCTACATAAATAAAGACATTGACGACTTGGAATACAGCACTCCTAATCCTGTTGTTTTCATTTTTATTCCTCATACACTTCTAATTATGTTATTTTTATTTATCTATCTTATTTTCTGTTTCTGATGTGGTGACTTAAATCACAGTTTTGGTTTAATTCTTCATCATTCAACTGCAGGTTAGTTGACAATCTATTGAATCAATCAATGAACAGTTATTTACTGCCCACCATGGGCCAGGCCTTTTACATGGTTCTGGGAATATATGTAGTGAGCAAGGTAGTCATGGACCTTGTCCTCATGAAGCTTAGATCTCTAAGTAAAAATTAAACTCCACACCTAAAATTGTACTGTGAATTAATGACAAATGCATCTAAGAAGGTCAGAACATAAATGACTGCCTTATTTATTTACTAACTTATTAATTTATTTATCCCAATACAGCAATTCTTTCCCTATGCCTGTGCTATTTTCTTGCTAATCTCTCCTGAAATAGGTTATGCCAGCACCTGGAGTTCTGTTTCTAAGTCACAGATTGTCCCAATTCCTGTGACTTAATATAGCTGGCTGTCCATATCCACAGGTTTTGCATCTGCACCAACCCCAGAGGGAAATTATTTGAAGAAAAAAACAATAAAAAATAACAGTACAACTATAAAAAATCATAAATAATATAGTATAAGAACTATTTACATGACATTTACATTGTATCAGGAATTATAAGTAATCTAGACTTGATTTAGAGTATATGGGAGGATGTGTGTAGATGGTATGCAAATACTACACTATTTTATATCAGGGACTTCAGCATCAGCAGATCTTGGTATTCATAGGGGATCCTGGAACCAATCCCCCACAGATATCAAGGGATAACTGCATTCCTAACAACCTACTTGTCTAACATTCTGGTTATGGTGTTTCTAGGATGTTCAGTGAACTATACCTGCTCACCTCTGATGCATTTGCCCTTTATCCCTTACTGCTGCCATTCCCAACCCCTGGGCCAGGCTGTGGACTGGTACCAGTCCATGGCCTGTTAGGAACCAGCTGCATAGCAGGAGGTGAGTGGCAAGTGAGCAAGCAAGTGAAGCTTCATCTGTATTTACAGCTGCTCTCCATCACTGGCATCACAGCATAAGCCCCGCCTCCTATCATATCTGCCATGGCATTAGATTAGCCCTACTGTAAACTGCGCATGCAAGGAATCTAGCTTGTGCTCTCTTTATGAGAATCTAATTTCTGATGATCTGAGGTGAAGCTCAGGCAGTCATGCTAGCACTGGGGAGCGGCTGCAAATACAGATTATCATTAGCAGAGAGGTTTGACTGCACAATAAATGTAATGTGATTGAGTCATCCTGAAACCATCCCCATTGTCTTCCATGAAACCAGTCCTTGGTACCAAAAGTGTTGGGGACTGCTGCCTTAGTAGACTTTTTTTGAAGGACTAATGTGTTTTCCTTGGCCTAACAATAAATTTTTGTGATTCCTTTCATCTTTTGATGGCCTGATTATCCCCAGTTTTCTTTGCTGGGTCCATACCAGAGTTTCCCAAATTTTAGTGTGCACAGGATTCACCTAAGTAGTTAGTTCAATTTCACTTTTTCATCACCACCATCAACTGCTAGATTCTGATTCTTGGACACATGCTCACTGAAGAACAAAGCTTATCCTGGGAGATCCAAGAGTTAGATGATGTATGGTTTGCAGAGGAATAACAGAAAGTAAGTTCTCTTTAATGTCTTCCATGTACAAGATACATTTTAGTTGATATGTTATATGTCTGGATTCATTAAATGCTCAGAATAACTCTGAGAGTTAGAATACTATTATTACAATTATGTATATACAGAGACATGGGCTGAATGTTTCCCTAAAATTTTATGTTGAAGCTCTAACCCCAAGTACTTCAGAAAGTAAATGGTACCTAGTGATAGTGCATTTAAAGTAGTGATTAAGTTAAAATGAGGTATCAGGATGGGTCCTAATCCAATCTAACTGGTCCTTATAAAAAGAGGACATTTGGACATGCAGAGACACCACAATGCACATTAATGGAAAAAAGACATAAACAGCAGTGATATCTCCAGGTTATTATGAGTATCATTTTGTTAACAGTAAAAGTTTTTTATTTATGTATTTATTTATTTATTTATTTATTTTTATTTCAGCATAGTATAGGGGTACAAATATTACGGTTATGTATATTGCCCATGCCCCCCTCCCCCCTTGAGGCAGAGCCTCAAGCATGACCATCCCCCAAATGTTGCACATCTCACTCATTATGTTTGTATATACCCATCCCCTCCTCCCCCCTTGTATATTCCTGGATACAGCTGGAACCCATTCTACTAAGTCAAAGTTTTTTTATATATTCTGAAAGGAGAACAAGACATTTCCTTTACAGAATTTTATATGTTGAGGTTGAATAAGAGTAGAGGAATTGGCAAAATGGCCTGCTTTCAGGGCTCATTCCTTTATTGCTGGACTATAGTTTCCTTCTAATGTCTGCTGAACACACGAATTTCTCTCTCTCTATTAATTTTCCAATTGATGGGATTACTTGTCAGTGAATATAGGGAGAAACGGATTTTTAATGGGTATTATATCTATCTTTATTTCATTAGAATGTAGAAAGCAGAGCTGGGTATCTTCTCTGTGATCTGTGCTGTGACTTTCACCTGCCAGTTTGCAATCACTGTAGGCATCAATCAGTTCACAGTTTAAGTTGGGAACTGATTACCAGTAGGCAATTTTTTATTACCACTCATCTAACCTTTACTAGGTAAGAAAAACTCAACTCTGATTTCACTTCTTTTTAATGTTTCTTGGGCTTATAGAAAAGTCCTTGAGCCTTGTCTATTTTTGTGGGCGTCAGCATTTTCAGAAATGTGATTCACAGAAAGTAGAATCACTTTCAAGGAGTGTGACATTCTGAGCCCACAGCCTCATAATGCTGAGGTGAAGAAAAAGAGTAAGGAAAGATCTCTTGAATCTCTAATGAATTTCAAAAGGCAAATTATAAATAACTTAGAATTTTCATCCAGTTATTATATAAGCTTACATTTTGCTGTTCAAGTTCATAATCAAAATAATGAAGGTGAAACCTTCTATTAGAAAATGATACATTCTTTAGATAGAGACACTGAACTGCAACCAACTACAAAAGCAGAATGTCCTAATGAAGCTAAAGTTGTTAGATTAATTGCTCCCTTATATTCATTTTTAATGAAGAGTAACAATTGACTTGACAGGCTAATTATTATAACATCCTGGGTCCACAGTATGTAATAAGAGTTATAATGTACCAGTCAATCAAAATCTTTCACTTTTGTTATTGTGCTTGAAATCCTCAACTTTCTTTGTTTGTCATGTTAACTGGATGACATATGGAAATTACTAAAGGTGTTATCCTCAAGAGAGAATAGAAGCATGAAATATTCTGCACACATTTCTATTACAATTATGTTGTAAAATGACTTTGGGTATATTGAACATGCATTCTTTCTAATTTTATAATAATTATTATAGTACCATGAGGCAAAATGAAATGGAAATTTTGATAAGATACAGTAAATCTTAGTGTATTCTTAATGTTAGTATAGGTTCTTATAGAATCGAGGGAAAATAGATAAAATTTAAAATATAAACCTATAATGAACGCATTATGATATGTAGAAGTCATTGCTGATGTTGGTAGATGGTTTTAATATAAATTTTAAGTAGCTCTATGCTTTCACTTTAAAAAGCAGAGAAGGTATATTTTCTGGGAAATTTCTCTTTTAAGAGCTTATATTTATAATTTATTACCTGAGTGTGTGCTATTCTTCTTTCCATTGCAATTCCACCTTTCTGATGTTCTTGCCCAATCATGTTTGTATAGCACCTCACTTTATACTGAGAAGTCCTGCTATCTAAGCACAGAGAGAAAGTTACAAGTAAAAGAAAGAATGTGAAGCAATCAGTCCAGGAGTTCAGTGTCTGGGGAGATGGGAATTGAAAATCCTGTTTAGCCATACAATGTGAATGAGAATGCCAGAAAGATTTTCAAGATGTCAACAAAGTATTACCATAATAAAATGGTGCTAAAGCATTTATAAGAGATGTCTTTGCATTATAGTTGATGGGAAGAAGTAGATAATTTGTGTATTTTGTAATCTAAAATGCCATCAATTTTGAGTTACCACTACCAATTGTACTGACTCAACACTTTCTAATCATTTTGAAATTTTATTTTATAATTATTAAAAGAAATTTTATATATATTTTAACAAAGATATTTATTGTATTCTACTCTTGAGCATATGCAATACTAAAAATGTAAGAAAAATTAGTCAGATGATTCCTAAAGTTTCTTGCCAGTTCAAGTTTCCTAAAACATTGTTCGACTTGAAGAACCGACTCCACTTGGTGACCACTGCTCTAATGTAAACCTCTTGACCTTGTCACAAGGTCAATGATGTGAAAGTTTACACCTTTCTTCAGTTCTGCTGGTTATTTTGACCTCTGTGCCTATAAGGACTTTACTAGTCAGAAAAATTATAGCACCCTCAAAAAGTAAACCAAAGGGCAATAGGGAAATTTTGTTTCTATGTAGTTTTCTTGTCTCTGATTTTGAAAATGTTCCCCTTCATGGATGGAGCAAGAAAAAAAATTATTAAAATATGCCAACATGCTTTGAAATCTTGCAATTGTTGATGGAAAGTTAAATATCTTGGACTCTCTTATTTATCCACTATGAATAAATTACATAGGCAAATTTCTCTTCTTCCTTCATTTTTCTTTCTTTCTAAGAGATGGATAATATTGAGAATCACTCCTTTCTTCTCTTCTGGGTATTTTTCTGCTTTGTAGTTTATACGAACCTCTGTACCATTATGTATTTCCAAAACAAACCTGGCTGTCTGACTTTGATGAGAAATAGGTCAATTCTCAATATTCAGTTACATAATCACTTATTGACCATCTACATTGTGTGAGACACTAAATAAGACTAGAGGGTCAAAATATGGTCAGGAAGCCCTCCATTGGACTCAGAGTTTAGTGAGGGAGGCAAATGCACAAACATACAAATACTAATAAAATCTGACATGGATATTCTACTATAAGAATAAAAGCAGGGGAACAATTAATTTTGATTAGAGAACAGAGAAAGGAGATTTTCCTTGAATGATGAATAGCCATCTACCAGGAAGACATGGAAGAGCAGAACTTGATAAGAAGAAGAAAAAACAAAAGACAATACATAGGGTCTAAAAATAATTGTTCCATGTTATGTATAATGAGTAACAAAGGAAGAGAAAATGACTAGACATGAAGCTCGACTTATTTAGATTTTAAATCCAAATGCAAAAACCTTCTCAAACTCATCTAAATTAGGATGTCTTATAAATTTATGTCATAAATCAGCCATTTATTTTTATAATTGGGGGTACAATCCATACATAAGACAAAGTTGTTTTTTTAATAAACAGTGTAAAATATTTCTGACTAACTATATCTTAAATTAAATTTATTGAAAGTAACTGGTTAGCTGAGAAAACTAAGGAGAGAATCCTAACAAAATCTAAGGATAGGCTGAGGACTTATATTGAAGAAAACTATGTACATCTTTAATCTGTTTTTATTAGAATATTCTAGTTTAAAATATTTTATACCTGTGTTTTTATTATAAAGTTTAACTTTCATAGGAGGAAGTGTCTAATTGATTAACTTTGTTCATGGGCATACTATTTGACCTGGTGGAAAAAGGAGGAGCCCACACGGGATTGGGCAGGGTGGTTTTCCAATTGATATTATCCTCAAAAGAGATTGCATACTTTGATTAATTATACTGCTTCTTGTAACTATATTTTTGATTCCAAATCAGACATTTCATATTTAATGACCTAATGTGTTTCCTTAAATCAAAGGTTCAATTGATTGTAAAAAAAAGAGAGAGAGAGATTGGAAGTGAAGATATGCTTGAAAAATAAAGTTATTCATTCATTGCATTCCTTGGCTTCTCATCATAAACACAAAATCACTTTGTTTTATACTAACAATTTAACACACTTACTTACCATCCCTCACTGTCATATATATCACACTACCACATATACTGTCATACCATCAGATGTCATATATAAACCTCCTCCCTGCCTCGCCAAAAGGAAGTCAAAATTACTGCAGCAGCTTCAGATTCTTTGAATGATGTGCATTCTTCTTCTTGTCCTATTTTCTTCTTCTTCTCCTAATTTTTCTATATACCTTATAATCATTGCCACATGTATTAATAGCTATAATCAGTATGCTCTTTATTAATATTGTAGAAAAAGAAGAGGAAAGATATAATTTTTAGTGCAATGTAATAAGCAAACACTATAATACTCACTTCTACAATCATACAAGTCTATAACTTGTATTCGTGATGTTCCTTCTCTTATTTTCCCCGTTCTTGTCCTAATAACTTAGATATTTGAAACATTTTGCCTAAAACTTAATTTTAAAAAATATGATTTCCTAATGAGCCTGCCTAAATAACACTTTAAAATTTACAATTGCTATATTAGTTTAAAATAGCTCTTCCCAAAGATCCCGCTTTCCTCTCTACTCCCTTTATCTAGCAGAAAACCTATTTGCCAATGATTTGAATTATCTTTTGTCTATGGATCTGGTAGCATATAATGCCTAAGTTGGCTACAAGTCATTATATACTTCCAATGTAACGTAACAATTTTTGCATGCTCTAGTGAAAGCTGATGCTAAAGTGGCAAAGATAAGATTTATTTTTGAGAAGAACAGAGAATATACTTTATGGAGTCACTATTTCCACATCATTTTCCTGGCTCCTGGACATATGTAACCTGGCTCTAAATGAAAGATCAGCATATAGAAAAATGGTTTAGAAAACATAGCATATCCTCCATAACGGTACCCTAAACCAAAAGGTGTTGATAACAGTGTTTTATGTCACATAGGCATTTATAAAACATTTATGAGAGCCTAGTGGGATGTCAAGAGGTATTTTCTCTGAGGTTAACTGTCAAAAGGGTAGCTTTTCTCCCCCACCTTAGGATCCTACTTTCCAATTGTGAGAACGATGATTCCCAGAGACTCCCTCCAATCTGCAACAGACACTTTGGAAATTGTTGCATCCGCAGTCTTTAAAGTAGTTGAAAAAATCATTAGCAATATAGCCTGCTATATTGCTTTTTCATGCTCTTAGACTCACATAATTTTTACTGTTTTTTTATTTCACCTGTTAAATGGGTCATAGCAGAACATCTTAATGTTTTCAAAACCCTAAGTAGCTTTCGAAATATTTATTATTCATCCTTATTAGTCGTAGCAGAACAAAAATGAACAGCATTTCGTCTACTACAGAGGTGATGTCCTGATAAGCCTCCAGAATATTCAAACACCAGAAACATAAATAAAAATCTTCTATTTTGCTGGGTTATCTTTATCTCCCAGTCTTAGATACTCTTATTTAAACATCTATACAGAACAGAAATAAGCTCTTACTCTCTAGGTATTAGCATCATAATATCCTCATTGTTATATGATAATCACTGTGAGAATAAATAAGACAATGCTGTGAATTAAACTGTGATACTGAGCAAGAATACAAGAGTGTGTTAGGCTGAGTAACAGCTTCCAAATATGCCCACATTCTAATCTCCAGGACCCGTGAATACATTTCTTTACATAGAGAAATGTCTTTACAGAGGTACATAAATTAAGGCTTTTGACATGAAGAGATTATCCTGGATTATCCATGTGGGCCCACTGTTATCACAAGGGTTCTTATAAGAGGGATACAGGAATGTCAGAGCCAGGCAAAAAGATGTGACAAGAGAAGCAGAGTTCAGAGTGATTTGTGGCCACTAGTTAAGGAATTCAGATATCCTCTAGAATGAGAAAAAGCAATGAAACAGATTCTCCCCAGAAGGAATGCAGCCCTGCTTATCCATATAGACTTCTGACACCCAGGACTTTAAGATAATATATATTTTAAGTGATTACATTTGTGGTAATTTATTACAGCAATAGTAGAAAACTATTAATAATACACAGAGTGGAAAGATACTATTGGTTTTACTGGAAAAAATTAACAGCTTCAGTAGCTGATACCAATAGTCAGGAGCTACAATACTTTATCCCAGTGAGGCAGCAACACCAGGGATAGTGAATATATTAATAGTTGAAGTCACTCTCTATTAAACTTCAAGAATCCCATAATTTTATAAACGCATCAGAAATTTACCAGTCAAATTAAAGATTTGAATAGGAATGGTTTGGAAATTTCCACCCCTGCTACACCTTTTAGGTATTTTATGGTGGCACTAATATCTCTGGATAACTCAAGAATCTGTCCCTGCTTTTGTGGGGAGGGGTGTCTCCAATAGCTTCCTCTTGAACATTCCTTTAATAATAACCCTGATAATATAGTCAATGGAGGATTCTGACATTTCCTGAGACTATCTATTCTGATTATTATTCCCAGGAATATGAGAAAAACAGAACAAAACAAAACACAAGATGGGTTTGGGGTCAGAATCAGGAATCCTCTAACAGTTGAATCTTGTAAATCTCACTCTCACCTGCAGACTGCAGTGGTATTCTGGACCTGTGTGTACCCAAAGCTCTCCAAAAGGTTCAGGTATTTCTCATCATCCAGTATAAGGTTGTTCTGGATATTGATATAGGCTCCTTATGGAGGGCTAATGGAAGTTTCACAGCATATATTTGTGGTTGTAAAAGGTGTATAGTTTCCTCTTTATTCAAGAGCCCAAAACAATTTTATTTCATTTCTAGCAGCCTACTGGCTCATTGTCAGATATATGTGCAGATTTGACTTTCCATGTTCTCTGGTTATCTTTCAATCCATTATCCTCAATATGACAACCACAATAAGTGAACAGATGCACATAAAAGATCCCATCCAGCCTTCCATCATCTCAAAGTCTGTATTTCCTCTAGAAAGGCACAGAGATTTTGGTCTTTCAATGTCAGTTAGAAAATTGGATTCAGGTTTGCTTTATCTAAACTAGAACAGAAGCTGGCTACTATTAGCTTATTAAGTATGGAATGGCTGATTTCCTTAAGTACTAAGTTTGACAGCTGATATCTCTGACATTTCACTTTGATACTTCTTTTTTTTTTTAATTGTGGAGGTGCATCCTCATTCTTTCAAATACGCATCTTGGCTTGTGATCATCTTTCAAAATTTTTTAGAGCAATTTTGGTGAAACCATAGATAAGTCAAAAATTTGTGTTATTTTTTAATATGACTTCCGTCATAGAACCAACATAGAGAGAAGACAGCTTGAAATATCAATGGAGTGTTTGGGAAGGATGTGGCTAATGAATGCATAGTATGCCGATGGTTTGAGAGATTCCATTATGGTGATTTTAATCTTGAAAATGAACCACATGGGTGACCCGAGAACTAGGTGGATAATGATAAGCAAAAGCTGTAGTGGAAGCAAATCCATCCAACCTACTGGTGAATTAGCAGTAAGGTTTGACACTATTATTCCAACAATGTTGGACTATATGAAACAAATGGGCAAGATAAAGAATCTGGATACATGGGTTCTGCATGAATTAAATGAGCATCAGGAGAAAAATTATCTCGAAGCTTGCCCTTTTTTGCTGTCATGACATAAAGGTGAAACATTCCTACACCCTACTGTTACATGTGATGAAAAATGGATTCTTTTTGACAATTGCAAGTATTTAGCACAATGGTTGGATAAACATAAAGTGCCCAAACACAGTTCGGAACCAAATATTCACCACAAGAAAGCTAATGGTGTCTGTTTGGTGGTCCAGCACTGGTATTATCCACTACAGCTTAATGAACCCTGGTCAGTCAATTACAGCAGATGTCTACTACAACCAACTGGACAAAATGATAAGGATGCCTGTGACTAAGCAGCCGAGATTGGCCAGCAGAGACAGGCCAGTCCTCTTGCAAAACTGTATGTCATTGCTCAAACTACAGAAGCTGGACTTGGAAACTCTCTGTGATCCACCTTATTCACCAGACCTTGCACCAACTGACTACCACTTTATCCAGGTGTTGGACCACTTTTGCAAAGAAAAATATTCAATTCTCAACAAGCTGTAAAAATGCCTTTTATGATTTCATTGCCACCCACTCTCCAGGCTTCTTCACTGCTGACATAACCAAGCTACCCTTAAGATGGCAAAACTGTGTGGATATTTTAGGCACATGCTTTGATTAATTGTACTGCTTTTTGTTTGAGATCTAAAACTGTACTTTTGATTAGAAATCAGACATTTCATATTTAATGACCTAATAGAACTATTAATAGTTGACTAATTGTAGGAACTCTGCTGAGAGCAACCACTTTGATAAATCCAGTCTGATCCAAAATTATGTTCCCCAGGCCCCTACTTGGCTAAGCATTCTCAAAATCCAATCTTAAAATAATTTCTAGGCTTTGACTACACAAATTAGCAAATTCCCATAAATCCTTCTGGGACAACTATTAGCTTCACTATTCAAATTCTATATTTCAGTGTCTGAGTATGTTCATAATTCTGGCTATTAGACACTCAATGTAAGGATTATTCAATTTCTTTTGCATGACAGATGGATTCTTTTCATAAGAGGATGTTTTAAAAGAATTTGAGTAATCAGAGTTCTTCAACTGGTCTTATTCTCTCATATATTGCACTCTAATTGTCCCAATTGTTGGGGCTGTATTAGTTTTAGAGCTGTGTTTAAACTTTACATAAGAAAACTGAAAAGTTTATAAATTTGACTGGCTTTTAATTTAGTAACCTACAGAATTAATCTGAGGTTGTTTCTTGGTGATCTCAGCCCTACACCTGTAAGACAGAAGAGATTCTTTCAACACAGTCACAGAAAGATTCTGAGTTTTAGTCCATGCCTTGAGGCAAGAATTTTAAGGTTTGAGCTTGTCATTCTTTTGCTTTTAAAATACCTAACACTGTCAGAAACAACTCTATTTTTCCTCGCTTACAGAATTATTCAATCTCCCTAAGCTTTTCTATGACAGCAGTTAGCCATCCAAAGCTTTGTTTTTGTTGGACACATGGTTCCAGGTGACCACAGGGAAATATTTAATTAGCTATTTCACTGCCGATTACCTTGGGGCAGTTAATTCCAGTTATGGAATATTAATAGGAATTCAAAGTCTTTTCTTGCATTTCAATGCTATAACCATTATGAATACCCTGCATTTCACTGAGGGTCTGTTGTCTGCAATCCATTCTGAATTTTTATATCAGTTACTCTGAATACTTGCTCTGGGTAAATTTATTCTGGAAAACTTAAACTTTTAAAATAAAAGATAAAATGAAAGAAATAGGTTTCAGAAAGACAAATACCAAGAGACCAGTTGAGATTTAGGTAGAAGGAACTAATTATTAGTATTTTTACTGTGTAGACACTAAAATTTTATAGTTCCAACAGTTTTCTATCTTTAGGTAACTTTCCTTAAAATTCAAATATCTCAATTTGCTTTGCCCAGTTTTTATCATTGCCTGCTACTATGGCCAGGTGTTGATGGTGAAGGATGAGGACTTGATTTATAATCCCATCAAGAACAGGAAGAAAAGCAATGTGCAATGGGAGGGAGAGTAGAAAGGAAGGGATGTTTATCAGGCAAAAACAACAGATGACTAATGGAGTCCTGGGTGTGTGGGTAAATTTTTGGAATTTTACATACTGTTATTAATATTTCATTATGAGATGCAAGCTCTATTGAAACAAGGGAAAATCATTATTATTTTAGGCATATGAGCTTATACATAACACTCATGTTATATAAAATCTAAAAGTTACCCCAGAAGGCCATCCAAGAGATAGCCTATGACTGACAGGTACCTTATTTATTTAAATTTTATAATATCACATAAATATCACATTTATTTACATATTATATGCAAGGATCTATTTATAACTTAATTACAATGCATGCAAAATGAGTAATCTAATTCACATGTTCCAAATAAAGTGAACAAAACCTTCCTCATTCTGGATAGTTACAAGCTAAAATAAATATGAAGGTAGTGAAAGCAAACAAAAAATAATTTAGAAATTGAAGATTGGAATAAATATCTGGCTTCACTTTTCATAAGAACTTGTATAAATCTTTGAAACAAATTTTTTGGCTTAAATTAAATACTTCCTCTCAAATATGGTAAAACCAAGACTAATTTCTTATATATTGGTTAAAGGTTGATAACAGCTCCTTAGTGAGAATGGACTACAGAGTGCTATCAGAAACTACTCTATCATCCTTGCAATCCAGCAATTCCATTACTGGGCATCTACCCAAAAAAACAAAAGACATTCTATTAAAAAGATATCTACAATAGAATATTTATAGCAGCACAATTCACAATTGCAAAGATGTGGAAACAACCCAAGTGCCCATCAATACATGTGTGGATTAATAAAATGTGGTATATGTATACCATGGAGTTCTACTCAGCCATAAAAAACAATGGTGATATAGCACCTATAGTATTATCCTGGATAGAGCTGGAGCCCATTCTACTAAGTGATGTATCACAAGAATGGAAAAACAAGCACCACACATACTCACCATCAAATTAGTTTTAACTGATCAACACTTAAGTGCACATATAGTAATAACACTCATCGGGTGTTAGGCAGGTGCTGGGGGAAGGAGGGGATGGGTATATACACACCTAATGGGTGTGGTGCACACCATCTGGAGGATGGACATGCTTGAAGCTCTGACTCAGGTTGGACAAAGGCAATAACCATAACCTAAACATTTGTACCCCCATAATATGCTGAAATACAAAAAAATAAAAAACAAAAAAAATCTTATAGAATAATTTTCCCACAGTTTTAGAGACTAGAAGTCCAAAATCAAATTTCAAGTCCAAGATCTGGTTTCTGGTGAGGGCTCTCTGCCTGGCTTGTAAAGAGCAGCCTTCTCATTATGTGCTCACATGGCATTTCCAAGGTGCAAGGGGGAAGGTGGGGAGCTCTTTGGTGTCTCTTCTTATATGGCTACTAATCCTATCAGATCAGAATTCCACCTGTATGACCTTACTTAACTGTAATAACTTCTTTAGAGGCCTCATCTCCAAATACAACCACACAAGGGATTATAGTTTCAACATATGGATTTTGGAGAAAAATAAACATTTAGTCCATAACAAAAGACTTGTGTCATTTTATCCAGCTAAATGGAATATTTTGAAAGATAACAAATAATAAACTCAGCCATAAATGAATAAACAAATGGTGTCTATTAATTCAACCACTTATTTTTATTTGAAAAATGTGTCTTGCATATATTCGTATAGTTGAGAAATTATGTTGAATTCTGGGACTACAAACATAATTATAATCCAGTTGTCATAAAGAAACATAGACACATAAAGTCATTGAGTAGAGAGACATTTAAGCTTATTAAAACAATGATTAAAATAAAATGCCATAATTGCTATGATAAAAGTATGCTTACTAAACTGGGTGCAATGGATTATTCCTATAATCTTGGCACTTTGGGAGGACAAGATGGGAGGGTCCCTTGAGGCCAAGAGTTCGAGACCAGCTTGAACAACATAGTGAAATCACCATCTCTAAAAAAAAAAATTAAAAAATTAGTGGGGTGGGTGGTGCATGCCTGTAGTTCTAGCTACTCAGGAGGTGAGGCAGGAGGATTGCTTGAGCTCAGGAGGTCTTGGCTGCAGTGAGCTATGATTGTACTGCTACACTACAGCCTGGGCAATAGAGCTGGACCTAGTCTCTAAAAAAATAAAATAAAATAAATTTAAAAAGAAGTATACCTACTAAGCTAACAAAACAAGTAAAAGGACATCAAACAATTTGGTCAGAGTCAGGAAGGCTTCATAGGAAAAAAAAACACATGAAAACAAACTGAGTTTTT
>VBSM01003204.1:31810424-31840518 GCA_008086735.1 Cheirogaleus medius | reverse complement strand
TAATAGGGATTGCATTGACTCTGTAGGTCACTTTGAGTAGTATAGACATTTTAATATAAAATTCTTAATCAAAATTCTGGGATCTTTTTAGCAGCATGGTAAGTTTGAGAAAAAAATAAATATTTAATTTTTAAGAGAAACTTGTTGTTTAGGATGGTTTTCTGATTCATGTAGGTACTTTGTTTCTGACTTGATTTGTCATTTATAAAGATTGAAGCCACTGGCTCACTGACATATATCTTTTGTAGACAATCCTGCTTCTGGATTTTGGGTGCATGAAACTCTCCATCTTGTGTTCAGTCTTCCTCAGAGGAAGACATTTGATGTGCCTCCTAAATGTATTATTAAATTCACTCTCAGAGGGATAGTTGAAGAAAATACAAAGTGTCATGTTTTCTTTTAACACCCAGGGGCTAGTACAATATATTCTCTTATTCTTCCATAAGATCTGTGGATTTGTAACTTTTGAGGTGATAGAGTGCAAACATGGGGTGTTAACGTCAAGATTTGTAGTAGTCAAAGCTTGCAAATGTCACAGATAGTATGAACACTGCCATTCTCTTTCTGCCTCTAGCTTCAGGGCCCAGCCTCATTCCTTTGATCTTAGGAAAAATGCAACATTGTCAAGGGGCAGACCAAACATCTCAGGTGCAGATTTCCAGAAGATGCAGCCATTAACTCTAGTTTAAGAAAACAAAACAGACTCCAACCTTGGTAGGGTTTTTAAAACCTCAAGGGGTGGGTGTAAAAGAGGTCACAGAAATCCCACTTGTCACTGTGCTTGCTAAACTTCTACACTAGAAGCAAATTTTAGATGGAGCCAATTCCAGACTGAAATCAGGTCAAACTTTTGGGAGTTTTCTTCTGTAGGGGTTTGGTGAATGCACTTCCTCAGTTTAAGTAACATAACCTGTGTGTAATTATTTATCTATGCAAACACAGGGCCCAAAGTGGGTACTCAAACACTGAAGCATGTCCGATGAATATAAAAGTAAGTGAATGGGATGAATGAAAGTTGACTCACTCTCCTTATTCTAAGTTCTATAGTTATGACTGTAGGAAATTTCCTTTTAAAATTTCTCTTTTATTTTTGTTCAGGCAGTCTCATAGATATCTCAATTGAAGTATATCCCAAGTTAACCCATTTTTTTTCTTTTTGAAGCATCTGTTTCTTATTCTTTCGTTCCTGTAAATGATAGCAACACCTAGCAATCATCCAAATAGAAACAGAGATTACATTCCTTTTATAATCATTCAGTAACCGAGTCCTTTTGTTTCTTGCTTTTCAACATGTTTTGTATTCAAACCCTTTACTTCATTCTATCTTTTCCTACAGTGGTTTAGGGATGGATGACATTTTACTTGGACAATTGAAATAGTATCCCTCAAAGTTGGTTGTTTTCTAGCTCCCTGGCTCTCCAACACTTTCTCTGCAATGTTTAAAGAGACATAGATAAAATGTGAATCTGATCCCATTCCTCTCCCCCTTGCTTAACTCTCTTCAATTTATCAGCACTGCTAATCAGATAAAACTCAAATTTTTTAGTATCATGAATAGCTACTGCTATTTAAGGAATTTTTTCAAGTTCTAACTTCCATATGAATTCTTATTACCTCTGATTCACGAGCACAATCCACACTGCTTTACCCATAGGAAAATAGTCCAGTGCATGAGAGGTACTCAATAAATGACAAATAAATAAATAAGATTGTATTGAACTGAAACCTATTTCCTTACAGCTTCTTTCCTTTCATCCCAGATATTACTCTTGTGCCTTAAAACTCCAATCTTTTAAAAATATATGGCCCATGATAACTTTCCAATAATTTAAAGATATCCCTTCATAGGTCTGTCAACCTTAGCTGAGCATCATCTCTTCTCTATGTTGATGTTTTCTAAAATTTTATCCTTTTGTTGAGTTATATCTTTTATGTTTTAAACATTTTAAATTATAAAATCATTCAAACACATGGAAAATGAAGGAAAATAATATATTCAGGCCTAAACAGCTATAGCTTCAACAATTAGCAAAGCATAGACTATGTTGCTTTATCAACATCATGTCCACCAATCCTAAACAACTTTAATTTTTTTTTTGCAAATTCTAGATGTGTTATCATTTCATAGATAATATTTTGATATGTGTCCCCAAAAGGTAAATTTCTTATATTAACATGCTTTCATGACCTTTCATCATTCTGGTCACTCTCCTCTGAACATATTTTATTCTCCTTGTGTCTCTGTGTATGTGATATCCAGAGCCACACTTCAATAATCAGAATAAGATTAATCAGCAGAGAACGTTATTACCTGACTGCACCTTCACACTTCTAAATAACTACACTTTTGTTTGTAGAATAAAAGAGAAACTATTTGCTGCTTTGGTAGCTATCTTTCACTGTTGATTCATTTTAGCTTACCAACCAGGATGGTTTCTACATTTTCTCATGTTCTACATGTTCTCTGAGCCTCTGCACGTACATTTTTATACATAAGTCTAGGAATACCAAGAACTGCAATTCACCTTTTATTATTTTTGGAGAATTTTAAAGAGCATTGTACAAAAGTGTGAATGGCTTTGGCATCTTAAACAGCTTATAAGATACTCTAAATAGATAGTAAAATGGGATGAAACTGAGGAAAGAGAACAAGGGAAGTAAGAATAGGTAGTAAAAAGGGAGAATTAGTAATTTCAAAATTCTTAAACACCAAGAAAATATTCAAATTATCAGTTGCACATTATTATTGGACTTTAAAACTGATGCAATTTCAGTTGTATAGAGTATAATAGTCACAGGATCTCCAGACACATTCTAAATCATTCTGTCAAAAACTGAATTCTATACACATGGGGCATCATGGCAACACTTCCATGATATAAAAACCTTTTTAAAAAACATTTTTATTTTTAATTTACAAATAATAATTGTGTATATTTATGGGTTATAATGTGATGTTTTGAGATCTATTTACAATATGCAATGATTAAATCAGGCTAATTAACAAATTCATCACCTCACATACTTATTCCAATCTACTATACAATTAAGCTGAGTCTCATAAACTTAAGTAAATTCCCATGATCATTCACTCAGTTGGCAAAGCCAGTTTTCTGCCCAGATCATCTTTACTCTAAAACCCATGCTTTTTTGCTGTCTAACTCATGGATAACTCTCCTGGTAAACGTGGACATTTATGATGAACAACAAACATGGTATATAAGATACTCACTTTTTACTCTTCTTTCCTAATCTAACTAGCTTTGGAGAAGTTACAAATGCAAATCCTGCCCCCTCAACCCCTGCAGCAAATAAATCCTAATCTCTCTCTCCAATGTTGCAATGTCAAGTCTACAATATTACTCATTTGACAATTTTCTGATTACATGCTATGTTTTAACTTCATTAAAATGAATGACCTGCCATATAAGTGATTATTTGGTCCTCAAATTTTTTGTCACAATGTCCAAATATTCACACCAGTCACATTTATATTTTTATTCATACTCTTGGAAAATGAAGATGAGACAAGTGTTTTTAAGTTTCTAACATATGAGTGCTATTCAATGTGGAGAAAAAAATGCTTTAAAAGTGACAGAAATTCCAAAATCATATGATTACTATGGCATCAAGGTTTCTAATGCAATTCTGAACCAGTAGCTACACTGTATGGGAAAGGAACATAAAAGCTACAGAGGCCAAGGAATATTTTAAAAATCTATGAATAATAACCTGAATGGAGTGTGTGCACTTATTGACTAGGTAAATATAGTTATAAAACCAGCAGTAAGGAAGAAAAATTACTGAAAATATATTAACAGATCTGCTCAAGATTAGTCTCACTTAAGAGTAAAATAGGTGTTTTTACAAAAGGCCACCTTATGCAGGAAAATTAACGATAAGATAGGAGATAGGAATTAAAATAATGTGCATAGCATGTTGCATACTGAATCACACCAATAAACTTCTTGGAAAATTGCATTTTTATTTATGATAATGTTACATTTTAATGTATCAATAAAGTATCTCAAAGATCCTCATTTAGGTCAAGTCTACATAGTTGATCAGTTTTCCCAGTTTTACATTATTGAAAAATGTTATGCTATCTAGAAAATAATGTATTATCTCATGATAGCAGTCATAAAATCTAGTATACAGTTCCCATGGCTATTAGAAAGAAAAAATCAAAATATACTATGTAGATATTACATAGCAATTATTTATATTTAAATCAAATAATCTAACATATTTTTCTAATTTAAATATACTATCACAACGGAACTTAATCAGTAAAATAAATCTTTGCTTCTTCTTCCAACTAATTTAGAGTCATCATATAGTGTCATTTAGGATAACTTAATTTCTATGGGCCTGAAATTCATTATCTCTAAAATAATGGGTTTGGATGGGATTTTGTTCCAAAAAACATATTGATATCAAATTTATGCCTGATAGCCACACACTATTGTTAGTTGGTAATGAAAAACAGTAAAACCAAAGCAAAGCAAATATGTGTCATAATCTCTGCCTTAAACAGACTTTTTGGTTGTTTTAGTTACTCCACGGGTCAATTAAAAAGTTCTATAACAACATTATTTATATTAACATGAAACAACAAAGAAAACTTTCATCACTATAGATATTTCTCAAAAATTACTACCTAAGAACAGAAAACAATGTCATCCTACAGTAATTTTGGGGACTTGTCAATATGCATTGTGATAGAGAAAATGTATGTAAGATTGCAACATATATTTTAAGAGGCCATATAATATCTAAAATTCTTTCTTGCTCTAATATTATAAAATTGTATAATAATAACTTGAAAGGAAAAATATTACATAGCATAACCATATAGGCTTGAAATTGATAGAGATATATGAGACACTAACTTAAGAGAGTAAGATAGTTACTGAAAATATCACAGGGTTTAATTAATTTATTTGTTAATAAAATAAGATGAAGATTGATGACAACTCATTCTCATTGTACCTCAAGTACTTTAATATTGTAGTGAAACTTCAAAAATTTCTCCAACTTGTCTCTCAGATTTTCTTATTCTATCTATGTGTTTTTATCAGTAAGACAATTTCTCTTGAATACTCACACTTAGAATGAGCTTTAAAGCTATGTAGTAAGTCGTCATAAATTCTCATTCTCTTTTTTTCAGCAGCTGAAATAAGATGGAGCATGATTTACTTATAGGAATTGATTGACTTTGCTTCATTTTGTCCTGGAACTCTTTAGGTAGCTAAATAAATTCAAAAAGAGCTACTGAGGAGTTCTAAAGTTTCAACAAAAGAAAGTTAAACATTTAACATCTTGGAGAGAGTCACCACCAATGCCTTCATCCATTCTTCCTCTAGGGTCACTCCAGATGCCAATAGGCTATATTTATTCAACATCCATGTTAGATTATGTTGCCTACCTCAATGAGTTTATCAGGCACCAGGATGTTGACTCCAAATGTCAGGTATTTTCTTTTTTCCCCCCTGGTTTGGAACATTCTTTTTAGAACCTATTCCAAAAGTACTTTGCTAGAGATTTTTAGGAAGAGAAACAAGTAGAAATGTACTAATTTAGCATGACTTTAAACAGTCTTTGAAATAAACCAATGTATAATCAATGTAAACACAAATGTGGTAGAAATAATTGTGTGAATTTATAGAATCCTGTAGCAGTATTAGCAATTCACCCCTTCATGTTATTAGCATATAAAATATGTAAACACATAAAAACATGGAAACTCTGAGCAATAGTAAGTTGCTTGATATCAAAGAAAGAATAAAAACATGAAACAAATAATAGGCAAAGTCCATGCAGAATCATGTTGCATCCAAACCATAGCTTGCAAATATATGACAACTTTGCTACCACTTCACCCTTCCTTTCTTTATTGTGGACATTGTTAATCAATGACAGAACTTTCTCTCTGAGTCTAGAGGTGGTTTAGAAATCTCAAGGCTATAAAGCACATGGCTGCTACCAATCAGCTATAGGACAGGCTATGAAACTGATTCTTCCTTCCTTATTTAAAGATAACACATGACATGATGGAATACTACTGCACAATAAAAATGAAGTACTGATATATTCAATGATATGAATGAATATCAAAATCACTATGCTAAGTGAAATAATTCAGGTGCAAAAGAGTATGTACTATACAATTCCATGGATATAAAATTCACAAAAGTATCTTGAGTGACATAATGACAAAATGTAAATCAGTGGTTGCCTCATTCCACCACGGGTAAAAGGAGGGGTGAATCACACAGTGGCACGAGGAAACTTTTGGGGTGATAGAAATGTTTTGTATCTTGATTGTAGCGGTGATTTCATGTTGAGTCATCAAATTATACACTTGAGATGGATACAGGTGATTGTATGTAAATTTTACCACAGTGAAGAAGAGACAGTAAAAAGCAAGCAAACAACAACAAAAAAAAAAAACAGAGAAAACACCTGAGATGGAATATGAGTTAAGAAATAAGACAAAGTACGGTATAACAAAAATTACTGGATAAGATTAAAAGAGTTCTGCTCCCCAGTGCTATGTATAGGTTTATGTGTATCCTAAGCAGATAAAGTAGATACAGAAAAGAGTTTCCTGAACCTGACCACATATCAGTGAATCTCTTCTCATACACAAGCTTAAGCCTAGAGTATTTCCAGACTTAAGTAAGTATTAAATAGAATTTTCCTGCCTGGCTAGATCCCAATTAATTCTGAAGTTGGGGCTGGGTACAGTGTCTCACACCTGTAATCCTAGCACTTTGGGAGGCTGAGGCAAGAGGATCACTTGAGGCCAGGAGTTCAAGACCAGCCTGGGCAATAGTGAGAACCCATCTCTACATTTTTGTTTTAAATTTTTAATTAGCCAGCTGTAGTGACACGTACCTGTAGACCCACCTACTTGAGAAGCTGAGACAGGAAGGATCGCTTCGGACCAAGAATTTGAGGTCACAGTGAGCTATGATAGTGCCGCTGCATACTAGCCTGGGCAACAGAACGAGACCCTGTCTCAAAAAAAAAAAAAAAAAAATCTGAAATTGGTGAGTAGGTGAGTAGGTGAGTAGGTGAATTTTAAGGGAAACTATGTGAGACTAAATTTTGTCAAGAACTGACAAGAAAAATGATAGTAAAACAGTAGGGCAAGGAAAATGTCACAGTTGTACAAAACAATCTTGAGAATTACATGATTTATAATATCAAAGTTTCATTCATTGTACCTTTGTATAAGATGATGAGTATGCCTGGAAAATGCCTCAGTCCTTAGCCATTTGATAAACTCCTATTCAATCACAAAACTCTAGCTCAACTGTCAGCTGTATTAAGCCTTATCCAATCTTTCACTTGACGTCAGGTTAGGAACTCTTT
Source organism: Cheirogaleus medius (assembly GCA_008086735.1). Taxonomy (NCBI): domain Eukaryota; kingdom Metazoa; phylum Chordata; class Mammalia; order Primates; family Cheirogaleidae; genus Cheirogaleus; species Cheirogaleus medius. The sequence goes on along the minus strand of VBSM01003204.1, from coordinate 31,833,138 downwards.
TCTGTCACTGAGTTGTATTACCTCCCTTTCCTTTTATTTGAAAATATGTATTAGATTGTAAGTACATTGAAACAATGGATTTCGTCATTTTTCTTTTTCTTTTTCATGTATAATATGGAAGCTGTTGAATAAATTGTAGTATGTCTAAATGAATGAACAATAAAATCCACTAATTAGGTGACATCTCTACAAGATGATTATGACTTATCAGGTATTTATTTTATCTGTTAGAAAATTGATTAAAATTTGTACCTTTTTGGAACATATTGGGGTTTAACAAGTATAACCTAGAAAATAAATGCTCTACTTTCCAGGAACTTACCCAGTATAAGACCATAGTTATCTAACCTATATCTAACTCAAGGATATCTATATGCATATAAGAAATATATATAAAGAAAGTCCATATTGGCAAACTATTGCCTGTAGACTAAATCTGCCCTACCACTTGTTTTGGTGAATAAAGTTTTATTGGAACATGGCTATGATCATTCACTTACACATTGTTAAGTGCTGCTTTCAGGCTATAACAGCAGAGTTGAGTAGTTGTAAGAACAACCAAATGGCCTGCAAAGCCAATAATATTTACTATCTGGTCCTTTAGAAAATAAAAATGTTGACTGCTCTTCAATATAAGCATGTCATAGGGGTGTAAGCCCATTTAGATATATGTGGAACAGGGTATGTTCATGTTCCAGATGTTTTTTTGGTAGCTAAAAAATTATTCCAAAATGTGGAGGTATAAAACAACAACTATCGGGTGTCACATTTTCATGGGTCAAGAGGGTTGTAGATTGCTTGGTATTTCTTCTGTGGTTGCATTCAGATATTTGTTGGGTCTGCAGTCATCTGAAGACTTGTCTGCACTGGTTGTTCAAGATGGCTTCCTCACATGGGTAACAGTTGAAGCTGGCTATTGCTTAGAAGTTTACCTGGTGAAGTTGACAATAGGGCCAAAATAAGGCTGTTTTAGCAGCCTTGTCTCAGAGCAATCAAACTTTGTGCATAGCGGTTGGGATCCCCCAGAGCAAGGACCTGAAGAGAAGCAGACAGAAGCTTCCTGGCCTATTATGACAGAAGTGTAACTCCCAACCTTATTGTTCAAAGCAGTCATAAGCCCAATCACTGACAAGGGTATAAGCATAGAACCTGCTTCTTGATGGGAGAAATGTCAGAAATATTATTTTCAAGCTACTCCTTCATCCCTATTAGGAAAAAGGGTATTGAATATGCAAGGACAAAAAATGATAACATTTAAGTAGCAGACTATGGCATCTTCTCCAAAGCAGACCTATCTTCTTTTCTGTGTATTCAAACCTAAACTTAAAGATCTTGATAGTATAACATCCAATTCTCATCTCTGTAAGAACTGATGTACTTTTTGAGTTCTGTAATGCTTACCAACATATAATCCAATTTCTGGCCCATATATAAATTGCCAAAATGAGCTGAAGTGTAAGAGATTCTCCTTAATCATTCTTTTCCAAAAGGGAAGACAAACTATATTAAGAGAGTTTCATATAATCCCCAATCATTGTTTATCTTAATGTTCAAGTCTGCTAGTGGGTGAGGGGAAGCTTCTTATTTTACAAATGTATAATAAAATATGTAAGCTGTAACTTGGCATAGGTAACATACAATAAGAGCATAAATTTTATAATGATAACCTTTATAAAAGTTATGGTTTGATTTATGTAAACTGATTTGATCTGCCTTTGAATATTTTGTCGAGACTTTTATAAATGTATATATATGAGATGCACAAATGGCTCTTGGTATGTTGTTCTGTAAATGTCAGTAGATACTTAGATGTGTACTGGGGCAGTTCCACAGTATGTAGGAATTAAAAAACAAGTGCATATCAAACAATCAATCAATCAACAAATACATATTAATCAGCTCTGAAGAGAACACTATTGCTTAGTGCTAACAAGACTATAAAAATCATAGAAATGTCTTTTTCCTTGATGAACTTATATCCTAGTTTTGTGGAAGGAACTTTAAAAACAAAGCAGAGAAATATATGTGATATATAAAGCAAGTGACATATACAATCATTTTTTGGTGGATCTGTGTAGAGAAAAGATTCTTTTGGTCAAATATGTGAGGATGGCTTATTTATTATACTTTCCTGGTGTCAGGTGCTGAAAATGTGCAGAAAATTTCTCATAGACCTACATAGACCATGGTTCTTTACTTTCATCTAGAGAAGCTCCTCATCACCTTGTGATCCACAGCAGGTGTTAAAATAGACACCTCTTCTATGGCATAACCAAGGCTTATACGTTTTTTAGCTGGAAGGTTTATGTGACCTTTGCAAGCAGCTCATTATCCATCACAGCCCTACCTATTACGGGGTGGTCATTGCAGATGCATCGAAGGTAAAGGTCAGTTTGCTTAGCTGAATTTTAGAATGTTTCATCTGCCTTGAGACACAAGTTTGCATCGAGCCCAGTACAAATAACAATATTGCAATTCTTTAGTTTTAAAACGTCAGTTTCTTCACTATAATAATCTTGAAGTTTATAATAAGCAATTATGATAATCAATCACCCATTTCGAAGCACTATCAATTATATGTAATATTCTGAGTTAGACAAAAACCACGGATTTCCTATGAATATTTACCTACATGTACGAATATTCATTTTGATGTTGATATCATGACCTTCATGTGTGTATATATATATATATATATATATATATTTGGTAGTATGCTTTTCTATGTGCTACCCCTCTCATACTTTATGTTGTTTTCATTAGTTTTTACCTAGTTCTTCTCCTTCAATCCAAATATCTGCTACATCCTACCTCAATTATGCAGTCTCACTTTTTATTTTACTCTAAAACCTTTATAAAAAATATTATTTAAACACTCTGGGAGGCCAAGGTGGGAGGATTGCTTGAGCTCAGGAGTTTGAGACAGCCTGAGCAAGAGCGAGACACTGTCTCTGCTATAAATAGAAAGAAATTAGCCAAACAACTAAAAATAGAAAAAATTAGTCAGGCAGGGTGGTGTGTGCCTGTAGTCCCAGCTACCCAGGAGACTGAGGCAGGAGGATCGCTTGAGCCCAGGGGTACTAATGAGAAGATTTGAAGAACAGAGCCATGGCCAATCAGTTACCAACATAAGACATGAAAGACAAGTATTTGTGGGGAAAGAATCTCAGATTTTTGTTAACTACAGCAAAGATGATTTAATCAACTGCAGAAACTATTTGCCACATAAACTTAACTTGAATAAAGAATTGGTAAGCAGAAACATAAGGAGGGGTTGTTCACCTTCATTGTGAAGGGGAAGGGGCAAATATTTACTTTCATTTTTTTGTGCCAGCTATATTAGTATTGTCATAATGCAGTTTTAGGATAAAGACATCAAGTTAATAAACTTTGATTGGAACCAAGAAAAGTGCCATCAGGGGTTTTGAGAAGGAACAATATATTTTTGTACTTTTATGGATATGAGATTTATGAGTTTTATGATTTTGCTAATATTTCAGATATATTTTTCTGTTCTATAATTTTGATTTTTTAACTTTTGCTAAGATCTCTTACATTTTCACTTATTGCAAGCATATACCCATTGATCATACTGAACATAGTTATAGTAGCTTCTTTAAAATCCTTGGCAGCCTATTCTAACACTTAGGTTATCTAGGAGTTGGTCTCTGTTGATTGCGTTTTCTCTTAAGAATGGGTCATGCTTCCTCAATTGTTTTTTCTTTTTTTGTATGTTGAGTAGCTTTGTATGGTATCTTGGAAATTGTAAATGATATGTTGTAGAAAATCTGGATTCTGTTATGGTCTTCCTAAGAATAGTCTTTCTTGACTTTTTAAACAGGCTAAAATCAACCTATAAAACTTGTCACCCTGTGATGGTTGGCAGCTCAAATGTCAATTCAGTTCTTTTATCTGACATGTTTAATGTCAGCTTCATTCATGCATGGTCCAGGGCTATGCCAGAAATTTGAGTACTGATTAGACACAGAAATTGGTGCTCTCATTCTCTGGTTTTCACATTTTTGAGATTTCCCCTTTATTTTTCTATATCCGTAAACCCTATTCCCTGATTATTCAAGCCATTGTAACTAGGGGCTGTACATTAGAGTTTTAACTGCCCTAAGCATTGCAAAATTAGGCATTCTATCAGACCAAAAGCCAAAAATATGAGAAATTTACTTGTGCTATTTTCTTCTTCCAAGAGTTAACTCCCTTCTAGTCTCTTTCTGTGTGGGATTTTCTCTATAGTGTCTTCAGACAGGCCCTCAGTCCCCAAATTTACAGTTATCTTTAGGAAGGTTTTTTTCATAGCAGCTACTCAGCCAAACTTGAAGCAAAATTCTCAGATAATATGTGAAATGCAGATGGAGGTTTGTTATCTGCAATTAATATCCATAATTGAATTAAAAGCTTATTTTTAATCATATTGAATATATTATTCTCATATTCCAATCCTCCCACACTGTTGATAGACTTTAAGAGATTATTTTTAAACAAAATACTCTTTACAAACTAATTTCTATAACATTAATTAAAAGATAATGTTCATAGTTATAATTTAAATGATGTATGATCTCCTTCATTTGTAATCTACTGAGTATAAAAGATTTAAAATACTTTAAAGTAGTCTTTTTAATTTAATAGGAGTGGGATTTGAATTCTTTTGTGGCACCTTTTGATATAGCCCCTCCTTATAAGGAATTATATTTTAAAATGAGTATTTGAAAATATTAGTGATTAGAGACACATATACTTGAAAGGAAGCAGAGAGGAAAGTAACCATAACATTTTAAAAGTTAATTATTTATTGATTCGCATATGTTACATAAGTTATACATGAGTCTACTGCCATATGTCACAAAATAAATTCTGATTAATTCACTTTATATTACTTTATTTCTATGTTTTCTCATGGTGAGAGAAACACCTGATGTAAGGAAAAACATATTTCAGTGTTAATCACTAATGATCAGAATAGAAGCTTTTTATTCTAAACTTAAATTCTAAAGAACATAGCTACTCTGCTTCTCTTCCAGATTAATAAAGTCTTTGCATAAACTAAACATATTCTGGTGAATCAATATGACAAATAAATTGAATTCATGCCCAAACTAATAAATTGCATACATTTACCAACAGAGCATGCACTGTTTCATTTCTCTTGATACATAATCACTATAAATATAGACTATTTGCAATACAAAGCATAAGTTATCTAGAAAACCATTACTTATTCACACTGATATCATTTATTTGAAAGATATTCTGTGCAGTTAGAACAGACCAATTTGTTCTTATATACAGAAAAGCTAGTCATAAATCTGATCTGTTTTTGCTTTCACGTTGAATCTTATATTTCTTGTACTCCCTAATTTAAATCAAGTTTCATTCACAAAAACCATTTTGTGGCATATATCATTATCTTATTTACTGTTCTGGTGATATAAAAGAAAACATCATCATGTTCTTGAATAAGCAAACATAATAAGCAAAACCAATGTAAAGACAATCACCAATAATATTCATTATTTATTTATCTCTGTGATCTCTTTAAAGTTAAATGTATATTAATATGCTAAATTTACACAAAAAAGTTGTAAATAGTTCATCTGTGTTTGCAGTTTTAATTAATGTATTTTTAAGTCAAGTAGGAGAAAGCCATGGTTAGTTTCCTTGCAATAAGCAAATTTTATTCCTAATATATTTTTGTTCCTACAGTTTTCCAAGAATTTGTCTTCACATTAACATACAGTTGTTGACCCACAGACACAGTTTCAGTAACATATAATTTTATTTTGTAAATATTTATAAGTCAAAGAGATGTTGAAAACTAGGAGAGAACCAAACATAGCTATTAACTTTTCATTGTATGATAGCTAGTTTGTAGGAATAATTGTATCTAAAATAACTACACAAAAGACTCATAAATTCAAATAACATGGATTTTTTGGTACATTTATTAGCAAGCTAGAAGTATTATGCTAGTCCAGAAGTCAGAGACACGCCTCTTATCATTTATAAGGTACATGGTATAGCTAAGTACATATATTTCCACCTTACACTCTAATCAGCTTTATCCTCTTGAGTTTAACAAGAATCTCAGGATTGCATTTTCAAACAAAGATTTAACTAAACCTCATTTATTTATTTATATGATTTTGGGAAATAGGTTTTTTAATATGTAAAAGGAGAGACAATGTTAAAATACTTCTTACTCTCATAATTACCCTTTAAATAAGGATTCTGAACATAATAGTTTAATAATTAAACAATATGGCTGCCATATTCTCATTTTTCTCCAGCTAATGGGGTCCAGGTTTATTTATTGTATTTGTCTAAACTCAAGACTTAAGTTTCTGTCACTGGGAATGGGTACCTGTCCCAGATTTGATTAATAAAACATAACAGAAAGTCTTATAATCAGGTACTTCTTGGCTTCAATCAAGGAAATCCTGTCAGAAATGTTATGGTAAAATTTTCATCTTTAGAAAAGTGGACCTTTAGTTGAGAACTAAAAGTCAGAATTTGTGAAGGCCAAGGTGGCTAGAATTCGTGGGGCAGAATAGCAGGGAGGAGGGAGCTATATGGACAGAAAGCTTCAGAGTCAACAAAGAGGAATCTCAAATATTTTGCTGAAAATTTATCCGCATGTGTGTAGGAGAAAATCCCTGAGGGTAAAATTCAGTAGGCTAAATAATTCCTTGGTTCATTAAGGGCTGGAAGCAGTTTGTGCTGCCACCAGCCAGTGTGGAAAAACCAGATGGGTCATCTGTTAGACTCCTCAAAAGGAATTCACTTAGTAGTAGGACTAATTATCTCTAGAATAAGGGCTGCTCTATACTAATCCTAAGAAAGCTTGAAAACAAGAATAAAGCACATTCTATGCTTGTAACAAAATATCACATATAGTCCACGAATATGTAAAATATTATGTATCAATAAAAATTCATATAGAAGTACCCAAAGCAATCTACAGATTTCATAAAAATCCCTATGAAAATTTCAACATAATTTTCACAGAAATAGAAAATCAATCCTAAAAATTGTATGGAACCAAAAAAGAGCCCAAATTGACAAAGCTATCATGAACAAAATGAACAAAACTGGAGACATCACACTACCTGACTTAAAAATATATTACAATTCTACAGTAACTGGGAAGCATGGTATTGGTAGAAAACATGCATGGATCAATAGAATAGAATAGAGAACCCAGAAAAAATATTCACATATTTACACCCAACTGATTTTTGACAAAAGCAGCAAGAACACACTTGGGAAAGGACACTATTTTCAATAAATGGTGCTGGGAAAATTGAATATCCATGTGCAGAAGAATGAAACTGGCCCTATCTCTCAACATATACAAAAATCATCTCAAGATGGATTAAAGACTTAAATATGAGACCTGAAATTATAAAACTACTAAAAGCAAAGAAGGAAGAACACTTCAGGCCATTGGTCTAGGCAAAGATTTTATGGCTAATACTTCAAAAGCACAGAGAAGACAAAAAACTAGACACATGCAGCTATATTAAGTTTCTGCATAGCAAAGGAAACAATCAATAGAGTGAAGAGACAACCTGTTGAATGGGAGAAAATATTTGCAAACTATTCATTGAACAAGGGACTTATATCCAGAATACATAAGGAACTCAAACAACTCAACCGTCAATAAAAATACAATCCCATTTAGAAGTGGGCAAAAGGCATGAATAGACATTTCTCTAAAGAAGATATACAAATGGCCACCAAATATGTGAAAAAAAGCTCAACATCACTAATCATCAGGGAAATGCAAATTTAAATCACAAATGAGATATTGTCTTACCCACGTTAGAATGGCTATTTTAAAAGGACAAAAAAATAACAGATGCTGTCAAGGATGCAGAGAAAAGGGAAATCTTATACACTGTTGATGGGAATGTAAATTAGTACAGCCACGATGGATAACAGTATGGAGCTTTCTCTAAAAACTAAATATATAAATACCAAACAGAATTTACACAAAGGAAAGAACATCAGTATATCAAAGGAATACCTGCACCCCTGTGTTTATTGTAGCACTACTCACAATGTCAAAAATATGGAACCAACCTAAGTATCCATCAACTGACAAATGGATAAGAAAAATGTGGTATATATACACAATGGAATACTATTTGACTGTAAGAAAAATGATGAAATCATGTCATTTATAGCAACACGGATTAAACTGGAGGTCTTTATGTTAAGTGAAATAAGCCAGACACAGAAAGACAAATTTTGCATGTTCTCACACACAGGAGCTAATAAAATGGATCTCATGAAGGTAGATAGTAGAATGAGAGATACCAGAGGATAGGAAGAGAGAATAGGTGGAAGATGTGAATGAAGAGAGTTTGCTCAGTGGGTGCAAAGGTACAGTTAGACAGGAGGTATAAGTTCTAATGTTTGATAGCAGAGTAGGGTGACTATAGTTAACTATAAGAATTTTGTATTTCCACATATCTAGAAGAGAGAACTTAAAATGTCCCGCCACATAGAAATTATAAACACTTAAGGTAACAAATACTCAAAAAAGCCTGACTTGATCATTGCACATTCTATGCTTGTAACAAAATATCACATATATTCCATGAATGTGTAATATATTATGTATCAATAAAAATTCATATAGAAGTACCACAGACCCAATATAACCAAAAAACACTGAAAAATAACAAATATGAAGGATTCATATTTCATGATTTCAAAACCTACTACAAGCCTGTAGTAATCAAAGCAGTGTGAAACTAGCATAAGAACAGACATGTAGCTCAAGGGAATAGAATTGAGAGGCCAAGACTAAACTCTCATATTTACCATCAACTGATTTTTTACAAGGATGTCAAGACAGTTCAATGATGAAAGGATAAACTCCTCAACAAATGGTGCTGGGACAACTGGGTAGCCAAAAGCAAAAGAATGAAGCTGGAACCCTACCAGAAATCATAAACAAAAATTAACATAAAATGGACAAAATATCTAAATATGAGTTAAAATTATAAAACTCTTAGAGGAAAACATAGGTTTAAGTCCTTAAGACTTTGGATTAGACAATGGTTTCTTTCTTATGACACCAAAGTACAAACAATAACATCAAAAATAAACTGGACATCATCAAAATTTAAAACTTGTGCTTCAGTGGATGCCAGCAAGAAAATGAATAAGATAACTCAGACAATGGGAGAAAGTCTCTTCAAATTATATATACACACACCCACACACACACAAACCCACGTAAAATGGGGAATTGTATACAGAATGTATAAAGAACTGTTAGAATTTAATAATAAAGAGATAACCTGATTTAAATATGAGCAGAGGATCTGAATAAACATTTCTCCAAAGATACGCCAATTGCAAAAAAACACAAATAAAAAGATGTTCAACATCATTAGTCACTAGGGATATGGAAATCAAAACCACAATAAAATACCACTTCACATGCACTAGGGTGACTATAATTTTAAAAACAACAAAAAAAGTGATGGAGAAATTGGAACCTCTGCATGCTGCCATGAGAATGTAAAGTGGTGCAACCCAGGTGGAAAAGTTTGACAGTTTTTCTAATGGTTAAGCTTTGAGTTACCATTTCATGCAGCAAGTCCACTTCTATTAATAGGTATATACCCAGGAAAAATGAAAACATAGGTTCACACAAAAATGTGTATACAATTGTTCATAGCAACATTATACATAATAAAAAGTGAAACAACCCAAATGTTCATCAACTGATAGGTGGATAAACAAAGTGCAGTCTACCCATTGAATAGAGTACTACTATTCAGCCTTAAAAAAGAAACAAGTTACTGATACATGCTACAGCATGGATATACCTCGAAAACAAGCTATGTGAAAGAAACCAGACTCAAAAGACCACATATTTTATGACTCCATTCATTTATATGAAATGTCTAGTATAGGCAAAAATAAAAATACAGAAAGTAAATTAGTGCTTGCAAGGGCCTGGCAGTGCGGGAGCAGAGAAAAATGATGGGATGGGGCTGAGGGATAAGAGCTAGAGGTTTTTTAGGGGGTAATTGAAAATATTCTATAATTACTTGTGGTGATGGTTGCACAATGCTATGAATATATTGAAAGCCATTGAATTGTACACTTTAAATGGATTAATTGTATGTGAAGTATAACTCAATAAATCTATGTCTTAAAAAATCTAGCTAGTCTGTTAAGGAGGCTGAGGTTTACTTAATTTAAAAACAATAAAATAAAGAAATGTAATTTATTCCTCATAAAACTTTCTTTTCAAGAAATATATCACTGCCCTTCTTAATTTAGACAATTGTAGATTGCACACAATAAAATTAGCTAATTGTGACGGTTGTAAGTAGAGAAATTAAGGAAATTTGGAAACAGGATTGAGGGAAAGATAAACATAGATGTAGAGAAAATACCCAACAAAGTATAATTAAGAAGTGTTGCCAGTAAGTCTATTAAAATCTCTAGACTGTAGAATAGCTTTGAAAGTTATGTTAAGCCTAGATTGTAGAAATTGATTAATGTAATCTATCTTGAGTGAGCTGTGGGGAGCTATTAAACCCTTTACATCTAGAGAGTGAATAGCATCGTGGAAACAACATTGCAAAAGATTTGCCTTCTTCTCTGAGAATACAGTGAAAATTATCATGGAAAGTAGAGATGAGGAATTAGGAGATACTCCACATTTGTGACTAGCAGAACCTGAGGTAGCATGAATATGCAAAATACAGTGCACAGATAAATATTTAGAAGATATTTGACAAACTAATTTACAGAACTTAGTGAATTTTGGACTTAAAAGACAAGAAGGGGTAGATAATAGACATAGTCAAGGTCACTAACAAAATGAAAACTGACAGAAATTGAATCAATATGGAAATCAAAGTTATAAAATTACTTTTAATCATATCAGTATTCCTTGATCAAAAATAAACTAAGCTAAATAATACTTAGAAAAATGTTTGAGTAACTGGTTCTACAATATAGAGACTAATATTTTATGAAATCAGGAGCATAAATAACCATCTAGAATTTTGTATATATATGTATAAAATATGTATATTTTATATATATATGAAACTGAGCAAAGCAACTTTTTTACTTTTTTTGTTATATCATGGCTGAGAGGGGCCTAGTTATGTATATTTTGAAAGAAAAAACACATCCAAGATGATTTTACTGCACAGCAATGGTTGAAACACTATTACCTAAATTATCTTACTGTTCCAAAAGATAAATCAGAGGCAAAATATCAGTTATAATATTGCTATTTGCCTAGAATTTTCTTTGAATATATGTTCTTTGAAAATTAAAGATGAATATCAACTTCTATGTAAGTCATTAGCAGATTACTTGTGAATTAACAAATTGATCCCTATGCTGAGTGAAAGTGAAGCAATGTATTTTTTGCCATACAAGCTAGGATCAAACTATGAGTAACACATTTTATTCTTACTCAAACTATTCTTTTTTAATAGTGACCACCTGCAGGTAGATTCAGATTGAGACATGAGGACAGATTACATGAGACAATTATTTGTAATAGTTAAATGTACCATATTTTTATAATAATTAAGAGTGTGCTATGTAATAATATTACAAATAATTCAATTTGGTTCAGCTCTTGATAATTGCTGAGATACAATTAACTGTGAAAAAATTAACTTGGAGATTGGCATATGTGAATTATGAAAAGAAAAAACAAAAGGACCTCTGATGTTACAAACCGCTGGTGAGAATTTCAATTTTCACAGATCAAAAGAAGTTGTTTTTAAATTAACTATGACAGAAGGGGGGAAATGGCAGGAAATAAACATGATCTCTTCAAGAAATAAAGAAAAACAGGGAAAAGGAAGGCTCCAACTAGTGTTTTGGTAAAAATAAAAAAGTGAAGAAGTTCAACTTTACCAAAAGTAATTGAAATAAGTAGAAGGAAAAGTGTTTTCACTTAAATGCCAATTGCTTATCCTTCTATCATAACACCATTTTAAGAAGGAGAAATTAATAATAATCAGCTACAAAAAATTTCCAATGAGGTAAATTAATATTCCTTTATACCGTGATTTATGGATTTTATTTATTTACATTTATTTTATGATTTACTTTTTAAAAATCAATTTTTACTTTTATCAGTAAGTGTTTTACAAAACTCCTCATGTAAAAGCATGGATGATGCTTTTTAATATCTGAAATACCTTCAGGTTGGGGTTTCCAGGATTCTTCTGGTGTATTCTTAGAACAAATAAATTGATCTTTGGCTGGTCCGAAGGTAGTGAGTTATCTCACTTGCTTGTTCACAGAGGGTTACAGATTGAACTCCTTGTTCTACTTAGTTTCCCCTTCTCACTACTGCACTTGACTAGTCTTAAAAAAAAAAATAAAAATATGTAAATAAAAGAAATAGATCCTAGATATTACAAAGGTCCAACGTCTTATAAGAAGCGCATAAAATCACTGGAGGGGACTCTGAGGTCAAACAAATGTAACAAGGGAAGATTTATAATCCCACAATGTGTTATGGATTTGGGCTGTTAAAATGACTGAAAAGAAAGATTAATATCTTTTAAGATAAAAAAAATTTGAGCTAACATTATTTTCACTATCATCATTTATTAAGCCATTTCATTTTCTTGCAAATTGCAAGATGGAAGTGAAAATATGCAGCAATATAATTATGACAATATGATCAAGAGAAGGTAGAAAAAGAAGAACAATGTGCACAGAATAAAGGCAATCCTTTTTCTCACTGGCAGTCACAATGCATAATTTTTAAAAATTATTAAGGAGTGAATCTATGTATATATAAGCAGTTCATCCTAAATCATTTAGATTCCAGGAACAGCAAAACAGATTTGACATTTTTAAATAATATATCGTGGCAGAGATGAAGGAGCTTTCAAGTATGCCCCGGTGTATGAGTTTCCTGCTGGAAAAGGAGTCAAAAGAAGTCTCAACAAGTGAATCAATATGAGTTCTCTGTGTTCCAGTTAGAAATACCATTCAAAATTGATGACAGGATTTCTGACTAAGATCTATTTTGGGCTAGCTTTTGTCATAACCCTCTCTGACCTCACACGTAATGGCTCCTTGACCTATGTTACAGACATCTGATATTAGAGATGAAATGTTAATTACTGGGCTACACACAGAGGCTCTTCACTCAATGGCAGTGGACCCAGAGGTAACCAGGAAAAATATAGGTGTGCTTTTGAAAGCCAATTCTGAAAAATATAATCTCAGTGGGCATAATCCATTATGAATCTATGATTTATTTCATCTAGTTCTCTGCTTTGTATATTTCTGAAAATAATCAGAAAGATATTAATTATAGTCAAAGGACATTGATAATTGGGATTAGCTCATAAGGTTTGAAAAACGGAAGACCTGGCCCTAACATTTTTTCTCCAACTCACTATTCATAACAGATTGTGAAACTAATGTTTATTATCTTGTCTTAAGTGAAAAAAAGCTTTCTGTCAAATGTTTTGGTCTTTTAAAGAAAATATAGGTGATTTTTAAATGTCTTAGAATTGTTAGTAGTGTTATTGTTGCATTTCTGACAATTTGTGCACAAACACTCAGGTGGACTCAAGGGCATTCCGGGGATGTATCTGATCACATAGAAGGCAGAGGACACTGCAAAATAACTTACTTAAATATCAAAGCAATTTATATTTTAGAGTGACTCCGATAATCAAATACACCAAAATTAGGTCAACATGCTTTTATTCAATAAAATTGCACTCATATGGTTTTGGTCCTATTTTCTTTGAACACTTCTGCATTAATTTCCTCATGTGAGATTAGGGTTCTAATAGGAATGGGTAAGAAAATAATTTTTAAATTTCAGGTCATCTTCATAATAGTCCAGCCACAAATGATGAACACAGTCCTTCTTAGCTTTAGGATCTTTATATTATTGGACTTTAATATCATGACAGTTACTTTCCTTGTCTTTGCTGTATCTTCTGACATTCCTTTCAGTGTAATATAACCAAAAGATCTTTCTTGGTTCTCCTCCTGATGTAGGCTTTGGGCTCGGTTTTTTTTTTCAAAAACTTTAGTGTACTGACATTTGAGTGTTCCCTGGTGCTTTATTCTCTTTTCTTATGTAATATAATTATCACTATGTATGCTCCCTGGTCAATTTTATCTCTTCCATTGTTTAACTTTCTTTACATTCTCTGGAATCCTAAATCTATAATTGCAACATCTTATTGGATATCCAAAATAATGTTTCTACAGTATTATTTCTTGATTGATAGTACCACCAACTATACGGTTTTTCAATCCATAAACATACACCTATTTGTTATTTCCTTTCACTTAATTTCTGCATCTAGTTAACTGGTAATTGATGAGGAAAAAATATCCACTCAATATTGTCAGGGAATTATTTCATAATATATTTCATTAGGCCTCTGATTTATATGAAAGCACTAAAATCTGTTTCACTGGAGATGTTTGAAACAATATTAGTGTGAATACTAATCCACTATTTTTTATGAAAAGATAACTGAATATAAAACAACAAATATGAAAATGTGGTAATTTTCCACATATGAATGAAATGAAATTTAAGAATGTACTTGCAAATAGCATTTGGAAGAATCTTCTCTAAATTACATTTTAATCACATATGTAATATCCATTGATTATTAATACTGCAACTGCTGGGAATTCTAGGTTGCCAGAGAACAGTAGACCCAATTGTTTGATTTGCTTGCTGACTCCATAGCTTAGATGCCTACTGAGAGTGCAACAGTTTCAAGCATGTGCAGGAATTGTTAATAATTATGTCTAAATAGGAAGGAATATACTTTGTTCAGTTCCTTTTTTCTCAGGCTGCTCTCTGAGGCCTTCAGTACAATTTACTGTTATGCCTCCCACCCTGTTTTTTATTCTGGATATATTCAGATGTGTTTTTCCATAAGACACGAGAAGCCCTTTGCAAGATAGTTTGCATACTCCTGCTTCCAATACACTAAGGCTATTTTCTTAACTGTCATAGTGAAAACCTACTTGTGATTGTTTATAGTCTACTCTAAGTTAGTTAGTATGCCATAGGGAAGGATGGTTATGAAAAAAATTATTCAAGAAGAATTAGAAAGACGGATGGACATTGACCAAGTGTTCACAATTGCCTATTTCTTTCCTTCTGTTTTGTCTTGACCAAATCTTACTCAGGATTTTCTGCTCACTACAGGACCTTGAACTCTGCTTATCTCCCTGAACATTAAAAAGCAGAATGTGCCCATTATCATCTTATCCTGAAAATTAGGTAACCACAGCAAGACACTCTTCCTCTTGGGCTCTGCTGGACATTTCTCTTGCTTGCTCAACTTGCCCATAAATATTCCTGCCGGCTCATTGTCTACCCCTCTCTACCTATAAAAGAAGATGCCTTTCATTTTATTCTGAGATACTTGCAGATTTTTTGTATCAGAATATTCTCCCTATTTCAATAGTCTTACTTTTAAATAAATTCTCTCCTTATCTAAGTTCAGATTTGTTCTTATTTAATGACATTAAATAAAAGAGTAGAAAGAAAAGCACAAAACATTTATAGTCTAAGAAATTTTATAAAACCACATTGGAACTTCTACTACAAGTAATGGGAGCTTAGATAATTCAGAATAATCTCCTGATGAAAATATTTACATAAACTTGAAAAAATATTTAAATCTCTAAATGCCCCAAACTTCCAATGGAATATTGAGAATCTTTTCAAGTTAAGAACAGAAAGATATCCCATTTCTGGGAAGATATAAAACTGTCAATTTTCCCAAATTTCTAAAGATATCAAAGGTTGTGTGTGTGGGCATGTGTGTGTATGTATCATGATAAGCTGATTCTAATAATTATATTGAAATTTAAAGTCCAAAAACTCCCAAGACAACCCTAAAAATAAAAATGTACAAAATTTTTCTACTATCAAATCTTAGCATAAAATTCCAGTTATTAATCCAAGAGTTGATAAATTTATCAATAGAACAGAAAATAGTTCCTAGGAACAAACTCAAACATATATGACACTTAATTTTTCATAACAGTTGGAACTGCATAAATGTGAGGGAAGAGGAAATGAATGATACAGGGTAATTGGTTTGTCCATATTAAAAACATCGTGACAGTATCTTTAACCACATAAAATTATTTCCATTTGAATTACTATCCTACTGTGAAAGAGAATACTTTTTAGATAAAGAAATATAAGAAAATATCTTCATGAGTAAAGGGTAAGAAGATTTCTTTAAACAGATCACAAAATGTTACAAGCATAAAGGAAAACCATAAATACAGCCATATGGAAATTAGAGCTTCCATTCAACTGAAGATATAATTAATATAGGTAAATTCAGCCTTCAGAATTGGCAAATATATTTGGAATATATAAAATTAACAGTTTACATTTGGAATACATACATAAGATCTACAATTTAACAAAAATATAGAAATCCTAGAAGAAATATAGACAAAAGACTTCAGCAGTATTTTCGGAGAGGAGAAAATGAGGATATCCAAATACTCATTAAATATGTAAAAAGTGGTTCAATTTCATTAATAAATAAGAAATATAAATTAAAACCATAATGTGATATCTCTATTAATTAACCAGAGTGGAAAATATTACAAAAAAAAGGAAAGGAAAGAAAAGAAAAGAAAAAAAGAGACAGGGATTCAGGGAGGGTGATTTGGTTAACCACTTTCAATACCAGTTTGACATTATTTACCAAATTTGAAGATAGTTGTTGTACATGAAGAACTGTTTCAGTCTTTGCTCTGAGTCCCTGGCATAAAACTTTTAAAATCTTTGGAATTTTCCAAGTGATAGGAGTGTTGTATTGTTCATGATTTTCATGGAATACGCTTGAGTTTATGCTAACCAGAAAATTTAGGATGATGGCTGGTCATGAGAAAGACCAACCATGTGGACTAGAGGGTTGGAGCTTTGAGCTAGCCCAGTCTCCAGGGAGGAGAGGAGGGCTGAAGATTGAGTTCAATTGCATGGCCAATGATTCAATCAGTCAAGCCTATATAATAAAACCCCAAATAAAAACTCCAGACATGGTAGTTTGGTGGGCTTCCTGGTAGGCAAACAAGTTAATGTGCTGGGAAGGTGATACACCCTGATTCCATGAGGAGAGGGCATAGAAAGTCTGCATTTGGGAACTGACCATACCCGGCCCTGTAATTTTCTTCATTTGACTGATCCTGACTTATATCAGGATAAGTAAATAAAACTGTAAATATAGAACTTTCCTGTGTTCTGTGAGTTGTTCTAGTGAATTTTCAAACCTGAGTCAAGTTATGGGAACCTCCCTGGATTTGTAGCCAGTTGGTCAGAAATGTGGTAGGCTTGAGGACCCCTGAATTTGCAGTGGGCATATGAAGTGATAGCACTCCTAACGGGGATCATGCCCTTAGCTTGTGGTTTGCACAAACTCCAGATGGTTAGCATAAAAATTGCATTGCAGTATAATAGGCATACACTATCATACAGCAATTATACTCCTAGGCATATGCCCTAGAGAAATTTGTCCAGGTGTGCACTAGAAAACGTGGACAAGATATGTGGTTAGCAGGATTATTCATAAGTCAAAACCTGCATAAGCCATAAACACAAATGAATATTAGTAGTACAAGAGATAAAATGCTTTATATTCATAAAAGAAATACCAGGCAATGAAAATTAATGAACTACAACTCATCCAAAAATATAGCTGAGTTTTAAAAACATAATTTTGGATGACAGTAGCTTATCACAAAGGAGTGTGGTATTGTAACTCCCTTTATGTATAATGCAAATACAAGCAAACCTAAAATAGATTATTCATGAAACCTTATATAGCTAGAAGATAAGAAATATACATAAATACAAAGAAGTAGTTACCATAAAATTCAGAATAGTGATAATCTTTAGAGGGGAGAGAGAATGTTGTACTGGGATGGGACAATTAAAGAAACTAAGATGCTGATAAATGTTTCATTTATTGTTCCAAGTGGTGGTTACATTAGTGCTTGTTTTGTGGAATTATTTTGCTAAATATTTGTTTTATTCACATTTTTATATGTAGTTAATATTTCACTATACAAAAATACCAGAACCATTTGTTTCATAATAATGAAAACTTGTGAAAAGTTTTGCCAATTTCTTTTGGACTTACTTTGATCAATATTGATAATAATTCCATCACATTTTTCATATAAAAGTTTGATTTGAAAATGATTGAACTCAGTTATTATCTAAGAGGAGATTTGTTTCCCAATATTTTTTAAATGATTTGTTGTATGAGGACATCAGTAATTCATTAGCAAAGTTGAATTAGGCTTCAGCTAAACTCCTTACAAAATGTAAATATAACATTAGAGAGTAGAGGCGAAATAAATGAGATTTTATTTTATTTTATTTTATTTTATTTTTTGAGACAGAGTCTCACTCTGTTGCCTGGGCTAGAGTGCCATGGCATCAGCCTAGCTCACAGCAACCTCAAACCCCTGGGCTCAAGCAATCCTTTTGCCTCAGCCTCACGAGTAGCTGGGACTACAAGCATGCACCACCATGCCCGGCTAATTTTTTTCTACATATTTTTAGTTGTCTGGCTAATTTCTTTCTATTTTTAGTAGAGACGAGGTCTCGCTCTTGTTCAGGCTGATCTCAAACTCCTGACCTGGTGTGATCCTCCCGCCATGGCCTCTCAGAGTGCTATGATTATAGGCATGAGCCAATAAATGAGATTTTAGAAATGTAAATTTTTCTTGTCATAAGACAGCAGGAACTTGTTTTTCACTTAAGCAAGGGTCTGGGAAATTAAGTAATGTTATAGAGATCAAAGTTGACACTGCCACGTAAGTGTGTAATATAAAAATGTATGACATTTGAAATCAGAGCAAATCAATGTTTTGCCAAATAAACTGCAGTAATTTAAAAAAATAATCTAAATATTACTTTTGAGTCAGTACTAAAAGGTAAATAAATAAATGAAGGGAAATTCTTTAAAACAACTTCTGATGTATCTTATCACTCATTCTTTAATAGTTATTATAATTTTTTAATAAAATACTTAAAACATTTTAGACAATAAGATGTGAGCTTCATTTGATTTCATTGTTTTCCCCAAACTTCCCCAACATTTATCTTTTCTCAAAATATGACAATAATATGAATACCATTGAAAAAGATTTATCATTTATTTTATATTTATATTAATCAAATTATAAGATGAAGGCATTAAAGTGATTTTTTTGTGCTGTGTTTTTAAAATTTTGTTTTGTTTTGTTTAGAGACAGGGTCTGGCTCTGTTATCCAGGCTGGAGTGCAATGATGCCATCCCAGCTCTCTGTAACCTGGAACACCTGGGCTCAAACAAACCTTCTGCCTCAGCCTCTCGGGTAGCTAGGACTACAGGCATGGCCCATTGCAATTGGCTAATTTTTTTTTTTTTATGTTTTTGAAAAATGCAGCAGTTCATAGCCTAGAGCAGTATTTCTGAATCATGGTTGCAAATGACAGTTAATAGTAGATGGAAATTCTGATTCAGTAGATTTGGGATATGGCCCAAGTATGTTTTTGAAAAGCTCTTTTAAAAAATTTGATGTGTAGTACAGTCTGAGAATAAATAGATTCTACAGAAATTCCTATTTATTACCCTCAGTCTCTCCTGTCGGAAATCTTTGTAATTATTTCCAGTATGATATAGGTCAGTTTTTATGATATATGATTTATCCCTGTATATTCTTAATATTTATGAACATTATAACTTCTTATAAAATATGGAAACTGGGAAACTGTAATTTTTGTTTTTGATTCAAGGATAATAATTAATATAGAGGATTTCTCTCCTTTTCCATACTCTTTACTTATAAGGGACCAATGGAAAATTATAGCTGGCCTTCCTTATTAATAGGAAGCCTTATTTAAGCGAAGTCCTAAGATAGTTCTACATTTTAATTAAAACACAAACTATCATTTGAACATATGTATCCCCAATTGATTTTTAGGTCTTGATCCTCTGAACAGTTTACATCAACTACCCCTTCCATTATACACAATCAAAGATATAATGCCAATGTTACAAATGATATATTTTCTAACCTTGGTTTCAACACCATTGTCTGAAAAAGGGTGGGAGTCTCACCAAAAGGCTTCAAGGAATGAGATATTTTGGGACATAAAATGCCTAGTCTAGCATATTGGGCTGTCTGACAATACATACAGCTAACCTGTCCCTCCATCTGTTTTTTTTTTTGGTGTTGAGATAGTAGAGCCTTTTGTAATTATGAATTGACAGCCTTAGAAGTAATGAAAATCACAGAATTCGAAGTTAGATAGGCCAACATTCAATTTTACAAATATGCTTGCCCTCTCTGAGCCTCATTTTTCTCATCATTAATAAAAATAATTGTGGTTTTGGAGTGGAAAGTATTGCTCATAGAACTCTTTTGTATAAAAGGAAGGGAAAGGCATAAAGGGTAGCTAGAAGAAACAGATCGTGCTAACTTAATAAATTTAGGAGAGAATGAAAAACCAGCAAGATTATGGGGAGAAAAAGACTGATTTCAAGAAGAGAATAGCTTTAAGAGGAAAAAACAAAACAAAAACAGAAAACAAGAAGAATCATGGAGTGGTTTTCCTTTTCATTAACCGGAAGTCAAGACCATAGCAGTAATCTGACCAGGTAGATTCTAAGAACATTCTCAAAATTGCCCTGCAAATTCCTAACTTCAGGTGCCCAGGTACATATGCCTTATGATAAGAACATTATATTAGAGAAAAATATTTTAATAGAATAAACAATATTTAGAGGAAAGAGTAGCAAATGTCTACCCAGCTTCATTCTGGGGAATCATTTGGGGAGGATTTAGAGCTACAATGAATATTCTCTATTTTGTAATATCTGATATTCATTGAACAGTTACTCTATGTCAGGTACAGCTATAAGTTATTTATATGTGTGGGCTCATGTAATCCTTATAGTAACCCCATGCAATAAGTATATTTATTAAATATAATCTCCTTTTTGCAGATGAGAAATCCAAGATGAAGAGAAATTAACTAAATTATCCAAGGTGACACGGCCTGTGTGCAGCTAATGACCATTTGACAAAAGTAACATTGTTACTTAAAAAATATAAAAGATAATTTTTCTGCATTGCAAGTTTTTCTATATTGTCCCAAGTCATTTTCCTTTTGGTCCCCTTAGAAAAAAAATAAAATCACTAAAAATTATCTCTATGTAAAATTGGAGCTATCTTTTGTAGAAAATATACCTTTGATTATTGCTTTTTAAAAATAATTACATTGTAAAGATGAATTATTCCTGTATTGATAGAAAATAGGTTTTTCCATCCTCTTAATAAAAATGGCATTAATTAGTAGAAACATTTTATTCTTTAAAACCAATAGTCAGTGTCATTTTACAATATAAATAAATTCAATCTTTGCACTTGATTTTTCCTCAAGTAAAAACATTTTCAACTTTTTGACCCTAACTACTTAAAAGTATATGGCTTTTTTCCCCTCTCTTTTCCTTTTCCTTCCTAACTTTACAGAATAGTCTAGGATAGGACTAGGAATCATAGTAAATATGTTGATATTGCTATCAAAAAAGATCATAAACTGTAAGGTGAACACTGTTTTTATTTTACCAATTAGCTGAGATTTTTAAGATTTTCAACTGCTTACAATGTGTAAAAGGAGCTTCCTATTTATAGTTTTTATATATCAGCACATTATAGAACATCACTACATAGATATAGGCATACTGCAGATGGGGTTCCATCTGTTCAGCCTGATTTTGCTACATGCTTAAGAACAAAGCCCAGGCATCAACCTTTTGAATTGCTGCTGCCTTAAAAATTCACTGCATTTCAATACTATAGACTATGAATGTTTTTCTTCCCTTGAATATAATTTTCTTTCTCTTGGAAAAGAATAGTTTTGCTGGAAGATTTGCCTCCACATACAATGTTTACTTTGGACAGTTATTGCCAGTTACATCTTTTATATTAATTCTAATTGTAAATTTATTCATTAAAATGCCTCTTATTTGCACTAAAATTCCCCCCAAAAAACAGTTTTAAATCAACACAACAAATGCATGAATGCTGTCTTACTAATACTTGTGTTACTTTAATTAAAACTATCTTTTTACTAACAGCCTCTTAGTACTAACTAAATAGACACAGCATTGCCTTAGAAATATGATGGAGAAAAGCTAGCTTAAATCTCCAGGACACATCAGCACAAACATATGCAAGCAAGGCACACTGTGTCATGCTCTGCTGTCCTGAGAAGCAGAACTGAAGTCAGGACAGATGATTTCTAGGCTCCCTCTGAAATCTCTTCCACCGTCTTTTCCAAGTAGGTTAGAACAACAACAAACAAAACAGAACAAAAATGACAAAAAAGATGAAATTAAGAAAACCCTACCCTATTGCCTCCATGGGAGGACCTACAGTGTTTTTGGGATAAACTCATGATTCAGAAATGAAGCCTTTGTATCATCTATGTCCTTCATAAGTAGTAAATCTACAGCAACACACCAGTTGTTTGTGGTGCAATAAAATATGCTATATTGGAGAAGAGAGAGTATAAGAACATATATGGGTAGGCAACTGCTTTTACACACAATAAATAGTGTTTAACTTTTACAGCTCAGAGCTTTCTTGCTTTGTGATTTTTTTTTTTTTT
>VBSM01003204.1:31797562-31810324 GCA_008086735.1 Cheirogaleus medius | reverse complement strand
CATCTTGCTCCGCCTCCGCTTTGTGATTAATAATTCTACAAATCCGTGTCCTCCCATCTGAGAATACTCTGTTCTAAAGTATTCTTTATCTGAATGGATGAGAATTATAATCTCTTTCAACTTTTCCCTTCATTTGTCTGCCTTAGTCTCTCTTGTTTAACCCATACTATTGCTCTTAGGAGCTCATATATTAATAGAAATTCATTTGAGTACTTTTGCCCTGTCAATGAAGAAACAGTTATTTGATATTTCTGGCTGGGGAATGAATATCACTTGCCATCACACACCCATGTATCCACACACATACAGGTACACTATTCTTTTTGAGCTTTTTGAACTATCCTCTGGAAGGAATTTCAGTGTAATTTAATTTCTTCTTCTTCTTTTTTTTAATCTTGCCAGATATATTTAAAGGTCTGCCCTTAAGGGTTTCAGTTAAGGGAGATTTGATTTTGAGTGAGACACTTGAGGCTCTGTTAGAAGGAGCCACCTGCCAGGCAGCTGTAACAAATCAGCATTACAGGTGGTGATCGTCAGACCTTGAACTTGCAGGTGGACTTGGTCATTGTCCTAATAGGCACACACCTCTCTGAAAACATTCTACCTCACAATTTCAGTCACACAGTGCAGGGCAATAGAAACAGAAGTTTGGAATCACAGAATCCTGTTTTCAATCTTGTATCTGCCAAGCATTTGCTGTTTTCTTAACCTTCTCCTTACCTTCTTACACATGTGAGCCCCATTTTTGCTCATGTCTAAACTAGGTTCCCTTGCTTTCTACAACACTCTTCCTATTGTCCTTGCACCTTCATTTCCAGCCCCTTAGCTCTTATTCCTACTGTATGTTGAATAATTTTAGTGGATTTATAGACACATGAGATTTTTAAACAAATACAAAATTATGTGTATGTCACATTCAGTAGATTTTTACAGTGCTTTCTCTCTTTTTTATCCTTTTTCTTTTATCTTGACTCTCACACTAAGGACTCCAGTTTTTTCTTTGCTTTTCACCAGTAGAATAATGAATCACTTCATTTTTAAATAATTCAATTAATAACTTCATAATGTTAATTTTGAAATAGGTGGTGCTATTTCTATCTTTATTATATTCTGTTATATATTCTTTTCCTTTATGAATAATAATATGATACATTTTCTAACACCTTACAGTTTAGTGAGAATAACAAATATATCAAGCATTTCATCAAATTTCTCATGGAAATATTTATTTTTTAAATCTAACTATATTTATATTATTATATATGATTGAATCATATATATAAAGAAAACCATTAGTTGAAATTAAGGAGAGTAAAAGAAAATATTGTGAAAAACTAACCTGCTTATAAAGATCTTTGATAGACCAAATAAACATATATACAAATAAGGATGCTTCTACTTTGAATGTACAAAATTGCAAAAGAATGTTTCTCCACCCTAGCAAGAACAAGGTAGATAACCCAGAAAGCATTCATTTTATTTACATTTATGAAAGCTCTAAGAATTTAAGCGAACTTAAGTTAAAATCCAGAAAATGACCTCCTCCTAGGAAAGAACAGACTCACTGAAGCTTTTTTCCATGGCAGAACAGTGAGAAAGGAAGAAGTAGATATTATTACGGATTAAGAGAAACCAGATGAATATTTTTTACAACTTTTAAGGCTGAGTGTGGATAAGCATGAGTGTTTAGATTCTAGAGGAGCTGGAAACACAAAGAGAGTTTGTATCCACTCATCACCACTTTCCCACAGGCCTTCCTTATGTGCTCACATAGAAAATAAAAAGGGTTCAGCAGAGTAGACAAGAAAGACCCATCTGCGTATTCCAAGTCCTGGAATAGCAGGAAGTGGCCACTTATGGCTACAAGAGAAATCCACCATGTATATAATTTATATGTAATTTACAATTTGTATAAACATATATGCCAATATATTAATACATATACCTGAGAGAGAGAGAGCGTGTTTGTGTGCGTGTAGAAAATGAGAAATAATTGTTTCTAATCAAGAAGCCCAATTGCCTACAGCAAAATTCTAAGGGATCTGCAAAAAATATTTTAATTCTAATAGTATGAGTTAGTAGCAGTAATATTCTAGTAGTAGAATTAATAAGGGAATTATGCAAAGTGGCAAGATATAAAATTAGTACCAAAAGTCAGGTCTATTTTTATATATTGGTAACAAACAAATAGAGAATGAAATTTGTAAAATGCCTGTAATGAGTAACAGAAATAAACAAATTATATTTATATATAGTTTTATATATATATGAATTTAACACAAAAATGTGCAGATAGTCCTTTAAAGACTACCTAAACATTGCTGAAAGAAAATTGAAAATACCTAAATATCTTGAGAGACATGTTCATTGAACAGAAAATTCAATATTGTTAAGTTAGCGATTCCCCCAAATTGATATATAGTCCTCCCTCAGCATCCATGGGATATTGATTCCAGAACCTGATCAGACACCAAAATCCACAGATGCTCAATTCCCTTACATATGACGTCGTATTCACAGGTAACTTATGCTCACCTTCCTACATACTTTCAATCATCTCTAAATTATTTATAAGACTTAATATAATGCAAATGCTACGTAAATAGTTGTTATACTGTATTGTTTAAAGGTTAATAACAAAAATGTCTGTACATGTTAAGTATAGAGGCAACCTTTCTTTTTTATTTTTCCTGAGTATTTTTGATCTGTGGTTTGTTCAATCTGTGGATGCAGCACCCGTGGATGAGGAGGGCTGACTGTATTAATTGCAAATAATCTCAAGAAAAACAGAAGCAGGCTTTGTTGAAGAAAAAAATGCCTGAGAATACCCAAAGCAATATGATAAAGAAGAATAAAGTTTTAAAGCAGGAAGAATCTTTCACAATATATTTTCACAACATCAGTTTATCAAGATATTTCACAAAAAAGTAAAGTTTTGTAGTCAAACTAGTGTAGAAACAGTAGCATGCTATAGCTATTTCTTTAGAAAAACTTCACAGTGCACTCTAACATTGTCTGGAGGAGTAAGGCAGTGAAAAAGTGTATAGTATTTAATGAGTGTTTCCCAAACTTCTTTGACTATAGAACATCTTTTCTATCCACTTAATTCATATTAACACACTTCCAAAGTAGAGATTAATGGAATATTCTTTGAGGAAAATTGCGGTATGTCTCTGTAAATGGGGAAAAAACTAGATAATAATGAGGAGACATGCATGTTAAAATATTCTATAAAGCTTAATCAGAACCTTTAAAAGCTCTGTACTTTTGCTCAGAGACAGGACCTTGGTACTTTAACACAGGAGCCTGACAACCTCCTCATTTGCCATCAAATTAATAAACTCTTTTCTTCTCCTCAAAAAAAAAAAATATATATATACATATATAATGCTGAAATAAATTACCAAATTCTACAACATGGTTTTCTTCAATGCCATAATTGCAGAATTTTGACTCTTGTATATGAGCAACATGTTATTAATATTAAATCTGAAAAAGTCATGATTGGCAAAAAATCCACTTTTGACTTCCTGGCCACAAAGCTAGACTTGAAAATATGGTTGAGTCACACTGTGACTCAAGTCAAAAGTCTTGATTCACCCTCAAGAATTATCTCCATAAAGAAATAGTTCTGAAATATCTGCATCCCAGGAAAGAAACAGCTTTTGAAATTATAATCAGTGTTTTTCTCACTGTCCATTGAGTGAGCTTACTAACAGAGCAAGAGTGTTCCCATTACATAAAGGAAACTGTGATAATTAAGTTTATGTGTCAAGGTGGCTAGGCTAAGTTGGTCAAATCACATCTGGACATTGCTTTGAGGGCGTTTTCTCAATGGGCTGTGTATATAAGTGTGTGTGTGTGTGTATGTTTATATACAAGCATGCTGTTGGTTTTGTTTCTGTGAAGATCTCTGTCTACTATAGCACATATTTCTACTCTTATTTCACAAAGTTATCCTTCCCTTTGATAAATCTATAAGATGTAAAGTTCTTTTGGATGTATTATGAAGAGAAATGCTATTCATCACTCCATTGAAACCACTTTATGCATCTGTTCTGAAACCCAAGATAATGTACTTCTAAGGAACTAATGAAAAAATAGGAAGCGTGTAGTAAATAATGTGTCTAAATGTGACCATTCATAAAAGCTTGTCATTCCGATACTAGACAATGGATATTTCAGCAAGAAATTGCATTTTGAAATTCATCTGACTTAGACAACAATTTATCTCTCATCATGAACGAGAGAGCAGTAGCACATTTTAAAGAATTTCTCTTAGATGAAGTGGCTCTGCGGCCTTTGAGTAAATGTCCTTGATGAATGAGCTCAAGGTATTGGACATTGTGTTCTTCTCTCTAAGTGTCTGGTCGATCCCTCTATGATGCAGTTTGAGTCATTACAGTCAGTCAGGAACCCAAACCTTTGAAACCATTCATCTGGCTAATTGTTCTCACAACATAAGGTTTAGAAGAAAAAAGAAGGAACAAATTCAGTTGGTATTCTTTATGCCCTAAATCCTTTGAATTTCAAATGCATTTTTTTTCTGAGTAAAGCATGAGTTCTCCTTAGCAAAGTTTAAAAATATGTCTGATGACTTAATTTTGTGACCAAAATAGTGAGTCTTGATATATATATATATATATATATATATATACCCAAAAGAGGTTATCTCATTTTTTTACATCCTCAAAGTTTGTCTTATTTTCATGTGTAATAATTTAGAAGGAATGCTATGGTACTATTTAAAGAGTAAAAGAAGAAAGGTAAATTGCCTGCAGATGAGAGAGTGCATTATTGCGGGTTCACAACATCCCCAATAGAGATAAGGTCCCCTGGCAGAATGTGTTGCAAGAGATGAAAGAAACAAAGACACAGACACAGAAATAATATTTAAGAAAATGGGGAAATCAGGGGACCACCAGCACTCCAGTGCCAAGATGGTGGTGACTTAAACCCAGCATTTGCTTTTTATTCTCTTTGTCATGCTGCAAAATACAATGATATCATGTGAAAAAATCATGGGATACAATGATCGAAGGTCTTGGAGCTCTCCCCCAAATCACAAGGTGTCCTAGCTAATTTCCTTCTCCTTTCTAGAAGTGAAAAACACATAATTCTTCAGTAGGTACAACCCTTTTGATCAAGGTCAACTGATTTTATCCCAAACTCAAGCTATGTACATGGATAGCAATCTTTAACTTCAGTAGCTGCAACCCATTTGATCAAGGAACAAAAAAACTGCATGCTTTCCACTGGGAGACTGTTTTTACATTAACTGAGGCATTGCTGAGAGAAAGGGAGAGAAGGAGCTTGGCCAAGTGTTCTAACAATGGAAGCCTTAAGACCCTTCTCCCAGGCTGATATATTGCAATCTACCTTTACAGCCATGAGAAGTTTTCAAGTCAGGCCACTCCACGACTTTTCATGCATGAGACCCTTTAGGCTCTGAGGTTGGAGCATGCTTTGCTGTACTCTCAGATTGCTGATATATGTCCCCCAACTAGGCAGTTAACATCTGCACTTATTTCAGGCTTCTGCTCAGGCAATTCCTTCACCTCTTATCCTCCACAGCCTCAGGCATAGCATCCCTAAATCCCAGTGCTCTTAATCCCATCAGTGCATTATTTTTTTTTACAAGTAATTTACATTAAATGAAGGTACTCCAAAGTGTGGTCTCAGTGGAAAGATAGTAACAATAAGAAATAATACTGTATGAGTGCTACTGGTGGAGTATGAAGAACATCATCTCCTTTGAAATCCTTCCTGACTAGTTCAGAAAGTCCTGGGAGGATGTATCTTTTTAATGTACTCCTCAATGGGGAGTCCCCTTTCCTTTATCTCTTGTAGCTTTGTATACCTTAATCTTCACAATTTCCCACAAGCATGCTCTTCTGTGTTATTTTTTTATTTCCAATAATAGTTGCATCTCCCAAGCCGGTGTCTTGACATTTCTTGTTAATTCAAAGTAGGTTACATTGTCCAAGGCTCCAGTGGTCTTTGGTGCCTTATAGTGATCATACAAATATACTCTGCTAGAGCCTGCATATAAAGGTCACATATATTCTTATATGCAAAATTTACCACATATTTCTACTATCTAGTTTAATTCTCAGTTTGCATGGGCATTTCATAATACAGGAGGACTATCCTTCCACCTTTGAATTTATTGTTATTTCTACTAAATAGGGCTTTACAAACTTCTGGGGAAAGGTAGAAAGTAAATATATGTACAAAGGCCATTTCTGAAAAACCCACAGCTAAAATAATCAATGGAGAGAAACTTAAGGCTTTTTCTCTAAAATCTGATACAAGGCACACTCTCACCACTTCTATTCAACAGTTCTGGGAGTAATAGCAAGAGCACTCAGACAAGATAAAGAAATAAAAGGCATCCAAATTGGAAAGAAGTAAAATTATCCCTGTTTCCACATGAAATGATACTATATAGATAAAACTCTAAAAACTTTAGAGAAAAAAATATGTTAGAATTAATAAATAAATTTAGTAAAATATTAGAATAAAAAAATCAGCATACAGAAATAAGTTGCATTTCTTTATGTCAACAATGATCTAGCTGAAAAAAAAATCAAGAAAACAATGTCATTTATGACACCATCTAAAAACAAAATACTCAGAAATAAGTTCAACCAAAGAAGTTAAAAATTTGTATACCTTTAACAACTATTGTGGTCACCCCCCCCAAGAAGCAAAATAGACCCCCACATACCCAAATTTGGTTCAGATGTTGAGACTGATAACACCACATGTGCACCAAGAGGATGTGAAAATAACCTTTTTAAAATGTAAATGTTCTTTTTGTATTATTTTTCATTTTCTTGGTTTTTTTCTATTGGAGATTGTTTACCATTTTCAATTAATCTATATGACCTCTTTATAAATGAAAGTAATTAAAACTGTATTATTTTTTGCAAATCTCTCTATCTCTCTCTCCTCCTTTTCTGTGTTTTCTGACTGCATTAACCATAAAGAAATGACTTAAATTTATGTACTCAAATAAATCAACTTTTCATTTATGAGCTCTGTCTTGAATTTATCTATGTCCCTCTATCCCCCTAGTTTCATACATTTAACTGCCTACTTGTCATCTAAAATTGGATATTGCACAGATACCTCTAATGTCTCATCTCATATCATATCAGTGTTACCTGTATCCAGGGCCCTTGGCCAATTGTCTCTCTGCTTTTGCATTGATTACCAAGTTAGTTTGCTTCTCAATGCACCCCTAAATGACACATTTACACATAAGTTTTTACTTCAGGCTCTGATTTCTGAGAATCCCATACTAAAATAGATGTCTAATAAAAAAGTCATTAATTTTGTCAAAAAATGAATTATTGATTTCTCTAAACCTGCTTTTTCCAGTGTCTTCCCCATTATAGCAAATGGCAACTCCACTTTTCATATACCTCAAACTCCCAATTTCAAAGTAATTCTTGTCTTCTCTCTTTTTCTTATGATCCACATTTAATTCACTAGTGTAAGCACCTTAAAAATACAACTTAAAAATGATCATATCTCTCCATCAACTCCACAGTCTCCCATGTAAACCACCATCAGTGCTTGCTGGGATTTTTTCAGTATCCGTCTACCTGGACTCCTCGTTTCCATACTTAGTACCTACAATCTATTTTCCATGTGCAGAGAAAAGATCCTTTTTAAAAAGCACATTGTGTCAGGTCACTACTCTTCATTCAAAACTTCAAAGACTTTACACTTGTTCAGAGTGAATCTGTGACCTTACAATGGCCTATTATAAGGCCTTCCTTATTTTAAGACCTTGTTATTTCTCTAATTTCATTTCCCAGCTACACATCCAGTTTTCACTCCTGGCCACAGACCTCCTTGCTGAATGTCAAACATGCTTCTATATTATGCCTCTTTCACTTGCTATATTTTATTAGCTTGCTAAATAAATGACCCACGACATTTTTAACATAATGCCTGACACATAGTAGGAACATAACAATTATCATTTGTTGTAATGTTTGAGAATAAAAGTATTAATGTTAATGCCTCAGTATTATCATCATCAGTAAAATGAGTATTTTTGTCCTTTTGAGTATATGTGAGAAAAATATGAGAGATTAGTGTGATAGAGTGGTCAATCACCTGTAAAGCAACATACAAATGTCAATTATTACTTAAGTGTTTAATGTATTCATTGCACAATCACTTTTCCCACATTTCTAAATGTTTATCATCATACACTTAGATGATTGAGTGTTTCATGGTTATAGATTTCCACATTTATACATAAATTTTTACTTCAGGCTTTGAAGTTAACACATTGCTGTATTCCTCCCTTCTCCTCTCCCATTCCCTTCCCGTTATCTAATTGCTATATATTAAATATCTGGTCTTTTCCATTTCCTGTTTCATTCTGGTAATTATCCTTCTGATTTTTTTTAAGTTTCTATCATCATTCTTTTTCAAGTTTACTTTTCTCTTTTCGAGTTCTCTTCCATTTTTTTATTTTCTTCTTCTAGTATAATCTTGAGGTTTCTCAGCCAGTATTTGATGGCAGGGTTTGCAGTTATCTGTTGCCATGGATACTGTTTCAACTACTTGCCCACAGGAGGGAGCCCTCTACCTGTTAAAAGGTATGCTAGCAGCAGCAACATTTTTGTTCTGGAAAAGGACAGTGGAGAAGGGCCCATTTAGCATAGAGATGTGAGATAGTTTTTTTTTCCTGTGAATAGTGTACTTCTCATGCTGGTTCAAGTATGGCATTTGGCACATTATCTAGTCTTAAATTAGGAGTATATTAAATAATTACTTACATGACACAATATGATAGGCATCTAAAGGTTCCTTGACTCAGTATTTCTTCTCATTTTCTTTTACCAGCCGTATATGTCTCTTTACATTGAAATCTCAACATGAAATACTTAACAAGACCTTGATGGAACTAGACATCAGCTAAGATAATTGTTATAGGAAAGAAAAAAATCAAAATGTTTGGTTCTGAAAGAATGTAAGGTATCAATAGAGCAAAGCAATGGAGTTCCCTAGATCATTGTAAGATATTTTGGTAAGTTTTTATCTGCTTACATGTGTATAATGCTTGAAACAAAGGAAATTTCAAGATCATAACCCCCACATTGACAATTTTATTTGGGGATAACATGTCAAGGTGCAATTAATTTTATCCAGGGCTAAAGAGTAACTTCACAGTAAGGAAACTTGGAAATATTCTTTACAAGTGTCTTCTACTGTCAGCCACACAGATACACCATCCTTACTCTGAGATCTTGAAGCTCCTGAAGATAGAACAGACTCTATCGCTTTCTCAGGCAATCATATCTGCTTGCTTACCAACCCCTGCTGAATGATTTGGCTCATTGTGGGTGTACAGCCAAGAATTCTTTCCTTGGCTATACACTTTTAACAACTGACTAATTAAAATTTATACTAACAGGAAACACTAGGTTATGGTTATACCTAAAATAGCCACAAGGTGTATGCAACCTCCTGTAGGCAAAAGTAAAGAAAATGTGCTAAAAATCCTAAAGAAAGTGTTTAGGTCAAATAGGAAGAAGAGGGCATTAGGTGTCAATGTTAGTGGGACAGGAACACAATTCTCTTTAAAAATACTAAGCCTAAAGCCCTATATTTCTTAAGAAAGAAGAGAAATATCTCTCTGTCCAAATTAATACAGGGGTGAAGTTGGCATAAAAATAGGAAAGCAGCAATCAGAACCACATCTGCTGTATTTTCATCATTCCAATCACAAATGCTAATTTATCATAAAGAATATTAATTAAAAGAAAATGATTAGATTATACTCACATAAATAAAATCTAAGTCTATCATTGGAAAAGATACCATAACTTCTCTGGAGGATAGAGATTTAGGATGACAGATCCTCTTCATCAATCCTAAACTGAGTGACAAATTTAATTATAGAACATACACTAAGTATAATTAAATGGGACCCTAACTTATAATTTCAAATATAAATGAAGAAGAACAAAGCAAATTTGATGGACTGTCTGCTTTGTCCATTTTTATTTTTGCTCATCTTACCTTTAGCAGAATACTCAACCTTCTCATTGCTTGTCTAGGAACTTCAATTTTAAAACGCTTCAGATTTACCTATGTTAATGCTGGAAATCAATTTTATTTGAGTGCCTGAAAGTAATTTAAGAACCAGAAATTAATGGTACAGGCCAAATTCCACAAAAATCATTTTTATAGGGCCATGCATGGTGGCTCACACTTGTAATCCCAGCACTCTGGGAGGCCAAGGAAGGAGGATCTCTTGAGCCCAGGAGTTCAAGACCAGCCTGGGCAACATGGTGAGATCTCATCTCTTCACTTCACTCTCAACCACTTCAGTACCGCGCTCACTGGTGGAGAAACCTTGCCTACAGCCGGCACTCATAGTTCGCATGATAGTTTGTGCTGTGCATTGAGGACGAATCCGTTTTGCTCTTGTGTGATGAGGAAAGCTTTAAAGCACTGAAAGCTTGTTTTACTTTACAGGCAGCTTTAGGAAAATAACTATAATAACTCCTACTAAGGACTTGTTAGAAGGTCACAGATTTGTAGTAACCTATTAACTGAACGTACACACTGCAACTGCAGAGATAAATTAAAAGCTTTTGGCTGTCGACTAAAGTCGACGCTCGGCTGTGCGCCTTCATATCACGGCTGTTGGCTAAAGTCAACGCTCGCATTCATCTGTGGCTGTCGACTATAGTCGATGTTCATACGGAAGTGGTTAAAAAACAAAACAAAACAAAAGATTATTATAAAGAGAAAAAATTCCTATTATAAAAAAATAATCACGATTTTCTATCATAGCCAAGACTACAGGAAGAATTACTTCCTAAAAGCAGAATCACACAGATTTAAAGCTCTTATCTGTTCTATAATTCAACAAAGAATTCACAGACTGATTATTTTTCTACTCATTTGGTGCTGGCAGTCAGAGAAAATCAGATATTTTTCAATAATAATACTAATGACAGCATAAATTTAAATAACAAAACTAAGTTTTTCCAAAGTATCTTAACAAAAGAGCTATGCAGCTAAGATCTTTAAGGAGTTATCAAATGAAGGAAAATGTGCTCTATTTGTAGCTAAGTGTTTTTTTTTTTGCAGGGAGGGGCAGGGTGTGTGTGTAGGCTCATTAAAATCTAATAATTTCCAAAACCATACAAATCATAGATAGTGAATGAATCCTAAAATACTTCATTCTGAATGTTATATGTAAGTCATCACAGAAGGAAAACAAAAACAAGCAAGATAAGCAAATTGGCTGAAGGGTAATAGCCATTGTACAACTCAACTATATCTCTGTATAAAAGGACAAATACACCACCAGCATCATGACAACAAAAATCTATAACATTTGATGGTTTATTGAGAAAAAAAGCTGTTTAAAAGTTCTTGCTGAAATGTTATAGCTTCACCTGAGCATACCATCAATCCATTGCTAAGAGATGTTTGAGCTGACTGCATCTCAACACAAAGTATCTGTGGACTCAGCCTTGTTCTGAAAAACATGTATGTATATGTTGGGCCATAGTCTGTTCTTGGTTCTTGGTGTGCTCTTGGCTGAAGAATGACCAGACACACCAAAAGCAAGGGAAGCATGAAACAAAGTTTATTGAAGAAGGACAAGATAGGTTTACAGTGCAATAACAAGATACAGATTTACAGAGAAATAACAAGATTCATTCGCCACAGAGGACAGACTCCCTGTCATAACAAGGGCCTTGGTTATGGTCTGGGGTCTTATTTTATAGTGTCTAGGCTGGGCCCTCATCATGGTTCAAATGTCACCATCAGACCACTTTGATGGTCAGTTTAGAGTAATATTACCTGAGTCTCACTATGCATGTAGATTTCCCATGAGCCTCTCTGAAAGCCCATTTTGGGGGAGTGAACCGAAATGTAGATTTAAGCTAATGACATGATAATTAGTCTTAGGATGTTCTAGGTCACCTTCCCCACCATTTTGCACCTGTGCTGCTTGGCCCACAGGCTAGGGAATCCTCTGCCTTCTTTTGCAGTTCGAGCACTAAGTTCTGATTGGTAGATTGATAGGGTATTCCCTTCTTCTCCAGGTGTGGCAATTGCTTGGAGCATCCACCTTTGTCTCCAGGAGGGCCAGAGGTCTCTCGTTGTCTACCTAACATTTATACATACATATACATGCATATTTTGTTTAATCTGTAACTATTTAATCTTATTTTTATTAGATTCTGTTTAAAGTATTTAGATCTGCTAGATAATATATATGACTTTAATTTAGACTACTTAAAATTGTCTTTGATTTACTTGTTTAACACAAGAATAAAATATTATTTTAATAAAATTTTTACATGATAATCAATCCAAACTGCCAAAAATTATTTTTTTAAGTATGAAAAAAAGTTAATCAGTCATTTACAAAGTCTAGGCTTTGGAAAAGTAATTGGTTTGATCTTTTTGTCCTTTCCTATACTAATCATCAATTACATATTTGGCTTTTGAAAACTAAGGTGGGAATCTAAATTACAGTAGATTTTCTCACTTGACCTCTCTTACTTTGCTTCCAGGCCTTAGAAAGATAATAACTCATTTACATCAAAATGCTTTTGCTAGGTTATTTTTTTAAAAAGTCAGTTTACTTTCCTTTACAAGGTGAAATGATCCAGATTTGTTGGCCTAATACATAAAAATGCTAAGTGAATTAAGTCCCTGCATACTCTCTGCACTCTTTTTTTTTTTTTTTTTTTTTTTTTTTTT
>VBSM01003204.1:31778039-31797462 GCA_008086735.1 Cheirogaleus medius | reverse complement strand
GGCCTCCCAGAGAGCTAGGATTACAGGCGTGAGCCACCGCGCCCGGCCACTCTCTGCACTCTTAACAACATATCTTTTGTTATCCAAAACACAGGAGTAAATTAAAGGAATTCAACATTCAAAAATAATGACATTTTATTTTGAGACAATCCATACTTTCCATTTGCTAAAAAACTATCTTGAATCTTGCTTCCTCAGAGGCTTCATCATTGCACATGAATGAAAACTTTGTATTGGAAAGAATTTTCCATACCTGCATGTTTGCTGAACTTCCACACATATTATTAATACTTTCTTTCCACTCAATAATATTTCCAGGTGGTGCGTTATGGGGTGGTGGGGGAAAGCATTCCATCCTCTGAATCTTGTTGCTTATTCTTAGTTGCCATCACTTCAATTTGGTCCTTATTCCCCACTACTTTTGCTTTGCAATATGATACAAGTTTCTATAGCCCTCTTTCTTCCTGGACAGTCTTTACCTAAATCTTGGCATCATGTTCTCCATATTTCACCAAACCCCATGCTCTGCTCTGACTCCTGATGTTACAATTCTGGATATGGTCTCAACTTCATCGCCTTACCAAACTTTGAAGTGAAGTTGTACAGTAATAACACTAAATGTCATTTATAAGTAAAACTATGATGTAGCAGGTTAAATTCTTGCAGCCTTTTAATTAATTAATTAATTAATCACTGTCTGGTAGAACATATGTCTTTTCCATAAGGCCATTTAAAAGTAATCAACCCTCCTTTATGTATCCACTGAACCCTGTGTGTGTATCTATCACAGTTACTATTACAGTTTAGTCTGTGGATTTTACATATGTCTTTCCTAATGCACTAGACTGTAAGCTCGTTAAGGGCTACATTTATTTGTTTTTATAGTTAATTAACTAGAAGTACCTTAGGTATATAATACATTCTTAATAAACATTTTCTGAATTAATAAATCCTTACAGCAATCCAGTAATGTAGGTATTGTTGGCCTATTTTAAATTGAGAAACTCATGACTGAGAGATGGTAAGTAACTGTTCCTACTTCTTGTTGTAGATAAATAAAACAAGAGATTCAAGCCTCAGATTAGTCTGACACTTGTTCTTTTTTGCCTTTTCTTACACCTTGTATCACCTCAGATTCTGTTTTCATCATTTACAGAATTAAGTTTATATTATTGGTGTTTTAGTTGTGGCTGTGATTTTCATTTAATTTCACATGCAAATTCAAAACAGAAAATAATGATTTTTTTAATTAAATAGAAAAAAATTTAACTGAGAATGATTTGCTTTGGATTATCTAAACAGGGAGGATTATTATTTGGATGAGCTCAAATTAGACAAGTGATAGTAAATATTGTGATTTAAAAATTTGAAATGAGATATTCAACAGTATATTTAAAAGCAGAGTGCCTGATCCTAATCACACTATTATTGAAAAGAGGAGAAAAAGAGACATCGAAATCAGCTTAGTAGCCAAGATTATTTTTCCTCAGGGAAATTTCCTAAAGCATTTACTGTGGCTCTGAATGTGTGGTTTTGCTTTTTTGTTTTTGTTGCTGCTCCTTTTTGCAACCCTTCAAAATGTGGCTATCCGGAAATGTTATTACATCTTATTCAGTTTTAGCTGGACTTCATTAAAGGCTAATCTGATATAATCTATTTTATATGTTTCTGTATGATTTTCTGAATTGTATCTTCTCAAAATAACATTGTTAATATCTTTATCAATAATAAACAAAGTAAACTTGTGAACTTAATAAAACACCTTCAATGCTCATGTTCCGAAGTACTCATGAAAACAAAAGTGGACTTCCTAGAGAATATCATATAGATAGGAATTTTGTCTGCATAGTCACACCTCAGAGACACTGCTGGTTCGGGTTCAGACCACCACAATAAGGGGGGGTCACAATTTTTTTGGTTTCCCAGAACATACAGCATTTATGTTTATACTACACTGTTGTCTCTAAAGTGTGTAATAGCATTACTCCTAAAAAATAATGTTCTTACCTTAATTGAAAAATACTTTATTGCTGAAAAATACTAACCATCATTTGAGACTAAAGTGAGTTGTAATTATTTTGCTGGTGAAAGGTCTTGCCTCAGTGTTGATGGCTGCATACCTGCAGGGTAGAGGCTGCTGAAGGTTGGGGTGAGGTGGTTGTGGCAATTTCTTCAACTAAGACAACAATGAAGTTTCCCCATTGATTGGGGATCTTCCTTTCACCAAAGATTTATCTGTAGCATGCAATGCTGTTTGATAGCATTTTACCCAATGTAGAACTTATTTCAAAATTAAAGTCAATTCTTTCCAAACCTTCCATTGCTTTATCAACTAAGTTTATATAGTTTTCTAAATCTTTTGTTGTCATTTCAACGATGTTCACAGCATCTTCATCAGGGGTAGTTTCCATCTCAAGAAACCACTTTTTTTTTTGCTCATCATAAGAAGCAACTCATCATTCCTTAAAGTTTTATGATGAAGTTTCAGCAATTCAGTCACCTCTTCAGGTGACTAGCTACTTCCATCATATCTGCAGTTACTTCCTCCGTTGAAGCCTTGAACCCCTCAATATCATCCATGAGGTTTGGAATCAACTTCTTACAAACTTTTGTTAATGTGGGTATTTTGACCTCCTCCCAAGAATCATGAATGTTCTTAATGGCATCGAGAATGGAAACTCCTTCCCCAAAATTTTTCGATTTACTTTTTCCAGATCT
This sequence comes from Cheirogaleus medius, assembly GCA_008086735.1. Lineage (NCBI taxonomy): Eukaryota > Metazoa > Chordata > Mammalia > Primates > Cheirogaleidae > Cheirogaleus > Cheirogaleus medius. The sequence continues at coordinate 31,794,744 of VBSM01003204.1, read as the reverse complement.
ATCAGAGGAATCACTATCTATGGCAGCTATAATCTTATATAATGTATTTCTTAAATAATAAGACTTGAAAGTCAGAATGACTCCTTGATCCGTGAGCTGCAGAATAAATATTGTGTTAGCAGGCTTAAAAATAATATTAATTTCTTTGAACATCTTCATCAGAGCTCTTGGATGAACAGGTGCCTTGTCAATGAGAAGTAATATTTTCAAAAGAATTTTTTTTTCTGAGAAGTAGTAGTAGATCTCAACAGAGCAATTATAATATTCAGTAAACAATGCTGTAAACACATAGGCTGTTATCTAGTCTTTTCTTTCCTATTTATAAAGCACAAGCAGAGTAGATTTAGCATAATTCTTAAGGGACCTAGGATTTTCAGAATGATAAATGAGCATCGACTTCATCTTAAAGTCACCAGGTGCACTAGTCCCTAACAAGGAAGTCAGACTGTCCTTTGAATCATTGAAGCCAGGCACTGACTTCTCTTCTCTAGCTATAAAAGTCCTAGATGGTATCTTCTTCCAATGGAAGACTGTTTTGTCTACATTAAAAATCTGTTGTTTAGTGTAGCTACCTTCATCAACAATTGTAGCTAGACCTTCTGGATAACTTGCTGCAGCTTCTACATCAGCAATTGCTGCTTCCCTTGTACTTTTATGTTATAGAGAAAGCTTTTTTCTTTAAACCTGATGAATCAACCTCTGCTGGCTTTGAATTTTTCTTCTGTACCTTCCTCACCTTTCGGAATTCATAGAATCGAAGAGAGTTATGGCCTTGCTCTGGATTAGGCTTTGGCTTAAGGCAATGTTGTGTCTGTTTTGATCTTCTATCCAGACCACTAAAACTTTCTCCATATTAGCAAGTAAGGCTGTTTCATTTTCTTATTGTTCTTGTGTACACTGGGATATCACTTTTAATTTCCTTTAAGAACTTTTCCTTTGTTTTCATAACTTGGCTAACTACTTGGCATAAGAGGCCTAGCTTTCAGCCTATCATGGCTTTAGATATGCCTTGCTCACTAAGCTTAATTATTTCTAGCTTTCCATTTGAAGTGAGAGATATGAGACTTTTTTTATCACTTGAACATTTAGAGGCCCTTGTAGAGTTATTACTTGGCCTAATTTTTGGTCTTAGGGACTAGGGAGGCCTAAGGAGAGGGAGGAAGATGGGGGAACTGTTGATCAGTGGAACGGTCAGAACACACACAACATTTATCAATTAAGTATGTCATCTTATATGGGCACTCCAAAGCAATTACAATAGTAACATCAAAGATCACTAATCACAGATCACCAGAACAGGTATAAAAATAAAGAAAAGCTTGAATTGAGAGAATCACCAAAATGCAACACAGAGACACAAAGTGAGCATATACTGTTGGGAAAATGGCACTGATAGACTTGCTTGACACAAAATTGCCACAAAACTTCAATTTGTGAAAAACACAATGTCTGCATATCACAATAATGTGAAGTGAAATAAAACAAAGTATGCCTATATTTTATGGATAATGGTAAGGAGTGGCAAGCAGGCTTGAAACAAACTGAAATAGGATGCTGATACAAGGCACTGTATTTTTGGAAATATTTTTCAGTTTAAGCCTTCTTTTTATAAGCATATAAAATTTTTTTCACAGAATATTTACTATCGAAACTCTTCTTTACATGGACCCATTATTTTACAGAATATAATTATTGTAGAAACAATATCCCAAAGTGTTTAGTGGTTAAGATGTTGAGAGCAAAATAAATTTTTGACCTCAATCAGAAAGTTGTGTAGAAATAAAGATGTTTGCATCATAATATAATCATTGAGTTCTAATAAAACAACTCTCTCTTTTTCTTTCTCCAACTTCTTCATAGATAATAGAGAGACAGTAACTACTGGTAAAGCTCACTAAATGCATACATCACTTTATATATGTTTAAATAATCACTGAGATAAGAAGAAAAAATGTGGAACACTGAATGCATATACCAAGAATAAGTGGATAGAGGTAGAAAGTAAAGAAAGAGTAGAAGGAACAAAAAATTCTATTATATCAAAAGTAAAACAAAATGGGTTTTAGGTATAGATTCAAACATCCAGTTTCCTTAAATACTAATTATACTGCAAATTCATTTAGTTACAAACATTGCATTCATAATATAACAGCAACTTTTGATGCTATAGAATTTTCACTTTAAAAGTTCTTTTAGTATATATTAAGATGTTTTTCCTACTTTCTTATATTATGAAGAATTTTCACTTTGAAATGTTAAATATAAAGTTGCTTAACTGCATATCTTCTAATTTTGAACTGTTTAGGAACAAATTCTGCTATTTACTTATTTAAAAAAGACCCATGGACTCAAATAAAAGAGGATATTGGAGTTCCTTTCACTTAGTCCTTTAGTGGTGTTTCTTTCAAAAAAGATTTCTAGAGTCTTTTAATATATTCCTTATTATTTTCCTGCTTTCTATACAGTTCAGTAGGCATGGAGTCATCTGCTATCTAGACTTGAAAAGAAACAAATTATTTAAAAGTTATGACCTATTTATGGTCACTTTCAATATTTTAAATAGCATTACAAGGAACACATTTAAGTCTATATTTGAATCTAAATCAGATGTCTCTACAATGGAAAATATATGTGGACTTGATCATATATGTTAAGGCATATTAGTAAAAACCAACCAGTTCTACTTTGTGCCATGGTCTTGAAAATGTGGCTGTCCATCTTTACATCAGCATGTACAGTCTGTCTGAAAGCAAATAGAAGCTTGACTCAAGAGCTTACAATAAGCTTAAAAAATTAAATATAATTAAAGTAATGGTTCTGAATATATCTGGCTTAAAAATCTATGCCTACCATTTTCAAATGTTTTAAATTTATTTGCTTTAAAAATAATAACATTTTAAGTACCTTGTCTTTTCTCCCTTAAGTTTGGGATATCTGCTTGTGTGTGCAAACTGACAAAGAATCAAGCTTTCCTCAGGATTGCAAGTAAGTCCCACATTTCAATTTAAAAGTAGTTGAGCCCATTTTAATAAGATAACATTTTTTAAATTGATAAACTATATTATTTAAATCAGTTTTAAATTTATAGAAAAAATGAGTGAAAAATATTGAATTCTCTTAGTCTGCTCCTTTCTACAATGTTCCCTATTATTTTTTTTGCCAAATTTATTATTTATTTATTTATTTTTTAAATTTTTTCCAGCGTATTATGGGGGTACAAATGTTAAGGTTATGCATATTGCCCTTGCCCTCCTCCCCCCTCGAGTCAGAGCTTCAAGCATGTCCATCCCCACTTGGTGTGCATTGCACTCATTATGTATGTATATACCCATCCCCTCCCTCCCCACTTGCCTGATAAATGTTATTCCTATATGTCTACTTAGGTGTTGATCAGTTAATACCAATTTGCTGGTGAGTGCATGTGGTGCTTGTTTTTCCATTCTTGGGATACTTCACTTAGTAGAATGGGTTCTAGCTCTATCCAGGAAAATACAAGAGGTACCATATCACCGTTGTTTCTTATAGCTGAATAGTACTCCATGGTATACATATACCACATTTTATTAATCTACTCCTGTATAGATGGGCACTTGGTTGTTTCCACATCTTTGCAATTGTGAATTGTGCTGCTATAAACATTTGAGCACAGGTGTCTTTTCCATAGAGTGACTTTTGTTCTTTTGGGTAGATGCCCAGTAATGAGATTGCTGGATCAAATGGTAGATCTACTTGTATCGCTTTAAGGTATCTCCATATTGTTTTCCACAGAGGCTGAATTAGAAGATCACAAATAGACAACCTAATGAATTGTCTCAAAGAGCTGGAAAAAGAAGTATAGACCGACCCCAAACCCAGCAGAAGAAGTGAAATCATTAAGATCAAATTGGAGCCTAATGAAATTGACAACAGGGGAACTATACAGAAGATTAATAAAATGAAAATTTGGCTCTTTGAAAAAATAAACAAAATTTACACATCTTTGGCTAGACTAATGAAAAGCAGAAAAGAAAAATCTCTAATAAGCTCCAACAGGAACAATAAAGGAGAAATTACAATGGATGCCATGGAGATACAAGATATAATTTATGAATACTACAAAAACCTCTATGCACACAAACTGGAAAATGTGGAAGAAATGGACAAATTCTTTGAAACACACAGCCTCCCTAGGCTCAACCAGGAAGAAATAGAATTCCTGAACAGACCAATATCAAGTACTGAAATTGAAACAGCAATAAAAAACTTCCTAAAAAGAAATGTCTGGACTAGATGGTTTCACACCTGAATTTCCCCACACCTACAAAGAGGAACTGGTGCCTATCCTGCAGAAATTATTCCACAACATTGAGAAGGATGGAATCCTCCCCAACACATTTTATGAAGCCAACATAACCTTGATACCAAAACCAGGAAAGGATGCAACAAAAAAAGAAAACTGCAGACCAATATCCCTTATGAATATAGATGCAAAAATTCTCAACAAAGTCCTAGCCAATCGAATCCAGGTGCTTATCAAGAAAATAATCCATCACAACCAAGTGGGCTTCATCCCCAAGATGCAGGGATGGTTTAACATACGCAAATCTATAAATGTAATTCACCATATAAACAGAAGCAAGAACAAAGACCATATGATCCTCTCAATAGATGCAGAAAAAGCAATTGACAAAATTCAACACCCTTTTATGATAAGAACACTTAACAAAATAGGCATAGACGGAGCTTACCTAAAAATGATACAAGCCATATATGACAAACCCACAGCCAACATCATACTGAATGGGGAAAAATTGAAAGCATTCCCACTTAGAACTGGAACAAGGCAAGGTTGCCCACTATCTCCACTGCTATGCAACATAGTGCTGGAAGTCCTTGCTATAGCCATCAGACAAGAGAGCTGAATTAAGGGCATCCAAATGGAAGCAGAAGAGATCAATGTTCCCTATTATTAATATCTGACATTAGTGTGATACATTTGTTATAATGTTATTCAAATCGATGAGCCAATATAGATGCACCATTGTTAACTATTTATGGATATGTTGGTGCATTTAATTGCATCCCACATTTCTCTCAGGCTCTGTTCATTTTTCTTCATACTTCTTTTTCTTTTGTTCTTAAATGTATATCAATCTTCATACTATTGATTCTTTTATTAGTTCAGAACTATTCTTCAGCTCCTCTAGTGAATTTTTCATTTCAGTTATCTTAATTTTCAACTCCAGAATTTCCATTTGGTGCTTTTTAAATAATTTCTGTATCTTTATTGATATTCTCTATTTAACACAACATTGTCATCATGACTTCCTTTACTTCTGTAAACAAGGTTTCCTTTAGTTCTTTGAGTGTATTTGTATTTAATTATGTCTCCTTTGAAGTCTTTTTCTGGTAAATCTGACATCTGTACCCACATTCAGGCAGTTTCTGTTATCTGCTATTTATATTTTTCTTGATGAAGAAAATATTCTACAGATAAGTCTCCAAATAGTATAGAAAAAATTATTAAAAGAAGGTAAATTTATTATAAGGGTTGAAATCTACCATCATCACTCATAAATATCATAACAATTGTGAATTCTTGACTGTGTATATGGACTGTACACATGGTAGATAAATAAAGATACTGAGACAAAGCTATATATATATATATTAGTGGTTATGAACTGATATTGTCTCCTGGGAAATTTGGCAATTGAGCAGAGATCAAGGATGCTGCTAACCTTCTTACAATGCACAGGGCATCCTCCTACAATAAAAAATCATCTGGCCCAAAATGTTAATATTGCCTTGGTGTAGAAATTCTGTTATATTAGTAGATAATTTTAAGTATAAGCAGAGACTCCATTAATATATTGACATAAATTTATTCAACTCATATATCTTTTGCTATACTGTGGATCAAACACTGCTAGGCTTTTGGAAATTCAATTCAAAATACAGATATTTCCCTCATGGATCTCAAAATTTAATTGAGAGAATTTTTCAGGAAAACATCTGTATAAGAATTTGAGTAAGAGTCTAAGAGAGCTGACCAGACTCTAAAGCACATGGTTGACTTCTTTCTGCTTGAACCCCTATTCAGTTCTATGATCACCTAGCACACAGAGCATGAACTTAAATTTCAACCTTTCATGACACAAGATAATAAAGGAAAGAAAGAGGTCACATTTTGGGTTTATGTTTTGTTCACTATAAGTATTAAAAAATTCTGGATCTATCCAGATATTCAGAGGATCAAGCACAGTGGATTTAATTTTCACATTTAACAAATAATTTTATTTTTATTTTCATGATCAATAAAGAGTCATTCTAAGGGCAATTTAAGGGGAAAATGGTGTACAGTTCTTTTTCAAGAATAATGAGCCAGTAACAAAGTATAGTTCTGATATAAGATAATGTTATCAGTTTTTATTAGTCCCTTGATTCCATATTTATAAATTTTTATTAGAAACATAGGGTGACAGAGATAAATAAGAGTTGGTAGGAATAACGCAAACTATTTCTCTGTGATGTCCATGGACAACTTGGAGGCAATATTAGCAGTGATGCCAGCACCGTTGTTCTTAGATATTTATTAATAGTACGGGTAAAAGCAATGATTTTGCTTAGGTGTAAATGGTGACAGCAGAGCTTGTCAGCACAGTTTCCACATTTTGCATCCAGAGATAGCATGAACATAACTACAGCATGTTAGAAAAGATGATGAGAGAGCTATCAGATGATCTGCAGTAACTAAGGGATTCGGTGGTGATGCCAAGATTTTAAGGAGAAATGGAATTTCTACAGAATGGGTAAGACCTAACAAACACCTTTTTTAAAGCTATTATTATGTTTTACTTTCTGATTCTGCAGTGTGAGAAACATTTACTTAAAAACAGTTTTTTCTTTTCTTCAGTCTACATTCTTTCATTTACCGAAATTCCCATTTAAAAAATAATCAGGGAAACTGAACTGATAACATGAATATGCTTTTGTAAGCTTAAATCAGTAATAGAAATGTTCTCCTGTGTAGAAAATGGAGGTCCTTTGACCACCCTCCCCCCCCCACACACATTATACCCATTATGTGAGCAGAAACACAAGCAGGATAAAAGTAAAAATACATCATTTTACTGCCTGTAAATAACATTGTGAAGATTAACAAAGACATTACTGTTTTTTATAGGAATTCTTTCCTCCTTAGTCTTGCTACCATAGGATTGATATTTTTATTTAAAATTTCAAAGCTCCCACACACACATCAAAAGCAACATTCAGCATCCCTATCATGAATCCTACCACTGTGGGCAGTCATTTTATATTCTCTCAGCATGATAGGAACCTAAACATAAGGTCACTAGATGAAAGATAACATGACAGACAATGTGGCTTTAGGTTTTATATTGTCCCCTTAAGAATCTAATAAAGAATAAGATGAGAAAAATAAGATAAATGAAAGAGATTATAGTCAGCACAATATAATCATAACACTGGATCTCCATGATTTTGTCAGTTACTTTAAATGAGGAACTTTTAGGAGACTACCTACAATTTAGATTTGAAATCACTCCCTGTGCTCTATCTTATTATAATAATGTGCAAAATGGGGGAGGGTGGGAATATACTTGTTGATTTTTTTAAAATGGAATTCCAAGTAGGGAGATCTAAATTTATTATATCCTTCGAGAATTATATTTACTAAAGATAAACATGAGGGAAAAAGGATGTTTTGCCAATTTAATGGAGGAATAAAATTAACCACATTTTAATTTTTATACTGACTATAATTTCAATAATCGTTTAATATGACTTTTAAAAAGCATCATTAAAACAAATAAAACATTACTTCATCATGAGGAGAGGGTATGTTAAGTGAAGATTTAATCTGTTTCTGAGCAGCCTGGAAGAATATACAAAAGGACAAGAAAAAAAAAGTACCTTTAAATTTTATGAAGGAAAAGTTGCCAATCAATTTATCAACATAGTTCATCTAATTTTTATCTGCAGTAAATTCTTAGGTAATTTTTCTCTTCAATTATTATATAAGGGCTATTTTGTAATATGAAGGATAATGTCTTTCATAGCAATTTCACAAAAGATAAAGATATGGTTTTTATGTGGTCATTTGTTTTATAGTTTTTTTGATGAATCCTAAAGATAAAGTGCATCATGTCAACTCATGGCTTATGGAAGACATTTCTAGGATGTACAAAAATGTATTTGAGGAACATAATTTCTGGTCCTTCATTTCCAGAATAAAATTTATACAATTAGGATTGTAAGCTATTAATATGTCTTTTGGGGACCAAATAGTCGATAAGTCAATTGCTTCAGTGAATGTTTTTGGAGTCAAATTATGAAAAAATTTGAGACTAACATATTTGATACTGTCTTGAAGAAGAGATTTCTGATTTCTGATTGTTAGCAGATCCACCTGGTTTAGTTGAAGGTGTCATCACTAATATTTTGTTTGAAGAATTTGAATGCTTGGCTCCTAATTGTTCCAGAAGTGCCAAGACTTTTCTCCATGAGCAGTTTTAGTTCTTCTTCAATGCTCCAATATGTATGTAGTTGAACTAACCAAATTTTGAATTACAAATCATGGATGAGATTATTTGGTTCAGGAAGATTTCAAAGAGTGTCGCCTCCCATTGATTGCTTAGGATTACCGCTAAAGGATTGATTGTGAGCAGGACTATATTGTTTTGCAACTCTAAAGTGAGTATTTTAGTTAGATTCCCCTGAAACAGATCCTGAAACAAGGACTTGGGTGCAGGAGTAAGGAAACATGACATGTAAGAGGAAAAAAACTAAAGCCAATAGAAGGATGAATTTTCAAAATCATTGCTGTAGGCTTTGACTCCAAATTTCGCCTGGATGTTTGGAGAATGAGAATGCCTCTCAGAATGGTCCATCTCAAATAAAGGAAGCTGGAGTCTTTAACTAACAATTTCTCTTGTCTATTGAGTTTGAGGAGCATTATCATTTCTATACTTCTGGGCTTCCCTTTGGCCAAATCAAACTAGATTTTGCTAGAGTTAGAACATTGGAAGATGCAGGGCACTCAAATTTGGAAAACAGCAGACCAGGGTGAGTCTGACTTACATGAAATTTTCCACCACCACACAGGATGAAATCAGAGGTGGACTGGGGAAATGTGACACAAACAGGGATGTTTTCTACAATGAGCTTTGATGGGAAAACAAATATATAAGCTGACTTTGTTTTTTTATTAGCCCATCTGAATGCTGATCAGTGCCTGCTAAAAACGAAGACTTAGTTGTATTATTAATACAGTATCACCCCTTCAGGCAGTTGCAGTTGTTTTTGAAGGTACTCCTGGAATGTGATAGTTAGATGAAGTCAGCAGCAAATATTGTCATGTGATTGACTGTATATACACTATATCTGAAAGATTTCTCAAATATAGATTTATAAATAAGAAGAAAATTATTGAGTCACTGCCAAGCTTCACATCATAATTATAATACCTGTGCTTGACTCTGGAGCATACATTCATAAGGAAACTACTTGTTGCATTAGGTGACACAGTAGACAAAACTAAGCTAAACCATATATCTTCATTATTCAAGATATCAAATGAAGATACCAAAACATGTTGTTTTGTAATTTAAAAAACATGGGGTTTTAATGGAATAGCTAGCAAAATGCTGGATCTATAATTTTGGAGAGAGAATGAAATATAAATAATTAATCATTACCGAACACAACCTCACTGACATATTTCATCATGAAGAATAATTACAAATCTAGGTTATATCTTTAAACTGGGGAAACTATCAATTATTTGTGCAGTAAAATGTTAAGTGAATTATTTAATTTAAAAAGCAGCTGAAAGAGAATATCAGAAGGTTAATAATAAACAGCCAAAAAAATGTCCATGCTTTCAAAATCATCTTAATTATGTAGGCCCTTCTCATCAGTATAATTTTCCACTACTTTATATTTTACACTAAGAAAACCACCTACAGCTTAGTTAGAAACAGACTTAAGGGAAGACCTGCAACTGTGACATCAAAGAACAAATAACTGTATTTAGTTATTAGATATTTTTCTACCCTTCCAAGACAGTGAATTAGTCTCTTCCCTTGAGTATATCACAGTTAAGTTGGGCACAAGGACAAATAAATCATTTCAATAAAATATGCTAAATGGTGTGATAGAAGAATGTATAGGTTTCTATGGGCAGTAGAAGAAAAGGACACATAAGCCATGCTGGTGTTAGAGTAAAAGCTTCCTAAAGGAGATGATCTCTTGGACCATTTCTGAAAGACAAACAAGAGTGACCCAGGTACAAAGAGTGAATGACTTTCTATGCAGAGGGAGCAGCAGATGCAAATATACAGTTCATGAAATGTCATGACTTTTCAGAAAACTCCATATACAGTAGATTCTTATGTTTGCCCAAGGCAGGTTGCTCTTTACAAATTCTTTGATCTAATTCTGAAAGCAAGAGAGACTTTTTGAAACACACTATGAAACTTTTTGCAGCTGAGTATAATTAAATTTAATCATTAGAATCACCAGAATAAAACTGATTCAATTGATTCATAATCTTTTAATAAAAGCACCTGCTTCAAAAAAATCTTCCTAGGTCCTGTAACCAAATTTAATAATATTTTATCTAGGCATGGGATTATTATTAAAGAGATTTCTGGTAAATGAGTGGTAGAATTCATTCATCATTCTTCTGTTTATTTTTTAACAAATATAAATTTACTGTTTTATAGTAATCTTATCACTTAAGCAGCATACCAAATTTTGTCTATCAGACAGGGATTATCATGAGCACAAATATACTTAAAAATCACAATGTCTAAATTATTTAACAGTTTTATATATATGTATTTATATATTAATAATTGAATGGCTTATCTCAACTATTTTCAATAATAAATAATAAAAATAATAGATGTATGTCATGCTATACCTAAATATGTGTTACTAGTATAAAGTAGTATAAAGCTATAAAATTAACCCATATCCTTGACTTAGTAGTTGGTCACAACATCACTCAAATAGCTCCGCTAACAAATAAAACATGCCATAATTCAAAGCTTAGAAATATCAGTAATTTGGTCTCTCCTAGAGAAGACTATAGATATCAAATTGATTAGCTGAAGGAAGGGAAAACTTACTATGGCCAACCATTGAGGTAATGGACCAGAAAAACTGAATTCAGGGAACAGAGATTGAGCAATAGATGATACACTTTTGCAACAGGGATTCACAGACAGCTAAGTGATTGTGGGTATGGCCCCAGCTCTTGGACTTTCCTGCTGGAAATGGACACTCTCAAACACAGTTCACTGTCTACAGAGGAGACACTTACCACCTCCACTTACCAGAGGAGACCTCTTTCCACATTGCCAGTTCTCAATGGAACTTGGCACTAGGCCCAATAGTCTAGTGAAATTCATTAATTTATTATAGCATTCATAGAATTATCTAATGATGAAATTGGAAGGAACTTCAGAAGTCAGTTACTCTAACCTTTGCATGATTCATGATTCAAGTACTTATTGACTGTTTGCCTGCAAGGCAGTATGCTGGGAATGTTTTCTCTTGGTACTCCTTCAGGGATCTGAGAAACAGATTCCAATCTGACTGTAATTATAAGGTTATATAAAAAGAAAACTTGATAGCCAGACTGCTGATGTTTACATCCTGACTCTGACTTGAATCATTTGTGACTTTGGACAAGTTAAATATACTATGCTTCAGTTTCTTTATCTCTAAAATGGGATATCAGTACCCAACTCGGACCTATTCTGAGAATGTATTGGGAATTATGTTATTTTTCAAGAATATTTCCTGACACTCAGCTAATGCTCAATGAATTTAATTACTATTTTCATTTAAGTCAGTTCAACTTAATACTTCCTCTTTCTGAAAGCTATTTCTTATTACAAACCCTCAATCATTTTTTTAAATATCATCTCATCATGGGAAAAAGAACATTAGTAAATCTTTGCTCTCCTTGGTCTACTTTAATAAAAATATAAAGAGTATCTTAGCAGTTAGTATGGTTTGCTGAAACATGTATTAATAATAGAGCAACTTTCTCTATGAATCCCAGAAATCAACATATTTTAGCACAGCATATCTCAGAGGCATCCTAGGCAAGTTATCATGGTATGAGATATTTAGAATTTTTATAATTCTAATTTTCATAGCTCTAATTTCTATGTTTGGCCATGTCAAAAAATTGTGTAAATGTTGGGATTCTAACCTAAAAATAATAAATCTGACATTATAAAATTGCATGCTATTTTAAATGAAACTGGAGTCTACTGAGTTTTCTGTTAAATAAAACAGAAAGACTATGGGAGCAGGAACCATCTATATTTCATTCATTGCTATATTAATAGCACAGTACCTGGTATATAGTAGACTTAGACTCTGAATAAATATTGTTGACCTAGTAACTAAATACTTATTAAAAGATAAAATATAAAATTAATAACAAACACTAATAGAATCAATAAATGTATACTTTACTAAAGGAAGAGAACTTATGTAAGCATGATAAATTGCTATTGAGATCAGAAAATAGATATTAATATTACAATAGCCAATTAATTCATGAAAATAATCATATTAAAGTTTTAGTGGAAAAAGTCATACTTTATACTATAAGTATTTATCTGCTAAAATTGTGCATATTTAAATCTCCATCTAGTTTACTTTTGCTAACTTATAAGCTATATGCTATCTCTATATTCTCTAAGCAGTGCATTTTTAACAATGAATATATGAGTGTAAAATATACCAGCTAATAGTAAATGGAATATTTTATTGAATATGCTGATCTTAATTTTAAATTCTGGTATAGATACTTAATTTAGGTTTAATTGGGTTTGACACATTCAATTTATCTATCCTACAAAATTTGAGTAAACTCCTTAACTTTTCAAAGATCATAACTTTCTCCTAAATGTCTTAAAATGAAAAATGGTTAGACTGAAAGTTTTCACTGTGAGTTCCTTTCACAGATGCATACTCATTTTCTTTTCTGTAAAGAATGACCTGATAGACTGATTTCTTTATCCATGCTTTGTTCAACACTTGGCCCTTTTATACTCTATACTTTTATACTTCAGTATAGTATATTGAAGTATATATTTATACATCAGGATTTCACCCTAATTTTAGAGAGTATAAAACAGGATTTATAGTATTTATGCTGGTTTTATAAATTAAATAATTTGTAACTATTTTAATTTTCATATGTTTGTACTTTTACTATCCTACTTTATTATAGATAATTTATTATAAAATATATATAGACACATCTTTAACATACACCAATATATGCATGAAAACAGCCACAGATATAATTTTTTTTTCATACAACCATAAGGGTCATAGAAAACAACATTTCTATAAACTTCAACTCCATTTCTTTTAAATAAGATAGATTTAAGTTGTTATTGCTTTCTCTTATTCTACTATTCTTTCCTAAATGTGTTTTACTCTTCTGGACCATTTTGGCCTAATAAATTCTTTATAAATACCAATAATTCCTCCATCTTATGTGGTTGGTATCCACAAGGACATAATTCTCTATCCATCTTATGTCCTCTTATATTTTAATTATTCTTCATATTTCTTTGAGCTCCCATCTGAATGCTATTAATCTCTCATTAATTGGAGGCCTGAGAGAGATATCATATCAGCATATTCTCGAACTTATACTGTAAGATTTTCAAGAATAGGTCATTCACAACATTCTCAGTGCCTATCCTTATGCCTGTCACACCAGAGGAGCTCGATAACGTCAACATATATAGTTCATAATTCTGTTTGAGAGAATATTTGAGTCTCATATGAAATCATTCTTTTCTTTAAAAATATTTTCTACTATTTTTGTTTTTAAATGATCGAAACAATATATAGTACAATTATAACTGTAATATATTTTGTGTTATGGTTTGAATGTGTCTCCCAAAAGCTTGTGTGTTGGAAACTTAATTGCCAATACGATAGTATTAAGAGGTGGGGCCTTTTAGAGATGATTGATTAGGTCATGAGGGCAAAATTCTCATGAATCAATTAATGCCTTTCTTGAGAGAGTAAGTTATTTCCCCTTGTTCTCCTTAGAGCAGGTTGTTATAAAAGTGAGCTTGGCTTGCTCCTGTGGTCTCTTTTGCATGCACACTCTTGCCCTTTCACCATGTGATGCCCCCCAACATGATGCTGGAGGCCCTCATCAGATGTTGGTGCCATGCTCTTAGACTTTCTACCCTCTAAAATCATGACCTAGATAAAATTCTGTTTATTAATCTCAAGTATTTGTTATAGCAACAGAAAATGAACTAAAACATATTGCAATTTCCAGCAATGAAAAAGTAAAAGTCATCCATGACCCCATTTGAGATTCCCATTTCTTCAAAACATCAAAGTTAATAGTTTGAAGTTAAAATTTTCCAGACATTATTTTTATCTAGAATAATTTTAGAAAGAAACTGGCTTTATATAATGTTGTGACTTGAGTGAAGTATTTTTAGGTGATCAGTTCATTTGATTTCTACTTCATGCAATAAGAACTGTGCTATTGTGTACTATAGCCTTACGACCACTCCCACCCTGAGCCTAGCTAAAGATTAGGTACAAAAAGATGGCATGGAAAGGGACTTAGTTGTTAACATATATTGAACATAGATAGTTTGTATTAGATTATCAAGGCTTGAATAAACCTAGGTGATAGGACACTTGTATATGCTATTAATACATCAAATTTAGAAAGTATTTATATTTTTCTTGGTATTTAATTGCTCAAAAAATAAATGCAATTATTAGTTGAAACTTGGAGCTCCCCATCTTGAAAGAAAATTCAGTTATTCTGACACACGGATCATTATAGTATTTTATTTTTTAGATGCACATTTTTTTTCAATATTTCCCACTTATTTTAAGAAGGTCTTGATTTTAATGTAGTGAGAGTGCATGTATTGAATATCATGTAGATTTTTTAATATACAGCCCTTGTTTCAAAACCAATTACTGGTTTTATTAAAGTGATTTCAGCTAATTATACTGCAACTGTGCCAATTATTTTAAAATAATTATAGCTCAAATATTAGCAATCATTAATTACTGTGCACACACTAGCTGTCCAATTTTATTTAATTTACATGCCTATTTGACTCACTAATATCTTTGACATATTGAAGTTGATTTTTTATATAAAATGGAAAAGACAGTCAGTAAAGTAAAAGAAGCCTTTAATATCTTCAAGAAATGCTTACACAATATCCTGGTCTTAAATAATTAAAAGGATGAAAACTATTTATACCTTTAATTTCCATAGTAAATATTTTTAAATATGAAATTTATGTCCTGAATATCATATCAGTATATTCTCTAATAGTACATGCCTTAAATATGTGCTGAAACTTAATATGCATTTTATACTTTGGTATCTCTGATATTACATATTTATGCTTTTATATATACTGTTGCATATTATCTATATTCTAGTGTATAACAGATGTTTGAAAGAAGGTTGTGAAATAATACTAAGTATAATCGCTATAATAGTTTATATAGAGAATAATATTTAAGTAACTTTTCAAATAAAAAATTCCAAGTTTACTTGCACCATTTCACTTTAATTCCCCTACTACCAAAGAAAATTGTGCTTGATATATAATTTCTAACTTAGAAGCAGTTAAACTTTAATAATGTTTAAGTTCATATAATGAGAAAGTACTAAAAAAGAATATAAACTGTGTTTTTAAATTTAATTCAAAAGTCATGTATTAAAACTCTTCAGATAAATTCCTATAATAATTATTAAAAAGTTGATTTTGCAACATCTATGATATAAAGTTTCTTTGCTATTTCTCAAAACTATTCATAAATGTTCTGAGTTCTAAGAACTGATTAATCATTTCCTTTTGCATTTTTCTTCTGTTGCATTTCCCAACATTTCTTTTATCCCAACTATTTCTAATGTGACAGTGATTAGCTCTTGTATCGTCTTCCCATACTGAAATCTGTTTCATTGAGGAAGTCCAATTGACTCTTATGTGGAAGCCCACATAACACAACTCATGCAAACCTTAGCTTCCTCCAATTCCTCTGAAGGATCTGCTTTGGAAATCAATATTAAAAATTATAAGTACTGGTATTTATTTAAAAAGAATAAAATAAATGTATTTTTTGTAAAAACTTGATGTGTGTTGGTTTATCCTCCTCATAGCTATCTAAGTTAGACATTAACTCTGGGAGGATCTCTGGAGCCCAGGAATTTGAGGCTGCAGTGAGCTATGTGCTATGATCCCAACACTGAGCAAGACTCTGCCTTAAAAAAAAAAAAGGGGGGGAGATGCTAATTATTTAGCTAAAGACTTGATACATCACATGTATATTATAAGAGAACCACATTTTTTGTTTGACTGCTGACTTCTTTTTTTTTCCAATTTTAAGAAAATTATCACTTTATTTTTTATTTTTTTATTTCCTCTTATTATGAGTGTATAAGTATTGTTAGGGATACATATATTGCCCCTGCCACCTCTCCCCCACGCCACCATGCCAGAGCTTCAGGCGTGTCCAGCTCTCAGATGGTTTGCACTTCACCCATTATGTAAATACACACCTTTCCCCTCCTCCCCCTCCCACCAGTCCACCACCTGATAAAAGTTTTTTGTTTTGTTTTTTACATTTTGGTTACATTGTATATCTTTGCCTCTCCCTA